>CM050170.1:118805805-119240805 GCA_027410445.1 Discoglossus pictus | reverse complement strand
CTGTAAAAAAATGAGACAAAGATAAATCATTTCAGAACTTTTTCCACCTTTAATGTGACCTATAAACTGTACAACTCAATTGAAAAACAAACTGAAATATTTTAGGTGGACGGAAGAAAGTCTGCACACCCTCTTATAACTGGGGATGCAGCTGTGTTCAGAATTAAGCAATCCCCTTCCACATTGTGTTAAATAGGAGTCAGCATACACTTGCCATCATTTAAAGTGCCTCTGATTAACACCAAATAAAGTTCAGCTGCTCTAGTTGGTCTTTCCTGAAATTTTCTTAGTCGCATCCCACAGCAAAAGCCATGGTCCACAGAGAGCTTCCAAAGCATCAGAGGGATCTCATTGTTAAAAGGTATCAGTCAGGAGAAAGGGTACAAAATAATTTCCAAGGCATTAGATATACCATGGAACACAGTGAAAACAGTCATCATCAAGTGGAGAAAATATGGCACAACAGTGACATTACCAAAAAACTGGAGCTCCCTCCAAAATTGATTAAAAGACAAGAAGAAAACTGGTCTGGGAGGCTACCAAGAGGCCTACAGCAACATTAAAGGAGCTTCAGGAATATCTGGCAAGTACTGGCTGTGTGGTACATGTGACAACAATCTCCTGTATTCTTCATATGTCTGGGCTATGGGGTAGAGTGGCAAGATGAAAGCCTTTTCTTACGAAGAAAAATATCCAAGCCAGGCTACATTTTGCAAAAACACATTTGAAGTCTCCCTAAAGCATGTGGAAAAAGGTGTTATGGTCTGATGAAACCAAGGTTGAACTTTTTGGCCATAATTCCAAAAGATATGTTTGGCGCAAAAACAACACTGCACATCACCAAAAGAACACCATACCCACAGTGAAGCATGGTGGTGGCAGCATCATGCGTTGGGGCTGTTTTTCTTCAGCTGGAACTGGGGCCTTAGTTAAGATAGAGGGAATTATGAACAGTTCCAAATACCAGTCAATATTGGCAACAAAGGAATGGCTTCACCAGAAGAAGATTAAAGTTTTGGAATGGCCCAGCCAGAGCCCAGACCTGAATCCGATTGAAAATCTGTGGGGTGATCTGAAGAGGGCTGTGCACAGGAGATGCCCTCGCAATCTGACAGATTTGGAGTGTTTTTGCAAAGAAGAGTGGGCAAATCTTGCCAAGTCAAAATGTGCCATGCTGATAGACTCATACCCAAAAAGACTGAGTGCTGTAATAAAATCAAAAGGTGCTTCAACAAAGTATTAGTTTAAGTGTGTGCATACTTATGCAACTATATTATTTTATTTTTATATTTTTTCTTCCCTCTACCTAAAAGATTTCAGTTTATTTTTCCATTGAGTTGTACAGTTTATAGGTCACATTAAAGGTGGAAAAAGTTCTGAAATGATTTATCTTTGTCTCATTTTTTTACAGCACAGAAACCTGACATTTTAACGGGTGTGTAGATTTTTTATATCCACTGTATATGTATTCTTTACATTTCTGAAGACATTTAAAAAAAATACTAATATCATTAATCTGCGCTCTGTAAAATAAATGTATTCTCCTAATATGGAAGCTATTATGAAGACTGAGATTCTATCTGATGGGTAGGAAGACATTAGTTTGGATTTGGATAATTTATAGGCATTTTCCATCCTATTCCATCTATCAAAATAGTTTTACCACATGGAGTTGGTTTCTCATATATAATCCCAAATTGACCTGCCTGATAGTGAGGAAACAAAGATTCAAATGCCCCAATCAAATTGCAAACCGGTAATTACCTTCATATAGGCCGCATGTCTGTGGGTTAGAAATTTGTTACAATTCCAGCTGTATTCAATTGACTCAAGCCCGCAATTACAGGGCTAAAGTCTAAACCAGTAAACCATGAACCCATACGTAGCAATTCAAGGCATGATCATGATCAATTAAGAGCCAATAGTAAACGAGACGATCATCATGACGTCAGTAAAACATGAAGTTTAAATTACATTCAGTTAGTGTTTAGAAATCTGATATGCGATCGTACTCGCAATCCAGCAAAATAGAAATCAATAAAAATGAATGAAGAAACTGGTCTAGTCCATGTGGGTGGCCTGATATGTATTAACTATTGATTACCGAGATTGAAATAACAAGGAAATTACATAAAAATAATAATTTATTATTGCAGATTTGGGAGCTTGAGACTGTTGTGCAATTAATTCTAATGCATTTCATTACTTTCCTAGTATTTTAAAGTATAGTAGTGTGTGTTTATTTGCTTTGGCAGTGCTACGAACATGTGTTTAACCCACTTGCAAGTTCTATCTAGTACTCGTAGAAATATTTGATACGTTTGCTATTTACGGGTTTTAAGGCAATTGCGGGCATGTTGGATTGTTGCAATTGAATACGGATTACCACTGGTAACATTTGCAGGCTTTAAACATCAAAGGAGTTGATAGAACAGAGTTATGTTTTTTACAACCGCAGTGATTTTGAGCCTGTAACCTTCAAATCGATTGCGGTTAGTTTGAAGAGTCCAATTGAATAGTAAACATTTTTACTGGCTCCAGTAATTACAATTTGCTCAATTGAATGGGGGCCAAAGTATCTTTCTTTGCATTTGGCACTGATTCTAGAAAAAAAAACAATGTTTTTGAAAATGTTTTAGGACATTTTTACATTTTGGATTCTTTTACAAAATGTAAACGCCTATGGTCTAAAATATTGGAAGATACAAAATAAAATCTTTTTTTCACAATTGTGAATCATTAAAATGTGTTTCTATCCCATTTTTAAGAATAGGGATCAGAAAAATAATATTTATTCTTAAAATTTCTCAAGATTATACAAATTGTAGTTTTGAGCTCTCAAAAATGTAACAAACAAAAACGTTTGCAAATAAATATTATAGTGATATATATATATATATATATATATATGTATATATATATATATATATATATATATATATATATACATATATATAAATATATATATATATATATATATATATATATATATATATATATATATATAAATAATTATCAATACACATCCAAATAATACTATGAAAATCCTTTTAATTGAAGCAGTCAGGAAACAAAGGAATAGTGAAGACATAAAATAAAACTTAACCTTTATTAAACTATTATTACAATTTTACTTAGTAAGAAGGGAAAGTAGAGCCAGGGAACAAGTTACTAAAAACTATAAGTAGCAGAGAAAAGTACCCAAGTGTTATATTTACACAATGAAAAGAATACATTATAAATACCTTGAAATCAAATTGTAAAGTTTGTATCACATTGAGGCTATAGTGCCCATGAACAAAAATGTTCAATCAAACAGTATTATGAGTGTTTCTTTAAGAATTTTGTAAAGACACATTACAAAATTACTGATAGTAAATATGAAGTATGAGTCTTACTGGCCCATGAAATAATAACCTGAGATAGGTCTCACAGTAAGTTGACAGCCATCTGTCAATCAGTTATGAATTAAGTAGGTGAGAACAGATCAGAACTTAATAATGTGTTATTATGTCAAGGTATATAGAAGAAGATAACAGTATAGGAAAGTCAAGAGATTTCTTCAAGAAAACTGGGAATCTCAAAGGAAACTTTCATGCCAGAGTGTTGTGATAAAAGACACAAATAGCAAGGACCTAACAAAAGCTGATCAGATAATGAAGAGGTGGCAGGAATACAGTAAAGATCTATACAGGAACAATCTTAACAACAATGATGACTATTTAGAGGGGTGAGAGAAGGAGAGAGTGATGGAGAGAACAGGAGAAATTGAGACAGAGAATGGAAGTGGGGAGAATGAAAGAGTGATGCAAGGAGAGAAACCAAGATGTAGAGAACTGGAGAGAAAATGAAAGTGGGAAGAATGAGAGAGCAGCAAGAGGGGACAGACCATGATGGATTGATCAAAGGAGCTGGAGTCAGACATCTTGGAGAGTGAAGTGAGATGGGCCCTAAGATGTCTCGCTGATAAAAAAAAGGCTGCAGGAGTTGATGGAATCCCAGTTGAACTATTCAAAATCCTAGAAGATCATGCTGTGAAAGTGTTGCTTGCCTTATGCGAACAAATTTAGAAAACTCAGCATTGGCCAATAGAATGGAAAATGCCAATCTACATCCCAATCCTCAGAAATAGAGTGGCAAAGACTGCTCTAATTATTGAATAATTGTACAAATTTCACATACAAGCAAGGTAATGCTTAAGATCCTACAAGCTCAGCTCCAAAAGCATATGTACCGGGAACTACCAAATGTGCAAGAGGCACAAGTGATCAAATTGGCAATATCCGCTGGATAATAGAGAAAGCAAGAAAGTTCAGAAAAACATTTACTTCTGCTTCATAGACTATTCTGAAGCTTTTGACTGTGTAGAACACAACAAAATGTGGCAAGTTCTTAAAGAGATGGGAGTACCAGATCATCTCATCTGCCTCCTGAGGAATCTGTATGTGGACCAAGAAGCCACTGTCAGAACCGAACATGAGACAACAGAATGGTTCAAGATTGAGAAAGGAATGCGACAAGGTTGTATATTGTCACCTTATTTATTCAACTTATACCTTGAATACATAATGCATAAAGTCTAGTTGGATGAATCCAAACCCGGAATCAATTATGGTGAAAGAAATGTCATCAACCCTTGCTCAATGTTAAAAAAGGTGTAGATGATGGCAAACTGCAAGCCTGGCAAACAGATGGGAAAGAAGTGGAGGCAGTGACATTTTTTATTATGTTTACAGAAATGAAAGTACAACTATAGGTGGAGTTCTTATACAAAATCAACAAAATGATACTGCTTATTCATACCATGGGGGTCAAAAGTCTTCATGATTTATATCCACTTAGTCTCTTTTTGTGCAAGAACCTTATCTCTGTCTCCACCTCTAAAAGGATTTTTAACCATATCCAAACCAAAGCATATTAGGAACTTAGGATTTCCATTGTGGAAATCCAGTGATGGGCTACTGCTATAATCTGCTTATGATTTTTAATATTTCTTTCAGAGGTCCTAATGGTGCTTGTATGTTCTAAAACCTTAGTCTTAAGGGGTGTGTAGATAAGCCTATGTACTGAAAGTACATGAGCAAGTCAAACAGTAAATTACAAATTCTGACTGGCAGTTAATGATATTACTAATAAAATACATTCTTCCAAAATGATCTGTAAAGTATTTCATCTTTCTCACGTGAACACCTATGCTGTAATGTTCACATGAGATAGATCATTGTCACGATCTGCTTCTTCTTGGGGGCTTGATATGAACCTAGTTCAAACCTACCCCAGCAGAATCATGTAGTTCCTGTTCTCTGTGGCACAAAATATGGCTTCTGAAGATTGCAAGGCCCAAAAGCTACAGGCAGAGAATACTGGATCCAGGTTACTTAGTGGCCCATAGCAAGACCACTCCCCAAGTCAGGATACAACACACAGAAATAGTCTCACACCTTGTTTATGTGAAAACTATATTGTAACCTTTATTGAATGAACAAAACAACATATTTATACTCTCCAATACCACACCCTTGTGTACATTTGTGTATGTGTGATGTCAGACCATCTGGCTTGCAACCTTGGGCTATCAAAGCTCTTGAGATCACATTCATTAGATAACCTTTATGTTAAACTCAAGTGTTTGCCCAGGACCACTTGAAGCACATGCATCTGTCTTGACCCAAGGTTTGAGTCTGCAATGATCTGCAGCTAACTTCTATCCAGAGCATTTCTTTCAATTCCACATATGTTCTATATAACATTTTCCCTCATAATATATTATACCTAGGATACATAATAACCATGTACAGGCAACATATAACCGCACAATAACACATAATCCCAATGCAACAATGTCATGCTCCCTTGGACATACTCACAAACCACTGACAATATGAGTCCTTAAACAATTAAATCATGACAACTTCTCCCCCTTCCTTTCTAGTATAGCATAGAGGATCATCCTAACGGATAATTCTCTAGCTATACTGCTTTTACTTGTCCTCCTGTCTGGAAAGTCCATCCGTGTGATAGCCTCAGTGGCTCTCTGGGTACCCTGCCTCCCCCTGTCCAGGGCGAATACTCGCTCCTTCCCAGTGGCCTTGTGACTTTCCCAAGCCCCTGGGGAGACTTATAAGACAACTGCCATGGAGGACCCTTCAAGGTAGTCCAGGGGAAACAGTACATCCCAGCTAGTAAGTCCAGCATAAATTTGGGGGGATCCTTACCCAGCAAAACCCTTTCCTTCCAGGCTAGGGAGACCTCCTGTCCTGCCGATTCTGGATCAGCACTCAGTCCCATGGGTAAAATTGAAGAGTACAAGGTTCCCTTTGTCAGGCCTGATCTTTCTCCTGAATAAACTGGGATACGGGAGTTGCAACATGGGCTAGTGACATTCACTGGTGGCATCCATGCTGGATTAATGGGCAGTTCTGATACAAGCTGTTGTGGCTCAGTAGCCAACCTTTCTCCCACCAAGCCTGGCCAATGGCCCCTTCTTTCCAGGGTTACAGGTACACAGCCAGTGTCTTTGGGCAGCTGCAGGGGAGTCATTGTAGTGATACCAGGAGACAAATCACAATCTGGGGTACCCTCTGGCTCTTTGGTCTCTGGATCCTCAGGTGGAACCTCCTTACTCTCTCCATCTGAGACTGCCTGGTGTGTAGTTACAGGCAGCCCTTGAGAAGCAGCAGCTACTGCCTCTTGTTCAGGCTGAAGAACAGGGCTACTTTCTGTTTCTGCTCCAGGGTCTGTGGCTGGCTCCTGGACAATGGTCATCCAAGGAACCTCTCTACAATTTCCACAGTCAAATGGTAGGGCCCAGTGCTCATTAGGTTCTTCTCTTACACTAGGAGCAGAGTAGCTTTCCCCCAGTTCTTCCCCTGGGCCTGGCACTGCTGTGGTTTGCCCCTGTCCCCATTCATCTAACTGGGTGAGACTTAGCCCCCTAAAGATAGGGACCAGTTCTTCCTCTTCCCAGTCAACCCCATGGATGCCGGCACCCTTGTTATTTTGAGAATCATGGATATCAAAATTCTCCCCCCAGTCCATACATTCATTTTCTGACCCTGCCTCAGCAATATTTAGCTGGGTCTCTGTAGTACCTGTTAGGTGGTTCTGTTCCATGCCTGACTGGCATGAGCCCTCCCAGCTGGCTGGCCAACAACCATCCAGGGATGCTTCATCCAGTAAGTCTATATAATCCACCTCCAGCTGTAGCTCCTGTTGGATCAAAGGCCAAAGTAAGTTAGCTGTATGAGAGCCTGTCTCCAGTCCCAGCATGTGACAGCGCTTGGCAAACAGACACAGCTTTCTTTTCTCTGTCCCCAAGCCACAGTCCGGATCCCCATGTACTATGTCCCAAAGTGCCTTTTCCAGCCCCAATGAAAACTGATGATGTATCCCAACAGGTCCAACCCAATAAGCATATTGATCTTCCAGGGCGACCTCCTCAAATACCAATTCTTCCAGCCATTCCATTAGCCTGTGACCTGGCCATAGTCCCAGGAATGCCATCCATTTATTTAGAAGGCCCATTCCTCTACAGTCCTTTCCAGTCACCAGAACATTCTCTATCTCTACTGGGGATAAGCATTTCCCCTCCACAGGAGCTGAGACAGGGCCATTGCTTACCCTTCTCCTGTTCCCCTTTACCTCCTGTGTGATTTGTATCCGGAGTTCCCTCTGCTGATCCTTAGTAAAACCTGCAGGCATTACCTCCATCCATCTTTGATACCGTCTGGACACTTCCTCCTCCTCTGCTGCAGACATCTCTTCATAAGCTGCCATCCTTCTGTGTTTTTTACAGAGACCCCACCACTGCCAGCCAAATGTCACGATCTGCTTCTTCTTGGGGGCTTGATATGAACCTAGTTCAAACCTACCCCAGCAGAATCATGTAGTTCCTGTTCTCTGTGGCACAAAATATGGCTTCTGAAGATTGCAAGGCCCAAAAGCTACAGGCAGAGAATACTGGATCCAGGTTACTTAGTGGCCCATAGCAAGACCACTCCCCAAGTCAGGATACAACACACATAAATAGTCTCACACCTTGTTTATGTGAAAACTATATTGTAACCTTTATTGAATGAACAAAACAACATATTTATACTCTCCAATACCACACCCTTGTGTACATTTGTGTATGTGTGATGTCAGACCATCTGGCTTGCAACCTTGGGCTATCAAAGCTCTTGAGATCACATTCATTAGATAACCTTTATGTTAAACTCAAGTGTTTGCCCAGGACCACTTGAAGCACATGCATCTGTCTTGACCCAAGGTCTGCATGTTTGAGTGTGCAATGATCTGCAGCTAACTTCTATCCAGAGCATTTCTTTCAATTCCACATATGTTCTATATAACATTTTCCCTCATAATATATTATACCTAGGATACATAATAACCATGTACAGGCAACATATAACCGCACAATAACACATAATCCCAATGCAACAATGTCATGCTCCCTTGGACATACTCACAAACCACTGACAATATGAGTCCTTAAACAATTAAATCATGACAATCATTGTTTACGTTTTGTTACTATATATAATCCAAAACTGACCTACTTGTCAAGAACCCCAGGACAACTTTTTAGCCAGTTGAATGAAAGGGGTATTATAATGGCCATAAGACCTTGTAAGAAACCTTACCACTTATTAAGTTGTTATGTTGTGTGACATTTTTACCCAAGTTCTGTATGTCTGGACCCATATGGCCCCTTTTCACCATGTCATTTCAGACATTTTCAATTCTAGGGGCCATTATTGTTTGTGTAGTGTGTGTTTTAGACTGCAACTATTGCAATAATCTAATAAAAATATTCCCCTACTCAGGTTAGACCAGAACCCATGACCCAGACATTCTGGCTCCATGGCTCATATTATCTTATTAACTCCTTCTTTGCCCAGATCCTGACCCGAGGTAGCTGATAGCTGGGGCCATAGACTCCTTGACTGGGGAAAAAGACAGTCTGCCGCTGGGTTCTTGGAGTCAGTCCTAGCCAAAATGAGGGTAATTTAAAGGGGCTGAAGGTTTGAAACTTGTGTTTTGTCTAAGGGAGTGACCCACTGCTGATTTGGGCAAAACCTGTATAAAACAATGTGCCAGAAACAAAAATCAAATGTATGCACCATTTGGGACCTAACCCTCCACCCATACATTCTGGCTCCAGGGATCACATTGACTTATCAACCCCTGCTGTGCCCAGATCCTGACGTGAGGCAATTGATAGCTGGGCCATATACTCCTCAACTGTGGAAAAAGACAGTCAGGTACTTGATCCTTGGAGCCAGTCCTAACCCACATGAAGGCAATTTAAAGGGGCTGATGGTTTGAAATGTATGTTTTGTCTAAGGAAGTGACCCACTGCTTATTTGGGCAAAACCTTTATAAAATGATGTACCAGAAAAAAAATCTAATTCATGCTCTGTTTGGGACCCCAGCACTCCACCCAGATATTCTGGCTCCAGGGCTCACATTTACCTATCAACCCCTGCTGTGCCTAGATCCTGACCAGAGGTAGCTGATAGCTGGGTCCATAGTCTCCTTTGGCTATGAAAAAAAGACAGTCGGCACTGGGTCCACATGAGGGTAATTTAAAGGAGCTGTATATTTGAAACTTGTGTATTGACCCACTACTGCAAAGTTCAATCTTTTTAGATATCCTCTGATCTGCAATATGCATATTAATTGTTAATTGATTCAGAAGAAGGCAAACAGAAAAAAACTTTGCCAATTGTCTCTCAAAATGGAGAAAAAAAAATTCCTGACCTCATATACTGGTGATCAGATTCCTCTCTGGATCAATACTCCCTATCTAATTATCCAGGATAACCACCTCTTTAGGTTGAGAATTCCACAGATTAACCACCCTAACTGTGAAGAACCCTTTTCTTTCTTTGAGGTGAAATCTTTTTACTTCTAATCTCAAAGGATGTCCTCTTGTCAGTTGAAAAACTCTTGACACAAAAATATCACTTGACAAAGCCTTGTATTGACCCTCTATATATCGTTATATAAGGTAATTATATCCCCTCTTAGACACCAAGGGCCTCATTCAATTAAGTAATTGTAAGTTACTGTAACTCGTAATGGTACCAAGTGAACATTTTAGATTTGTTTGTTCAGTCCCTCAGTTGTGTCCGACTCTCTGTGACCCTATGGAGTGCAGCACACTTACTTATGTCTATGTCTGTGCGTATCCACAAGGTTTACATGGAAAACATACTGGAGTGGGTTGCCAGTTCCTTCTCCAGTGGACTGTGATTTTTCTGACCTCTCTGCTATGACCTGCTCACCTACAGTGGCCCTACACGGTATAGCTTACAGCTTCATTTAGGTACACAAACCCCTTCACCACCACTAGTTAGCAATACAGAAGAGGAACAGGGGAACATACACCACACTAATCTAATCGAACCCATCAGTGAGGGCCGAAAAAACACATGTAGGCTGTACAGAGGCACATAGAGCAACAGCCAACTCACCTCCATCAGGGACAATCTCAGCTACACTCATCCTCGAAAGTCCCACGCCATTGCATGTGGCCATGTGCCAAGATGTATACCCATTATTATTTGGTGACATCCCATTAAGTGTTTTGCTATCAATCAATTGACATTATCACCTGTCATATTCTTATGAGGCATTCCGGGGAAATGCTTTGCATGTGTATTAACCCTTTCTTATTATATATTATTATAAGATATTATTATTATATGTAGTATTATAATATGTATTAATCTATTGTATAGCAACTAGGGCTCATTAGTTTATAGATATAGGAATATGACACAAATATGATATATGTGGATGTCCCAAAACCCCAACCACTGAAAACACACTGACATGGTAAGAACGGTATATTTCATACACAGAGCACAATCAGAAACGTACAAGACTATGCATTAATATTCTTGTGGAAAAGGCGATACCTAAAGGGGGTAATGTCATAGTCAAGAATAAGCATGATGCATAGCACCTACCAGTGTCACATGTGGTCACTACACCAATGCAACCGAAATCTGATGAAAAAAAGGATCACCAGAAAGTCACTGTATGAAGGACTGATATACTGCATTTGTCTTTGGAAGTACTCTGTGAACAGAATTTGTGTGCATTTGGGAAGAAGTGCACTGGCACTATACTATTATATTTTTTTTTGGGGGGGGGGGTACTAACAAGAGTTTTTGTGAAACCCACTTCCACACCTCTAAGTGGGCATACACTATTAGGGCCATGCAGCCCTTAGAGTGTTGGCCTTTACCTATATCTAGAGGGAAGTGCTGAGTTGGGCTCTCCAATTATTATCAGATCTGTAAGTTTTAGTCCCCCATTACTTCTGTTTAGTGTGTGTGTATTCCACTTCTACTTTGATTACAAAGGAGCAATGTCTATGTAAGGAAATACATGCTATGAAGATATTCTGTGACCATTGCCCTGAAATCTACACTTTTATGCTACTGATATTCCTCATTTGTTCCTGTGATCATCAAATGTGAGTGCAATTGTGTATATTTTGTGTGAATAAATTGTTTGAATCTACTACACTATCAGGGCATCTTGCGCTTCTCTACCCCATACCCTCTTCTTGTTTTTCATATGGAGTACGCGTGTGAACAGTATTCCCACTAAAGAAGCTGCACTTTCCCTGCTGATTATACACCTACCTGTGAATTTAATGAGATCCTGAAATTGGATATTTATTACATGATCTACATGTGGTTTGTTTTTATGTACTAATTTTTAGGAAGTGATTACTTTCATCAGTTCTGAGGATCGTCTCAGGGCTGATTATTGTATCTCTACAGTATTACTGTGCACTGCTGTACAGGGCTACTAATGGCATCTATTAGCCCATTTTAGGTTCTATCAGATTTCGGTTTTATCCAGATACTGTTTATGCCAGTATTATAATATTATTCTCTTTTTTGTACTCACTATAGAGTTTCCTTTTAGCGCTACGGTCTGTAGTCATACACCTCCTTGTGGAGGGATGACCTCTCTTGGCAATAAAAAATAGATCCATTATATACAATTATCTCGTAGACCATGCCATCTAAACTTCACCATCAATATTCATCGGAATCAGAACTTACCATCACCCTGAACTCTGTGCAATGGAACAAAATACATAAATAGATAGCAACTGCTTCAGAGGATGGATTCCCCAGGCACCCTAAAACATGTCCTCTGGGAATGTCCAAAGATTGCCCATATATGGTTAGAGACATATAATATATTAGACAGACTGTGGGATCACAGGATCCCCCAAAAAACAGAAGAAGCTTTATTAGGCCTTCCCATAGAGGGTCTCTATAAAGAAGCTCAACTTTTATCAAGTCAACTGTTTTTAGCAGTTAGGATTACGATAGCTAAAACCTGGCAGTCGGCAATACCCGAATATAGTGCAATCTTGAAAAAACTTAAATTTATACATTCTATGAGCACTTTCTCAGCTGACCTAGATGATTCCCACAGAAAGTGGTCCTCATGTTGGGATACTTGGACTCTACGCACTGGGTGGTAACACACCAGGGAAGGACAATAAGAAAGATATAACCTCCAGTGAACCCACTACAATATAATCCACCCCTTTCCCCCTTCCTCTTTATCTTTTTTTTCTGCTTCCTTCTATGTTCTATCTATTATTACAACGGAGCTAAAGTACATAATGTGAAAAATGCTATAAGGAAAAAAAAACAGAGTTAAATGGAAATAAGTGTATTTCTCTATTCTTCAAATGTTATGTCCACACTGGTTATGTTTTACCAGTAATGTTCATGTAACACTGTTATAACCCTGTTGCCTTCAATAAAAACAATTTAAAAATATTCACCCATTTAACCTGTTATGAAGTTTGCACAACAATCACATATATAGTTGTGAGCATGCCATGCCAGCAACTGCGGACCTCGCAAAATTACGAAACACAAATACAAGACGCGTTACGACCCATTACGACCATGAAAAACACAATAAATACACACAACAAATACATAAAAAGCTTACCTACAGCAAGGGGGGGCACCCAGGACGTCGAAAACTGAAGTTACACCTCAATTTAACTCGAAATAAAAGAGTTTAGACACACGAGAATCCCCTAAGCGAGAGAAAAAATGTCCACCGAAAAAAACAAAAACGAGGCTACAGCAGTTTAAAGACGCAAAACACCACCAAACACCTACGGATGTACGAGATCCGAAAAAAAAGGACGCAACCCGCACGACCCGAAAAACATTAGAAACACAATAAATACACACAACAAACACATACAAAGCTTACCCAGAGCAAGGGGTGGGGGCACCCAGGACCTCTGCAAGTGAAGTTACACCTCGGTTTAACTCAAAATTTCAGGGTTTAGTAAAATAAAGTATATTCATTTCTTATTTTATTAATTATTCATTACCAAACCAAAAAAAAACACCAATGCTGCTCATAGCACACAAACAACCAAGAGCCTCGCAATGAGCGCCGAAGGAGCTAATAGCAAGCCAAGCGATGAGCAGCGAAGGCGCTCAGCGCGAGGCTCGCAATGAGCGCCGAAGGATCTTAAAACACCAACAAAATTAATTTTGCACGCAAACAACATTACCTGCCTTACAATCTTATTGCCGTCATTTTTTGGCGCGCAAGTTGCTAGTCACATATATAGTTCTCAGCAACGCGGGTTGTTGCTAACGCTTGCGGGCTCATGTACCCACCCCGTATGGCTTTGGCTGGGAGCGCAGAAGGCGCTCACTACGCTGGTGGAGATGAGCGCCGTAACACATATACAATCACCCCCATTTTACAACACTAACTTACACAATGCAGAACTACACAGCTACACTAACGGTTTCCCCTCGCGTACGTAGCATATTTACACTACACACTGCACACATTGCTGACACTTACACCTCAGGTCACCAAGAATGAAAATCTACATTGTATGCTGCAAGAACATCAAAACCAATTGTCAGCTCTTCAGCACTTTGCTTGCTGCATATATTCATTACAAATAGGTAAAGTATATTAATTTATGATTTAATTAATTAATTAATTATCATTAAAAAAATACACATACAGAAAAATTTAAAAAACACCACACCAAACAACACGATCGCAATAAACGCCAAAGGAGTTCACTGCACGCCTGACAAGGAGCACCACGGGTGCTTAGAGGAGCAAAACTACACCAGGGGAGAGACTCGCAATGAGCGCCAAAAGGCGATCAGCATGGACCTTGCAATCAGCACCAAACGGGCTATAAGAACCAAAAAAACACCAACCCAGAGGCTCGCAATCAGCGCCGAAGCTACTCACACAACAAAAACACTTCCTCGCAATGAGCGCCTAAAGCCCATAAGCGTCGACCTTGCAATCAGCGCCAAAGGGGCTCTGACATCACCTGTCTTGGTGAAGGTGTCTGTTGGGAAGGTTTGGCCACAAAAGCCTTATCAAGCCAACAGAAGAAAGCAGATTGTAACAGACATGAATTGTCTAGCGTCCTGTGATCCATAGGGTCACAGAGAGTCGGACACGACTGAATGACTAAACACACAATGTCACTCTTATTGTTAAATAATAAAGTCTAATTCAAAGCACTCTTGGTTAGTCAGTGGGTATCTTTGAAGGCAATAATTTCATAGCCAAAGTAGAGATAGTTATATCATTCAATCCCTCATCTTCTAAGTTGCTAGTTTTCCATGGGGAAAATCCTAGAGGGAATGTTTGTTCTGCAGCTCTGGTGTCATTGGCTACGGTGAAAACCAAACTTTTTAACATATGGGGTATGACTGGACTCTGTATAATGTATAGAATTTTTTTTGTAAATAATTTGCTCATATTCACATCCTAATGTATGTGTACAGTGTAATTGTTTAACCATGCTTGTTATAAAAGTGATTTAGATGTTGATGGGTATCTTACACTGTTAAACTCGATTTGCCCCTGTTGTTTAGATGCCCTTTAATATGACAAACAAACATCTATTAATCCAAGGTGTTAAACTTAAAATGTTATACTCCAAACTGGCCACAAGATGGCAAAGTAGCATCAAGATGCATGAAGATTTGGGGATACTGCTGTACCTGATATTTTTATTTATGTGAATAAGAAATATTCAGATGTATAACTGATGTTTTTCAATTGTGTTGATGTCGTTTAAATTGGGACAACGTTTGTGATTAGTTATTTTTTTTAAGAAAGACATTAATGGATATTAGTGGATAGGGACATTAGTGGATAAAACATAATATTGATCATTAGGGACTTTTCAGAATGCAGGTATCTCATACTTGATATACTTCATACTTGGGGAGTGGGTAAATGGGCTCCACCTTCTACGACCCCTTGTACATTGAGGCAAGGGGTAATTAACATCTAAACACCCCCTACCTACCTAGGCCCACTCTAAACTCTAATAGCCAAGGTAAGCTGTAGTGAGCTAAGCTATGGTGAGCCAAGAACCCCAAAATCCATAGTCCTCATGGGGGGCCATAAATATTTGTATTCCTTTAGATGGCAAGTCTGTGAGTTTTCAATCTTCCTATATGCTTTGGCGAAAGCTCTGTGTACATTTGATTTTAAGCTCAAAGACAGGGCCCTCCATTATCTTCTCTTCATTGTGTTAAGATTGTTTTGACTTCAACATACCTCTGTATAGCAATACAGGATATGTTGGTGGGTTACAAATAAAGGAAATAATAATTCCTTTAAATAATTTAACCTCACTGAAAGTTTACATTTTGCTCATATTTTCAGTATAAGCTGATAAACAAAAACGTTACATTTTAGGTACTCAACGCACCTCACCCAGTTTTGGAAAAATGGCTTGGAACTCGACTCGCTTGTGACACCCCACATCCTGTCTCTCCAGGGAATGAAGAGCACTCTGTGCCTGGAAGGAGCAAGATGCAGCCTGTATCTGTAAGAGCCAAAGTGCAGCCTGGGCTCGTAAGAGCCAATGTGCAGCCTCTCCCTTCACTCGCTCTCTCTCCATCTCTCCCTTCTCTCTTTGTCTTTCCCATCTCTCTCCCCACATTATCTATCTTCCTACCATCTCTCCCTCCCTCCCTCCCTATTGTCTCTCTCCCCCTCCTCCCCCTTGTTTTTCTCCACCACTCCTCCCCCTTGTCTCTCTCCCCCTCCTCCCAACTGTCTCACCCCCTTGTTTCCTGCCCCCTCCTCCCCCTTGTCTCTCTCTCCCCCCTCCTCCCCCTTGTCTCTCGCCCCCTCCTCCCCCTTGCTTCTCTCTCTCCCCCCTCCTCCTACTTCTCTCTCTTTCTCCCCCCTGTCTCTCTCTCCCCCCGTGTCTCTCTACCCCCTCCTCCTCTGGTCTCTCTGTCTCCCCGCGGTCTCTCTCTCCCACCCTTCCCTTCCCCTTGTCCCTAGTAAAAGTGATTAATACAAGCATTTTATAATCAACCATAGCACAGCAAGGAACTTTTATGAATGTATTTTTGTGTTGTTTATTTTGTAAATATCTATCTATCTATTATTTATCTATCTGTATATATTATTATTATGGTTTATTTATAACGCGCCAACATATTCCGTAGCGCTGTACATAAGATAAGTTCAAGACAAATATACATACAAATTAAACATAGCAAAGCAAGGAGAGCCCTGTCTTTGAGCCTCAAATCCATAGTGTCCATGGTGCTTTCCCTAAAGCACCTTGTGGGATTGAAACTTGCAGACTTACAACCTAAAGGTATTGTGAGTGGTAAAGGAGCTGAGTGTGCTAGGGTGGAAGGTGATACGCTTCTCTAAAGAGATGCGTTTTTAGAGAGGTTTTGAATGTTTTGAAGCAGGAGGATAATCTAGTGGAGTGAGGCAAGGAGTTCCAGAGAATAGGGGCAGCACGATAAAAGTCCTGATGGCGGGAGTGTGAGAGGAGGTGACAAGAGTTGTGGAAAGAAGAAGGTCATTAGCAGAATGAAGAGGGCGGGTGGGGGAGTATTTGGAGATGAGAGCAGAGATGTAAGGGGGTGCGCTATTGTTGAGGGCTTTGTAAATTAGGGTCAAGATTTTACATTTTTTTTCTTGAGGCTAAGGGAAGACAGTGGAGTGATTGACAGAGAGGTGATGCCGACACTGAACCTAGTGTACGGAAGATGAGTCTACCAGAGGCATTCATAATGGATTAAAGTGGAGATAGTCAGGTGGTGGGTAGGCCAGCAAGAAGCGAGTTGCAGTAGTCTAGTCGAGAGACGATGAGAGAGTGCATAAGGATGTTAGTTGTGTCTTGTATAAGATAGTAGCAAATTCTGGAGATGTTTTTTAGATGAAGACAAGATTTAGTTAGTGATTGTATATCTATCAGTCAATCAATCTATCTATCACATCATCATTGTTTCAATGCTATTGTCTCTGGAAAATTGGTATCTACCTATCCATCTACATATCTATCTATCTATCTATCTATCTATCTATCTATCTATCTATCTATCTATGTCTCTATCTATCTATGTCTCTATCAATCTATTTATCACATCATCTATCTATTTATTTATTTATTTATCTGTATCTATCTATCTATCAATCTAATCTATCACATAATCATTGTTTCACTGCTATTGTCTCTGGAAAATTATTTTCAAATTAACCACTAGGTGGTGCTAAAGTATTTTCAAACCAAAACATCTAAAAGCTATACAGCGTTAAGGGAGGATGGAGGGTACTCAGAATTTTATGTTCCTGGTTTGTAGCTGCTATCAGCTGAATCCAAACATGCAGAGAGAATTACATTGCATTTGCTTTTTACTTTACCTAAAATTACAGAAACAATGAGATTTGAAAGGTCAACTCATTTGGAATTCACTTGAGAAATATGGACCTAAATATGAATATTTTAAGACTATTTGTTGAAAATTAAAAATTCAAGCAAGATCAGTGCCTTTTGAAAAGTCAAAAAGATGCAAAAATATAAAAACCTGTGGTGCGTACCCTAGGGAGAATAAACAGGATGAATCAATTCAGTTAGTACACAGCACACAGATATGTCATCTTTGTACACACATGTAGTATCAAACGCCTACGAAGCTATTGATCATACTGATCGCTCATTAATTTTTCATTTTAAATTAAAGGACCTAAGGCACAATTTATCGTGTAACTCAAGTAGTCAATGCTACAATCTTGGGAAAAATGCACATTATATGAATATATATTGTGCATCTGTGTATATATATATATATATATATATATATATATATATATATAGTGCATTTGTGTAGTACATTTATGTTTCCACTTGGATGTCTTAAAATAGGTTAAGAAAAATATTTCCTGCTCTGACTTCCCAGAAATACAGTTATTGCAGTGCATTCTGGGAATCTGGGTGGGGACATCCAAATTAGACCGCAATACATTTTAACGCTTTTGTCCGATACCACTTTATACGTAGCTCCTTTTAGTCATATGATTGCTGTTTTACATAGCTTTGAAAAACAGCATAGGATGGATAGGAGACTAACCCAAAGACATCACTGTTTTGATCGAATGGATCTCATTAGGGTGGTGCAGGTTCCTGGCTTGTGCTTTAGATTTTGTGGAAAGGATATTAACCACAACATGATTTAGCTTATGGTGGGCAATAGAGTGATAGAAACCTCCACCATACATATATCTATTGCTGTATGTGTGTGTGTGTACAGATATATATATATATATATATATATATATATATATATATATATATATATATATATATATATGTATATATAGTACAAATATGGAATAGTACATTAGTGATTCTATTTGGATATCTAAAAAATAAGTTAATAAAAATGTATTTCCTGCTCACATTTCTCAGAAATACAGTAAATGCACTGCACTCTGGGAAAACTGGGCGGGGCATGCAAATGAGACCACATAATGTCAATCCAAACCATTTTAAACATGGCTCCTTTTAAGCATATGCTTACTGTATTTCACAGTTTTAGGCATAGCAACGGATGGATTTTTCACAAACCGGGTCACTTTACCACATACAGCACTGTTTCATGGTTACTGACGATCCTCAGTGTGGTGTGAGTGCCTGGTTTGTGTGGTGATTGTTGTAGAGAGTAGCTCTATACAGCAATTGTTTCACACACACACATATATATATATATATATATATATATATATATATTTATTTATATATATATATATATATATTTATATATATATATTAGGTTTTTTATCTCAATTTTTAAAAGGCGAGAGATTGACTCAAAATGGCCTATATAATATTGATTTTAATTTAAAAAAATAGGGATAGAGCATCTATATATAAATATGTGTCTCTCTTTTGCCACTGGACCTGTTGGGATATATACATAGCAGGTTGTGCCGCTATCCCTAAAAGCTGTAATAAAGCTTGGTATATCCTTTGCAACTTTATATCTTTATGAATAATCCAATAAGAGACTGCATTTACACAGGCAAGGATGTGCCATTAATGGGTCCCTTAAGCTGCTGGTCCTCTTATAATCTTTATATATTATATTCGGCTAACAGTTTTGTGATCTCACTTCCTCTCTGTGTTATCCAAACAACTGTCTGTGCTCCTTGCAAGATGGCGGAAGGTTACAACACATCTCTAGGAATTTATTTTAAAGTGTTGCAGGAGAAAATATTGGTCCCCAGACAATAAACTATTGGATGCAAACCAATGTTCTTGTTATTTAATTTATTTTGGATTATCTCAAAGATTTGGATTTTGTCTTCCCTAGTAAGACAGCTCAGAGCAAAGTACTAATCATGCTCTGGATTCTTACAAGTAGATATGTTTTAGTCAAAGGAAATTCTGTATCTTATTCTTTCTCTGGGTTTGACCTATATCCACTACAAACGTTCCAACCCATTATACCATTATGGTGACCTTTGCCCTTGTTGTGGTGAAGAGGCTTGTGTACCTCAATGAAGCTGTGAGCTATACCATGTAGGGTCACCCAAGATGGGCAGGTCATAGCAGAGAGGTTAGACAAATCGCAGTCCACTGGAGAAGGAACTGGCAACCCACTCCAGTATATTTACCAAGATAACCTTATGGATAAGCACGACTGGAGACATAGCAATAGATGTTCCTGGTGTGCTGTGATTCATAGCATTATGGAGAGTCGGACACGACTGAATGACTTAAATAAGTACATAAGAGAGTCAGATATTTAATTCCATTAAAAGATGGCTTTACTCCTATATAACAATAATAAACATGATTTTAGAAAGCAAAAAATAAGCCTTTAATTGCATTGTTACTATATGCAATAATGCTTCAGAGGAATCTATAATTTCAGTTTCTGATAATCTACGTCTATATAGACTCTGCATGTAGAAGAAGTTTCTATCTCTTAGAGTGGAATTGTGCCAGTGCTTTCAATAGGACTAAAAGAAAAGCTTATTAGTTGTACATGGACTGGCCTTCCTGAAACACAAGTTGAAAGAAGCTTCTCCGTCAAATGAATGGAACCCCACATTAAAAAAATAGATGCCTATAAATGTTAAATAATTAAAGGTTGTGCTTAATTTTTTTAAATGTGATCTTTCTCAAAATAGATATGCATATAGATAATGCAGCGTGCATAAGCTTAAAGGAAGCCATGTTTAAAAATGGCTATGGATTGAAGTGCGAGGTATTTGTGGGCACATTTGCATGTCCCAGCTCAGCTTCCCAGAATGCAGTGTAATAATTGTCTTTCTCAGAATTCTGAGCTGGAAGCAGGTTTTTTAACAGGTTTTAAACATTCAGAATGCGAACACAGATGTGCTATTTATTATTCAAAATAGATAGATAGATAGATAGATAGATAGATAGATAGATAGATAGATAGATAGATAGATAGATAGATAGATGAACAGATGGATGCACAGCTGGATGGATAGTTGGATAGACAGATATATATTGTATATATCACATATATAGTTGTCATACTTACGAATGTTGGTCAGGCAATGTTAAAAGTTATGGGCTTGCGCATGCACAGTGAGTGCCATGGTTGGCGCTTATCGAAAGGCCCGAAAGTAACGGGTTTGACGGGGGCTGCAATGAGCACTGAAGGCTGAAGGCAAAGCCACTCGTTGCAGGGCTCGCGATGAGCGGCCAAGGCGCTCATTGCGAGGCCTGTAAAGTAGAAGGGGGGAGAGGCTCGCATTGTGTGGCAAACAGCATTGCCAGGCTTCAAATGTTATTGCCGTCGCTAGTATATATATATATATAACAGAACATATAGAGTTTAATGGGACTGCATCCTTTAAGAAAATCATAACCACATGATAAAAGAAAGCCTGTAAAATTCCATTGGAAGCCAACTCTGATAAATATAAAATGTGAGTAAAAATGTATTGCAATATACAAATAATATTTCTATAACACGATACATAATTACAGTAGTGTCTATTTTAGTAAACTATTTATGCAGTACAAGTGATGTAGAGGAGTTTTTTTTTGATGAACTAAATAATGTAGCTCAAATACACAAAGAACCCCAGTGCAAATGCAGTAACAAATTATATATAAATACAATTACTTCAAGTAAATGAGGGACTTTTAGTTTAATCGCAGCTTTTTGCTCACCCACCCATCCTTACTTAACAAGCAGGTGCAAGCATATATCCATTAAGTAGTCATTCAGGGAGTTTTGCACCCATGAGAAAGAAGGTAACTATCAGCCTGTGAAGCTCTGATACGTGTTCGGCTTTTCTATCAGGATATTTGCATTGCATCTTTATGTAGCTACATTATTGTACTATGAAGTGTATCCATATGGCACGGGTACATTTATTATATAAAAAGTGCAAAACGGGAATTGTTTTAAAAGGGATATGGAAGATTTATGGATTTTATTAGGAATAGAATATTCCTATGTATTAATACATTTATGTACTTTATTTTTTATAAGCTCTGTTTTTACTGCCTAAGATCAAACAAATAGTCCCTGTATGGGTCTGTCTGTCCACTACAGCATATATAGACACAGACTCTGCTGTACTTGTTGTGCTGTGTCTCATACTAACCAATCAGTGACTATCTCTAAGCAACATACGCATGAGAGGTGGTCCCTGATAGGCTAGGACCCTACACTGCACACCAGCTCTAGGGAGTGTATGTCTGCATACACTGCAGTGAGCAGACACATACAGGGACTATTTGATTTTAATCAGTAAAAACAGAGTTTATAAGGTAAGTACATAAAATCAAATAGATACACAAGGATATTATATCTAGTAAAATCCAGAAACCTTCCATATCCCTTTTAGCTTAAATTAGCAATGAAAGTATGTTTTTTCAAATTAATACATACAAGTTTAATTTATAAAGTCCAAACAAATAGATTTGTTAAGTATGTACTTTTTATCACACTACTAGTTTGATCAATGATCTCAGCAGGCACTGTCACTTTCTTGCACAAACAAAATATTCATGCAAGTTAGGTTGAGCTTCAACTATATCCTTATAAATTATTATTATAATTTATTTATAACAATCTATATTGCTTATATTCCCTTTTGTCTACTACTTTGCTTTACAGTATTTTACCACATTAGTTGTGCGTTTCTAAATAACCACACATGGACTCAACGTGAATGAAATAAAAGACTGATGAACTCTGGAAAATGTTTTTTTTACATTTTACTAAAATTAATCTCTTTTTTATACTTTTTATACACATTTTAGTGAAACATGTATAAATATTTTGGGCTTACTTGCTTTACTTTGTGCCTCATATTGCTCAATATAAGAGTTGCCATTTTAGCTCTCACATTCTCCCTCACTGTTTAATTCCTCTATGTTTTGCAACAGAATATGCATAGATGATGTCAATGTTGGGAGTGGAACCTTCAACACAGCTGGGCAGGCTCCATTTACAAAATGACTGGGGAAATCTCTCTATAGGCGGCACTGAGCTCCATCCCCTTAACAGGATATATATATATATATATATATATATATATATATATATATATATATGTATAGTTCTGAACGTGGTCATGTATATTTACTTGGATTATGTAAGTATATTATTTATTAATTTATTATACATGAAAGAGTTTTGGGTACTGTACATTAATATGTTTTACACTTTATTTGTTTAATAAAGTACTGCTTTCCTTCTAGGTGTAGGAATTACACTAACAGCTCATCCTGGCATATTGTAAGTGGAGCCTGCCCAAGCAGCAACACCTTTTCTTCAGCTAAACAAGATAGAGGAATATAACAGTGAGGGAGAATGTGAGTTTAGATGTTATACTGTACAGTACCAATCCCAGGTGTACATTATATATCCCCCTCACTCTCCATGGTGAGATATACACTCTAAATAAACATCACAAAAACAACAAAAAACAAACAAACAACTAATGATAAAGTGAGTCTGATCTTATGGATACTGTGAGTTATATACATTTTTATATTGTTAGTTTTTACCGCCCCTGAACTTGTTACCATACTTGGGTAATATCTGTAGTTCAGCTGCATCAAGCAATATATTGAACTTATGGAGAGACAGAGGTAGAAAAGTCTAATTACCGAGTATTCATATATCATTTATACAATAGCACCCTGGTGTATAGTGGTAGGAAAGAGATCACAATGCATATCGCTGTGATCTTTCCCTCTCCCACCCTGGCAAAGGGGTGTTTCTCTCTCTCTCCCACCTATCTCACATTCTCTCTCCTTTCCCCACTCTCCCCTCTCTCTCCCCCTTCCCCCCTCTCCCCTCTCTCTCCCCCTTCCCCCTCTCACCTCTCTCTTCCCCTCTCTCACCTGTCTCCCCCTCTACCCTCCCTCTCCCCCTCTCTCTACCCCGCTCTCTCCCCCTCTCTCTCTCTCTCCCCAAACTCTCTCTCTCCCTCTCTCTCCCCCCTCTCCCTCACTCTTTCTCCCTCCCCCTCCTTTCACAACATGCCGTGACAAACAATCCATAAACAGTTGGAGAAATAATCGAGTTAAAGTCTTTTGAAATATTCATCAATTTTAAAAATGGAAAAAAATATTTTCATTTTGTTTTAAGTCCCATGTCCGTTTAAAAATGTAAACTTCCCAGATTCAATGAGTGCTCATTATGTGAGATAATATACAAGCCCAGCTGTGTGTTATCTCATTGACTGAAAATCACAACTCATGCAATCAGTTATATTTCATAGCAGTTTTCAGATTCAACAAAGAAATATAACATTTTTCCTGGCCCTTCATGGTGAAGCGGATAAAACCAGAGCCCCTAATTTGACCAGGGTCCTTTAAAGGGATGTAAAAGGAATCACATTTTTAGGTTATTCTTAAACATCAAAAACGTACTGTACATTGTGTTATTAACTTTTTTCTAAAGTGAGTCAGTCTTAATAAATTCCATGTATAAGATAAGATAAAATAAGTATTACTGAAGCAGATTTCAAACACAGACTGCAATATATTTTATTTTCACTGTCAAAGCATTTCAGTATAATTTGAAATAGTATAAACAGAACGTCTGAGTATTTGGGGTTTTATTCCAATATTTCAATAATTTCTTCTTGACTTTTTCACAGACAGTGTGTTATTAAATCCAAATTCCCTTCGTCCCATTTTAATCTGCCAGGGCATAGCATCTTTTGGGTTGTACATAAAAGGGCAGGGACTATGGGAATGAGGTTAAGCTGCCAATATGAGCATTAGAATTTTCGGCAGAGCTGCAGGTTTGTCTGAGGCTTGTTTTTAATCTTCATACTGCAAATAAAAGGTTATGCCAGCTCATTTAATTTCAAAATGAGAATTTTACGTATATATACTGTATCTATACTGTATATATATATATATATATATATATATATATATATATATACTGACAAATTTGCAAAGGGATGTGGGAGAATTCTGAAAGATGGCTTTGTAATAGAGGCATCTGCCAAATCCAGTACTTCAGGTATTAAAAACTCTCTTACATCACAATGGGCTGCAGCTGTGAAAGGGCAAGACAGTCTGATGAGTCAATTGCAGCCAGAGCCCAGAGAGGAAGTGTGGCAGCTGGGCCAGCAATAGAGTTTCCTGGAGGGGCTGCTGGAATTGTACTGGAGTGGCAGGATCTGAAGCTGGAGAGAAAGATCCACAGAGAAACTAAAAGTGGGGAAGATGTGTAATAAAAAAACACATGCCTGGAGAGTAAGGGTAAGAATCCTACATTTATAGTTACTGCTCAGTAAGAGCTAGGCCTATTTTTTTTTTTTTGTTTTTTTTTTATATAAGTTTTATGTCACTGGCTAAGAAACATTAACAGTTTAGAAAGCATTTAACGGCTTCCATCAGAAGTGTCAGAAAAAAGGGCATTGACCCAAAAGGAGATGGTTACCTTGCCACAATATATATATGTTAAAACAAGCTTACATCACAATGGGGCAGCAGCTGTTAAAAGGTTAAGACAGTTTGTTAAGGGAGTTGAGTTGCAGCCCAAAGCTTGGAGAGTCTGCCGCATCGTAGAAGTTTATAGGCAACTGCCTGGTGAGAAAATAAACTGTTTTTGTTGATAAAGAGAGTCAGTGTTACTGATCATATTCAGAAGAGGACTGTCTAGAATAATTAATGGAGTGTACCAGCGGAGGTGGATGCTCAGAGAGTAAGAATCCACAGATTGATGATTATGAGAAGCGTTCTGAGAGAGAGTATTGCTTAGCGCAGTGACTACCAAGGCTGGTCCTGCCAAGGACCCAGAGAAGAGGGAGAAGTCTCTAAAGAAACAGAGAGGCCAGTATAAGATATTTGGGCTGTTTATTGAGACAGCGTGATTGTGAGGTAAACTATCACAAGAGTCTAGAGAGAACTGCCAGGAAGCTGAATTTATTTTCTGCTTATTTTGTTTTGTCTGGTGTGCCACATTGTAACACTGCCTTATTACTACAGCAAAAGCCTTAAAGCACACTTGAAGCCTCCTGATTATTTGGGAACCTGCTAGGATAGTTAAGAAGACGGCCACAGTACCAGAGGGAGAAGGGTAGTTTGCCACAATACACATATATATTTATTTAGTCATTCAGTCTGGTCGACTCCCTGTTACCCCATGGACAGCAGGACCCTAGGTTATCTTGGCTAAGATACTTGAGTGGGTTGCTAGCTCCTTCTCCAGTGGACAGTGATTTGTCTGACCTCTTTGCTGCATCACCTTACATGATATAGCTCATAGCTTCATTGAAGTACACAAGCCCCATCACCACGACAAGGTAGTGATCCTGAAAGGGATCTATATCTATCTGTCTATCTGTCTGTCTATCTATCTATCTATCTATCTATCTATCTATCTATGTATGATTCAAGAGTGAGGCAGCCGTGAATGTCCAATAATCCTTTATTGTGCTTTTTTATTGATTGTGTAAATTCATCCTTAGGTGCATTTTTTTGGGCTGGTTTCTCCAATGTAACAGCCTTTTCTCACACAAAGTACATTGTATTATATAAGCCACATTGGAGGATGTGCATGTATATGAACCTTTAAGTCTTATTGTTATGGGTGGCTGTATCATCATTGCAAATGTGTTGACTTAATTTACAGGTACTGTTGTTAGAAGGTTTAGTTCCATTTTCTCTTCTTAGTTGTTCATTGGCCAATCTTCTGCTGGCAAATTTTTGTTTTAGGTTTTGTGATTGTTTAACTGCAAGGATAGGAGGTTTGGGGAATACATCTTTTAATTGTGCATCTGCAGTTAGTAATGGTTATAAATCTTTGATTATTTTCTGTATTTTCTCTAAAACTCGATGGTTTGTAGTCATTAGCGATATACATGTAGTAGTTTATTTTGTTTTGTATTTTAATAGGTGTTCATGGGGTATTTTGATAGCAGTGGTTATTTTCTGGGTAATAATACAGGGTTTGAAACCATTCTCTTAGAAAAACTCAAAGTGTGTTTTTACATTTCTGTCATGGTCTCCAATGTTTAAGCATATTCAATGGTATCTAATAGCTTAACTATGGATGATGGTGTGTTTAGTGTGGGAGGGATGGAAACTGGAGCTGTGTAGGTAGCTGCATCTGTCTGTCGGTTTCATATATACAGATGAGTGTTTACCTGTTCTGTAGAGAAATCCATTTAAAGTTTTTTTTTATAGATGGTTGGAAGTATTGAATGAACTGTAAAAGTCCCTGAGAACAGATTATCTATGTAACGGTATGGTTTATAAATGGTTATAGATAAGAATGTTTCTTCCAGATTGGCCTTAAATAGATTGGCGTATTGTGGAGCAATTATGGTACCCATGGCAATCCTATCAACTAATAGGGTAATTTTCTCTAACATCATTTGTAGGTAGGTATCTTTGTTAAAAGTGAAATAGTTGTTGGTAAGGATGTATTCTATCTAGCAATAACATCAGGGTTATATTTATAATTTTTGAAAGACACTTAATTAATGCCATTTTTGTGTGGTATGTTGCTATAAAGAGACTCTACATCCATGGTAACACCAAACTCGACAGTTATATAAAAAGCTTTTGCCTGAGCATCTGTTATAACAACACAATGTAAAAGAGACTTAAACAATCTCACTCCATCAGAAAGAACTGCCATAAAGATTTAAAAAAAAAACAACCACAACATCACCATCAAACCCGCAGACAAAGGAGGTGAAGTTGTTATTATGAGTACTCAGGACTACATAAATTAAACTAACAGACAACTATCAGATAACACCTACTACAAGAAAATTAACCAGGACTCTACAGAACAATATACTCTTCACCTTAGGAAACTCATCAAAATATTCCCTAAAAATGTTCAATTAAGAATCAGAACAACTCATACTAACTAATCCAACAACTGGGACTTTCTACATGCTGCCAACAATCCACAAACCAGGCAACCCAGGGAAATTGTTACAGGTATGGACACACTGACTGAACAGATATCTGGCTTTGTTAAAAACATCCTTAAACCGTTAGTGTTAGTAACAGCCGTAGCTATATACAAGACACCATTGACTTTCGCAACAAACTCAGTCAGATTAAAGACCTACCTGCTAACACACTACTTGTCACCATGGATGTAGAGTCTCTTTATAGAAACATCCCACTCAAATATAGCACCGAGGCATGCTTTAAGTTTCTTTCAACACACAAACAAAATTATAAATATAACCTTGATGTTATTGCTAAATTAATAAAATACATACTTACCCACAACTATTTCACTTCTCATAAAGATACCTACCTACAAATGATAGTAGCAAAATGGCTCCATGATACGCCAATCTATTTATGGCCAATCTGGAAGAATTATTCTTATCTATATCCGTTTACAAACTACAGGTATACCTCATTTAACTCTGTAGATAGGTTCCAGGCTATAGGCGTGCTTAATCTTGTTTTGTTTTGCAACAGAATATACACAGATGAGGTCAGTGGTGGAAGTGGAGCCACCCACACTGCAGTGAGATTTACAGTATCCCCCTAGCAGGAAAGAAATACTTAAACAAATAAACAGTAATACATATTAATGTACAGCTCACAAAGCGCTTACATTAATAGAAACTAATTATACTCATGTAATGTATATGTATACATTCAATAACAGTTTAATATACTGTATATATATATATGTTTATTTATATATTCATTATATATTTAATTATAATTATATAGTTTCTATTCAGCTGTGTGCTGCACAACAATATGCATTACAATGTACTTGTTTAATAAAGTGCTTTTTACCTGCGAGAGGGATGAGTTACACTAATAGATGACCTTTTATGCTAGAAGTGGAGCCTGCTCAGCTGTGTACATGGCTCCTTGCCATGCAATGATACCATTTCTACAGCTAAGCAATATGGAGGAATATAACAATGAGGGAGAATGCGAAATACAAGATGGTCATCTCTATATTGATCAATTTGAGAGGCAAAATAAAGCAAGTAAACCTAAAATATTTCAGATATTTATCTAAAATGTTTATGAAAAGTATAGAAGAGATTATTTTTTATTCAAAGTAAAGATACCGGAGTTCAGTGGTTCTTTAATTTACAAGGAACATCTACTAGTTGAAAATTGCTTTTCTCCAGAGCCAAAACCTCATGTGCTTCTATCTTATGTCAGTTGTATTTAGCTAAATTAGTCTTTGTTTTATATCCTCCTACACACATTGACATGGAAAGTTTCTGTTCAATACTGCTGTCAAACTGCATGAATATCAAGATTAAATATTGTGTCAATAAAGACATAATGTATACAAACCAATCAATTGCTAAGTGCCATATATGAATAAACCTTAATTACGAACATGTTTAATTATGAAAGAAACCTCTTTTGCTTCCACCATGGGCTTCCTACTTGTGTTGCAAATTATTATAAAGAAAATGTTTCATGTGAGATTGAGAATGAATTTGCAAAATCCCTATAGAAAATGTACATTTAGTTTGTCTATGCATTTTAAATAAATATGTTTTTAATATTTAACTTTTATGATGGCTTTTGGTAGCAAGTATTTGGGCTCAGTAACAGGACTTTTAAAATATTGTTATATTAAGGGACCACAGACGTATTTTCAGAAGAAATTAATAATATAATTGTTTTTGGTGGGGAAAATACACATAAATATTTATATACATATATATTAAATATATTAAATATATATTAAATATCTAGTACATTTGTGTTCAAATTTAAAAAAAAAACTTTTCCAGCTCAGAATTCCAAGAAATACATAAATCACACTGCATTCTGGGAAGCTGTGCAGGGACATGCAAATGTGCCCACAAAGGCTTTGCTCTTGTAATACATTATTATTTTAATCATCATGGCTTCCTTTAAGCATATGGCTGCAAATGTAAGATCGGATTATTGCTGTCGATCAATAATTTGATAGACATCTTTGATGTGTGATGTAAGGGACATTTATTGAGACAGCTACATGATTTGATTGAAGCTATTAGATGCAAAAGGGTTATATTATTAACTATAGGGAATGTCAAACCGTAAATATTCTCAGGATCACTACATTTTTAATGTAAGTAAAATGTTAAAACATGCTCTTGTCAAAATGAATTAGGAATGAAGTTCAGTGACACTTTCACCTAACTATATTTAAACAAAGTTACAAAAAGATGCTGTATTATCATATTTTCAATATATTTATTTTTATGTACATATATGTATATATATATATATATATATATATATATATATATATATATATATATAAATCATTTTGAACTGAGTTTTAGCTGACTTGTTATCTCAGACTTTGTGCAGTCTCAAGCTAAATCTAGGCCCTTAACCTATGAATAATATCCTAACAGTTTACATCCATCAATTTTAAACGAACTCCTCTTAGCCAATGCTACATATATAGAGCAAATGCATGTACAGGTATTTCACTTCTACCTAATTTAGCAATTTGTCAAATTAAAAAAGTTCACTGTATTTTGACATGTATAATAATTGTCCATTTCACAAGATATTATGCACTTGTTTCGATAAACTCTATAATGGTATATTTCATGTAGGTATCACTGAAATGGGTAGAAGTAAGGTACAGGTTAGTCCACCCAGTTAATAATTGGTAGCTGCAGCTCTCAGTTCTTGTGTGCTTCCAGATGAGATGGAGTTGCAACATAATGAGGATATACCTACTTCACCCAGGTGAGACTATCACTTCTTCAGTCATGCTGATTGACTCACCTGTGCACATAAAGGAAATCATCAAATCCAGGCCTGTGTGCGGCCCACCAGGATCAAACTTAGACATCCCTACCTATCATAGTTTAGCTCAGAGCTTCATTGAAGTATACAAGTCCCGTCGCCGCGACAAGGTAGTAACATCGTTACATAGTTACATAGTATTTGAGGTTGAAAAAAGACTTATAGTCCATCACGTTCAACCTTTTAAGATCTCCTCTGATGTGCAATATGTGGATTACTTGTTAATTGAACCAGAGGAAGGCAAACAGGAAAAAAACAAAACATTGAAACAATGCCAATCGTCTTAAAAGGGGAAAAAATGAACTCCTTCCTGACCCCAGAAATTGGTGATCAGACTCCTCCCTCCTCCCTGGATCAATATGCTCTCTCTAATTAAATGCCCTTTTTATTTTAAAAAAATACATCAAGTCCCTTTTTAAAGTTATTTATCGAATCTGCTCTCACCACCTTTTTTGGTAGAGAATTCCACAGATTAACCACCCTTACTGTGAAGAACCCTTTTCTTTCTTTAAGGTGGAATCTTTTCACTTCTAACCTCAAAAGATGTCCTCTTGTCAGCTGAAAACCTCTTGGCACAAAAAGCTCACTTGACAAATCTTTATACTGACCCTGGATGTATTTATATAGGATAATCATATCCCCTCTTAGGGGCTTTTTTTCTAGAGAAAATAAGTGTAATTTGGTAAGCCTTTCTTCATAACTTAGCCCCTCCATTCCCCTTATTAGTTCTGTTGTCCTTCTCTGTACCTTTCCCAGCTCTAAAAATGTTCTTTTTATGAGGCGGTGCCCAAAATTGGACTCTATATTCCAAATGAGGGCGTACTCGGAATTTGTACAGTGGCAGAATTATATCTCCTTGCCTTGCTTCTATACCATTCTTTATACAAGCTCTATCAAGATTTTACATTGCATGGCTATTTTTCCTTCCCAGATGCATAACTTTACATGTATTCCTATTAAAGCTCATCTGCCATTTAGATGCCCATTCCTCTAATGTATGCAAATCCCTTTGGAGGGAAAGTACATTATTATCTGATTTAATTACCTTGCACAGCTTTATCAGTAAAAATGGAGAAAACTTCTTCCCAGTCCTACTTCTAAGTCATTAATAAATGTTAAAAAGGAGAGGACCAAATATTGACCCCTTAGTCCAATCTGAGTATGTTCCATTTACCACAACCCCTTCCTTCCTGACTTTTAGCCAGCTCTCAATCCATGGGCAGATATTTACTGCAATTCCTGTATACCTTAGTTTGCACAATAGTCTTCCATATGGCACTGTATCAAAAGCCTTTGCAAAATCAAAACATACTACATCCACATAGTTGCCTTGATCCAAGTTCCTACTAACCTCCTCATATAAACTAATTAGATTTGTTTGACATGGCCTATCCTTCATAAATCCATGTTGACTTCTACTTATAATCCTGTTTGAATAGACATATTATTGTATATTAACCCTTATTAACCCTTCTAAAACAGAAGTAGTGATGCAGAAGGGGAGGACCAGTTTAGACCATCATAATATTTAAAGTAATTTTTTTGCAATGACTCCTTAGATTATGGCAGGGTCTATTACATATTAAATGATGAAAAAATATGTTTGAAAAATGTTAGTCTAAGAGCATAATTAGCAAGGGAAATGTCACAGTTTTAATTAGAAAAAATATAAATGTTGATGCATTTGCCGGACCCTGATGATTTATTAATATAGCTTGAGAGATAAGATATATGTTATATTCCTGCAGGCACATGTGAGTTTATGATGCTGATGCTGATAATGTGTGCGAGAAAGGGGTAGGTATCAAATACCAACATCTCCAATACATTTACAGTTCTTTCACAGTTCATGGGACTCAAGATTTTAGATCCCATTTTCCGAGTCTCAAAACTTTACAATAATAAGAATTAATAAGAAAGTCACAGATAAAACTTCCTGGAAGTTTTTACAGAAACCAGAATTCTGTTTATTTTATGTTAAAATGAATAATCCAGGTGCAGCTGGACAGAGCTATAAATAATGCAAAAACACACGGATTGCATTCAAATTTATGTGTACGCAGTTCATGAACAAACTATTTGTGAGCTGAATGCAAACTACATGTAAATGCGTCTGTCAGAGGGACTTCATAATATGGTATGACCAAAGCATTCTCTTACAGAAATTCTGCACTAAACAAAACCGACTAGGACCATCACATTGTACATCTGGAGTAAGAAGATGTAAATATGTCTTCTAGAACACCAACAATGCACACAGTATATTATATACTAAAAAAAATGTTCTGATGCACAAAAATTTACTTTTTTACTAGGCAAATTGTATTCCCACTTAAAATGAGTCATTTTCTATACATTTTTTTTGTCTGATTTGCCATTATGGTAATTTTCTGAAATAAATATGTCAAGGGTGTATTTCTGCCTAGGCCAACAAGGGTTATGCCTTAGGCACATTTGGCAAGGGCGGCAGTCTCTTTTATATTGTTGGTGCAGTATTATGACATATACTCAGAAAGGTTTATATGCAGTGACATTTCTATCTAGGTACCTGGGATTTCCTGATATACTGTGTTGCTAGAGAAACACGTGTACACATACAAACATGTACATATTAACAAATAGTACATTTGTGTTCGCATTTGCACGTCTAAAAAGAATTTAAAAAAAAAACTATTTCCTTTCCAGAATCTAAAGAAATACAGTTTTCCAACTGCACTCTGGGAAAATGGCAGGGACAAGCAAATGAGTCCACAATGCATTTTCACACTTTAATCCAATACCACTTTATATATGGCTCCTTTTAGCATATGCTTGCTTTATTACACAGCTCTATATAGAGAGACAGAGAGAGAGATAGATATATCCACTATAACAGCTATAAGCTTTTGAGTAACGCTTGCACGGTGCGCAAATCGCACAACTCCAATTTGAGTTGAAGCAACTGCACACGCAACAAAGTTGAGCATACACAGTTGCATCCAATTTGCACCGGAGAGAGAGAGGAATAGAGATAGGGAGGGAGAGAGGAAGAGAGATATGGAGGCATAGAGAGAAGGAGAGAGAGATGTAGAGAGAGAGATGGAGAGAGGGAGAGAGAGAGGGAGGTAGAGAGAGAGAGGGAGGGAAGCAGAGAGAGAGGGAGGGAGAGAGAGGAAAAAAAGAGGAATAGAGGGTGAGGAAGACACAGAAGAGGGAAGGGGGAGGGAGAGAGATACACAGAGCACAGAGAGAGCGAACACACAAAGAGAGGGCGCACATAGAGAGAGAAGGAGCACAGAGAGAGAGAGAGAGAGAGACAGCGCACAGAGAGAGACAGAACAAATAATTAAACATAACATATGATACCATAATTTATGATGGGCAAGGTACTATAGTATAAATATAGAACATAAAGTACAATCTCCCAGTTACATCTTAGTAAATAATGCAATGGACACAGTGGCGGAGCTAGAGAATGGAGGGCCTGCGGCAAAACAAATAATTGGGGATCCCCTAATACCTACATAGCACCCACTCCCTATCAACAGCCATCCACTCTCAGCATCCACCCCCACAAAGCACCTAACCCATCTCAGCACTAACCTCATATAGCACCCATACCTATCTCCTTTGCTCTTTCCTCACAGCACCCATCCCCCTTTACTTTACTGTCATGCAGCCCTTGCTGTCTCTCACCTTCCCTGATACACATCCCCATGCTGAACTGCTCCACACTGCCACCACTTGGAAATTCAGAGGAAATGCTTTTTTTTTAAACAAGCACAGACCAATTTCTGACTGGAGCGTTGTGCGGTCAATGAGGCCCAGGGGGGCTGAGGTAGGTTGGGCTCCGGGAAAGTCCAAAAGCAAAATTACACAGCACTGGGCCCAGAAAGAGGGGAGTCCTGGGGTATTGCACCACTGATAGCTCCGCCCTGAACGCTCATATCAGTGATGGGTAGTGATAGACTCATCACAGCTAGTCTTAGTGAATCTAGCCCAGATGGTTCATTACACAATAGTGAATCATTTTGACTTTTGACATTTACTTAATTGCAGAATTTCTTGTAAAAATTGGCTGGGTATTAGTATTATAATAGTACAGCAGAGTGGTAGTCAATTCTTTTTCACACATTTCAATAGGTTATCTTGTAAAAATTAAGTCAGACAGAAATCTACATATTTCTTAGAGATAATGGCTGAATTATTTTACTATAATTACATTCAAAAGTGAGCAAGATCAAGTTTACACATCGTAGCAGACCCATAGGGCCTCATTCTATTATCGGCCGCTCGCGCCGGAGGAAAGCCTTTGATCTAAAACGGCCGCAAGAGTTTCGCCGCAAGAAAATCCCGGTTGCTATTCTATTACTCCGGGAACCCTCTCTGCAAGGCTAAAAGCGAGCCGCAGCTTACTTGCAGGAAAAAAGGTCCCGCTAGCACCAATTAAGCACATTATAAAGCCAAAATAAAGCCATCCTGCACTCTGAGGAGACTATAAAGTGATTGTAGGTGTTAGCAAAAATAGCACAACATTCCCCTACACTCAAATCCGTAAAAAAAACAATTTTTTAATTTATGTCAAAAATCCATGTAAAGAGTCCCGAGGGCTTGGAGCACCTCAGACCCGCCCACGCTGCGGCCGGAAAATAAACAGTTAATGTAAACTCGGATTTGGGCTGATGTGCAAGCTTGAGAGGGGGTTGCTATTAATCCTCATGTCCCCCAATATGATCCCTAGCATTTACAGAGCTGTACAGTGCCGTCTTGAATTTATTTTTGCGTTTTAAGTCTTCTGAGCTTACGGCCGGTTGCAAGATATACGGCCGGCCGTAAGGGGAGATCCTTGCGGGGCCGTATATTTGAATTGCAAGATTACGGAACCCCCGCAAGGAATCGCAGCCTTGCGGCCGTTTTACGGCTGATAATAGAATGAGGCCCATAGAAAGCACTTAATTTAACTTATACCTTATCTAAAAATGTTGACCAATAAGGTACTAATTGTAATGGAGCAGCAGAGGTCCAGAAGAAAAGGGCTGAATGTTGCAGGTTGTCCTATTGACTACCGCCTGTCTAATAAAAGTAATGCATTTCTCCTTAGACCACCATCATTTGAGTCAGGATGTCATACGGTTATTGTGAAGCTGCATTTTCAACGTTTTAAAGGTATTTTTAATCGTTCTAGCACCCATTTTCCTGTAAATTTATTTTAGTAATATTGAAAATCTGTTCAAAAGCATGAGTTCATATATATGAGTCAATGTTTATTTAACTAATGTGTATGATATAAATTGCTATGTGCTGTTTGGAATATTAAACTTATTTTACATTGCAGATACAGACACCATCTAGCTCTCACGTATATCAGTAATTGAATGATAAATGCTGGAGACATTGAAGTATTTCTCAGAGAATCAGAAAAAACATTTTGATTGTTCCTAAATAAGCAGGATTAGTAATTCAGCATGCTAGAAAATTGAGATGATGTTACAGCCGAGTTGATTATTTTTCCTGTTGAGATTTCCAGCTATCAGCCTTAATACATTTCCAGAATAGCAGAATATAAGTGGTGTATAACGCATTGGTTCAGTCCTTCTTAAAAGGTTTAGATGACCTTTATTTGTATTGAGCAGATGTAAAAGGTATCACGGAATACTGAATTTTATTTTAGTAAAATTATTTATGTTCTTTTAAAAGCTTGATTTATTATACATGAATACAGATATTCTCTGGAATGTATATATATTTGTGTGTGTAAATAAATAAATATATATATATATATATATATATATATATATATGCACATATATATCACATACAGTATATAGTTCTCAGCAGCGCGGGCTTCCCAAAAAACGTTTGTAAGGCAACATTAAAATTGCAGGCTGGTTGAGGCCAGGCAAGGAGCGCCGACCCTGTATGACTTAGGCAGGGAGTGCCAAAGGCGCTCACCGTGCTCATAGGGATGAGCGCCGGAGGTGCTCATCCCTATGACTCCTTACGACTTAGGCAGGGAGCGCCGAAGGCACTCACTGCGCTAGTGGAGATGAGCGCCCTAGGCGCTCATCCCTACGACACCCTACAACGCGGCCGAACAAAAAGGAAATCTAGGGCCAGGCGTGTTTTAATCAGCAACGAATTCGCAACACTTACACCAACACACTAACAAATTGTGAGGCACGTAACACATAAAACATTTACGCCATTTTGCATACACCAAGCACATAACTTGCACGAAATGGCGGATAGAATGCAAATTGCACGTGAGCACTACGTTTTAACGGTTTCTACTTGAGCGCACAGTCTATAAATACTAGAGACTTTCTAGAAATGTCTCAATTTCTCCTCAGATGATGAACAGTGTGACTGGACATTTCACTGCTGGCGTTACTTCTGAAGCAACTTGTCTATCACTTTAGAAGTTGAACACCTGCAAATTACACCAAAAAGGTAAGCTTTAATTAATTAATAATAACTTAATAAATTAAGAATAAAAAAAAAAAAAAAATATATATATATATATATATATATATATAATATTGAGAAGAATAACATTATTCATGTACATATCACATATTATAATTGTCTAACTACGAGACGTCGTCACGCTCCGTTGCGCAGTGCGTACGACTTTGCGATGAGCGCCGCAGTCGCTCATCGCCCGGCGAGCCGTTAAACTGCTCTGTTGCGTAGTGAGTACGACTTAGCGATGAGCGCCGCAGGCGCTCGTCTCCCGGCGAGCCGTTACTTCGTAGCACTTTGGCAATGAGCGCCGCAGGCGCTCATTGCGCCGTAACCTCGTAGCACTTACAAAAAAAATACGAGCTGAAAAAAATTACGACATAAGCGGCGGAAACAAAACACTAAAAAAAACACTAAATACACACTAAAAAATAAAATAAAGGTCACTTACAGCATGGGGAAGCAGGCAGGACGTCTGGAAGTGAGTTGGAACTCCAATTTACAGCGATTTTGCCGAGTTACAAAGATCGAAAATCGGCTAAGCGAGAAAAAAATGGCTTCCGAAAAAAATGAAAACGAGGCTATACTACTACGAACTGCGTAAAACACAGCCATAGACGTACGTGTTAGAAAAAATACGAGATAAAGGATGCGGATTAACCGCGCAATGAGTAAAAAGACAGTAGCGAGTACATTTTACGATCAGAAATTACAGATTTACGCATTAACACAGATTTAACGACTTTGTCTCGCGCAACATCGGATTTCCTGCCTAAACCAACGCATTTGATGAAATATAAGTTGCAAATTACAAAAATATTAATTTTATTAAAAATAAATTGTATTTATTTGAAGAAAAAAAAAAGGGACTAATGTAGTGTCATGTTGTGTGGCAAACAAATTTAATGTTAAACCGTAGTACTTTAGCGGGCTTAGCGATGAGCGCCGCAGGCGATCATCGCCTGGCGAGCCTCGCACAGCGAGGCGAGCCATTAAACCGTAGTACTTTGGCAATGAGCGACGCAGAAAAAATGACGGACGAACAAAACGAAAACCAGGCTACAGCACTATAACCACGCAAAACACGTACCGATAATCTGCGAAGACGCATAAAACACATTATCCGCCATTTTAGGATAATGCGGAACTACACAACTACGCTAACGGTTTGGTCTCGCGCACGCACACCATTACACTGCACACATTCAGCACGCTTACACAGCACCTCCACACCACTAATGCTGCAGCAGCATCAACTCAGATTGCCAGCTCTTCAACACAATGCATAAAAATATGTAAATTCATTTATTAATTTGAATTCTATATTTCAATAGTACACAAAAAAAAACATTAGCTACCTTACAGTTCCATGTGTATATTAATAACTAAACAACTTTTAAAAAATACACATCTGATTGCCGTCATTTTTTGACGGGCAATACGCTAGTGTAATTAGAATATATTATTCTTGTATAGTAAGATGGAAAACATATATAAATGATTAAAATTAATAAATTATCAATTTAAACAAAAATATTGCGAGTATCAACATTATTCAGATAGAAGACAAGTTTTAAATAAAGATAAATATTTTTGTGGGGTAAAATGTTGGACATTTAGAAAAATATTATATGCTGTTAGCAAAATAAATTATCATTAATATTTATGCTGGATTTCAACATTTCCATATTTCTATAATTTCCAACAGACTCTCCTTCCAGACTGTCACTGAATAATTTGCAGCACTGCACTGTGTAACACAGCCTGTAAACTCTGCAGACATTTACGGAAAATAAATTACACCAAACAGGTAATGTACAGAAATATATTTGCTTAACAAAAATACTAAGGTGTCAGTCAAAAAAAAAAAAAGAAAAGTTACTTGAACATTTCCATTTCTGTTTCTCATTTTCAACAGACACTGCCTGAAGACTGTCGCAGGAAGATTGGCAGCAGGGGATCCTCTGTCATTTATGTACAACAAATTCAACACAACAGGTAAAGTATAACAAGTACAAAAAAAGAAAAATGATTTATCCTGTTTGGTGTGCGCCAATGTCAAAACCTACTGCAACCTAACTAACCCTCTAAGCCTATCCCCATAACCTAAACCCCTTATGCCAACAGTGGTGCAAACAAAACAGGATAGCACAGCAAATGTTGTTCAAATAAACAAAATGGAAGGATTTATCCTGTTTGGTGTGTGCCAATGTGGAAAAGCACTGCAATATAAATAAACTTCTAACAATAACACCATTATTAGTAAATAGTTTATTGTTTTTTACATGTAGAATATACAATGTACAAAATACATAAATACATACAAAAGCACTCACATAGCTGTCAAAACATTTCTTACTACACACGTGTGATAGAATATAAAAATCAGCGTTGACCATATCATACCTTTAAACAGGAAATTGTTACCAACTGCCCTGTATTAAGATGTGTAATGCATATTATTTCCACCTTTAAAAAAAAAAAAAAGGGGGAAAAGTATAGTTTTGCAAAGCTTCATATTCAAGCATTTCGTCTAAGCAACCCTTGGGAGAAATACCCATTACCCCAACGAAGAAGAGAGATAGATAAGGCCTTCCATCTCCTTTTGATCCGTTGCTCCGTTCAAAATTTTTTTTATCTGCAATAATTTCCCAAGAGCATCATACTGAGATTGCCAACTACTATTCTAAAGTTTAAAAAGAAACTAAACACACTTCCATTCGCACTTCTTACATTCATAGTTCTGGGTTCCGAGTGTGGGGAGGGGAGGGAAGAGCAAGTGGGTGGGCCCAAGAAACATGTTCAGAGTGTCCAAGGGCAGATCAAAGGGTTAAATACTTACTTATTTAGGGCCATGTTTATCCCATAATGACCAGGCAAGGTTACTTTTTTTTTATAACCCCCAAATCAGTAAAATTTGTTTCTAACATACAATTTTTATCCACTTTCATTTTAACCTCATTCCAGGATGGTACATATTTTTGCTTCCACTTGGAGGCTATCAGTGATTTTGCTACCATCAAAACCTGCAACATAAGGGCTTTAACTTTTAAGGGCAGTGGAGGAAAGATGTGAAGTAAAATTATTTCAGGGTGTGGACTTAACTCTGCTTCACTTATTTTTGACAGCTGAGAGAAAACCTCCACCCAAAATTTTTGAATATATGGGCATTGCCACCAAATATGTAGTGAAGACCCTATATGGCTACAGTTACGCCATCAATATTTCTCATGGTTTAACCCACTGAACTTTGCTATCTTAACCGGCGTATAATGCCACCTATTGCAGATTTTAAAGTGAAGTTCTCTATAAGCAGGATTTTTAACAAATCTGTCCGTAATTGCAAATGATCTATACCACTCTTTTATCGTCCAACTATGCTCCAAGTCACCCTCCCAATCCTGCATACACTTGGACTTTAACTCCATTTGTGGCCTTTTAATAATATCATAACATTTTGAAATGAGGTGCGTTTTAGGTTCTACCATAATCAATTTCTCAAATTGAGTTAAGTCTCTTAATGGTGTCAAATAAAACTCTGACTTCTTCAGAACTTTTCCCAGCGTAAGAAATTCTAACCATGAAATCTTTATTTGGGGGGCTTTTACTTTTATGTTCTCCAATGAGAATATGTTTCCAGGAAACAAGTCAGACAACAGGTTAACCCCTGCTTTAGCTATCCTCCCTAAAATGGGAGAGTCAATATATGTAGCTAGGTCTAGTAATGGGGTAATAGGCGAAGGGAACGGAATCAATTCATATTTAACATTCAATTTGTTCCATATATTTACATTTCCTCTAACCATAGCTTCACCCCGCTCCATAGAATTAAGATTAATCTTTTTTTGAAATAGAAGCATTTTTATATTATTTAAGCCTGTTAGCTCTTGTTCGATTTGGACCCAATTCTTAACATTTGTGGGTTCTAACCATTCCAGCATATTTGCCACTAAAATAGCTTCCTGATATTCCTTAAGTAGTGGGTAGGCCATGCCACCATGTCTAAATTTCCCTCCCATTCTTGATTTTTTTATTCTTATTTTTTTCCCCTTATGAATGAAATTATCAATTTTGTTTTGTAGTTGAGTTAACAAGTATGTAGGGTTTCGGCAGGGAATATTGCGTAAAATGTAAGTAATTTTTGGTAAGATTACCATTTTTATGGCAATAAGTCTGCCCGACCAGGATATGTTCAACCCTGACCAGGCATTGATTTTTGCCATAACATTTTTATACACTTTTTTATAGTTAATTGTTATTGTCTGCTTCAAGTTTGTTTCCAGTATTATTCCCAAATGTTTCAAAGAGTTTTGCCATATGAGAGGAAATCGGAGCTTTAATTTAAATAGTATTTTATTAGATATGTTAATGGACATGGCTACTGATTTGCTAATATTTAGCTTAAAATTTGATATTTTGCTATACTCATCTATCAATTGGAACGATAATTCGAGAGAGACAAACGGGTCTTCCAGTGCTACAAGTATGTCATCCGCAAAGGCTGATAATTTATGTTCCAAAGATCCAACCTTTATCCCTTGCACCTCATTTTTCTTTCTGATCGATATTATTAAAGGTTCAATAAACAAGGCGAAGATCGCAGGAGAAAGAGGGCAACCTTGACGTGTACCGTTCGAAATATCAAAGCTAAATGAACTGTATCCCGGGCCCCCTACTTTTGCAGTGGGGACGGTATATAGTGCCCGGATGGCTTTCGAACCAAAGTCCCCCAGCCCATATCTTTCAAACAGAGATTCCAGGAACTCCCACCCCACTCTATCAAAAGCCTTTTCTGCGTCTAATGATAAGAGCACGGTGGGAGCACCCTTTCGCTTGGCATAAGAGATTAAATTAATGATTCTCTTGACATTATCAGATCCTTGCCTCCCTTGGATGAAACCTTTTTGGTCTGAGGAAATAAGTTCTCCTAAAATTGTATTCAGCCTAATAGCTAGAATTTTTGCATACATTTTTATATCAGTATTTAATAGGGAGATTGGACGAAAATCCTTGCATGATGGTTCTTTCAACTCTTCCTTGGGAATTGCTATAACCGAGGCCTCCAGCATTTCTTTCGGTGCCCTACCCGTAATCTTAATTTCATTTAAAGCATTCTTGAGAGGGATTGAAATTTCTGACTTGCAGAGTTTATAGTAACAGTTTCTATACCCGTCTGGGCCAGGGGAGGAAAAGTTTTTCAAACCATCTATAGCTTCAGAAATTTCTTTGTCAGTTATTTCTTTATTTAAAATATCCAGATCAGCATCCGAAACTCTCGGAAGATCAATTTTATCCAAAAATGTAACTATATCTTCTTTAGATGGTTTGATAAAGTCTTTATCATCCTTCAAATTATAAAGATCTTGATAAAAAAGGCCAAAGGCATTCCCTATATCACTGGGCTTTGTCAGGGTCTCGTTTTTATACTTTATACTGTCTATTCTTTTACTAGATGTTTTGCTCTTTAATTTATTAGCTAGGAGTCGCCCTGAACTGTTTCCCATATGGTACAGTTGTTGCTGTAGTGACCATAGGGATTTATCTACCAATTCTTGTTCTATTTTTTTAATCTGAGATCTTATTACTTCCATTCTTTTTACAATCTTGTCATTTGAACCGATTTTATTAGCCCTATCTAAATTTGTCAGATCAATATATAAGTCACGTAAAGGTCGACCTCTGAGTTTTTTCTTCATAGCTTGCCAGCTAATAAGCTGACCCCTAATGGCAGCTTTATGGGCGGTCCAAATTGTAATTTTAGATGCAACAGATAAATTGTTTACCTTGAAGAAATTATTTAGTTCTTCTTTTAGCAGATCTTTTATATGTGGGTCCTGGAGAAGGGAAATGTTGATTTTCCACGGTGGTCTAACTGTTTCAATCTGGCTCATTGATATGTTTATGACGACCATCCCGTGGTCTGACCACAATATTGGTCCAATTTCAGTTTTGATCACTCTTTTTAGGGTTACACTATTAACAAATATATAGTCCAATCTTACATGCGTATCATGTCGGTGGGAATAAAAAGAATAGTCCCTTTCCCGGGGATGAAAAGTTCGCCAAGAATCATATACCTGATGTTTCATTAAGATGTTATGGAAAAGATTAATTTTTTGTTTAGCATGGGTATCTAAAACTATTCCTTTATGGGAGTTTCTGTCTAAATCAGCATTCAGACATAAATTAAAGTCACCACATATAATCAGAGCCCCAGAGCTGTATCGCCTTATCAAATTGAATATTCGGTTAAGAAAGCTAATTTGCCTTTGATTTGGAGCATATATGTTAACTATCGTAAATTTCTCACTATTGATTAGGCCTCCCCATATTATATAGCGACCATTAGGGTCTATTATAGAAATTTCTTCCTTCGTATTTAGTTTATGGTTAAACAATATTGTAACTCCCCGGGCTTTTTTTTTATAAGTAGAGTTAAGAGTCAAGCCTATGTTTTTCATTTTAAAGTAAGGGATCTTACCTGTCTGCCAGTGGGTCTCCTGAAGGCATACTATGTCGGCTGACCCGGATCCGAACGACCTATAAACCATTTGTCTTTTTACCCCTAGGTTTAAACCCTGGACATTCTGACTACAAATTCCCAGACTACTTCCTTTATCCTTAACTGTATTGATCATCATAACTTAGGACCCTTTACCCAAAGACTCTATGCTCTCCCCCGACTCCCCCCCCCCAACCCCTCCGTAACCCATCTACCTACTACAACACACGCACAATTCACATTTGTTACCCATACAATCATTAACGGTGAAACATTCTCCATCACCTCGCCGGACAAACCCAAAAAAGAAAAGGAATTTGGTTTACCGTGGGTTAGGAAAAAGTTGAACTTCAATAAGTTCAAAAATTGGAAATCCACTGGCTAAATTGCGCCCATGGCTACCCGCAGTGACTAAAACAAGATGGAAAGCCCTTACAAACCAATTTTAACATGATTCATATTTCTCCTTTATGAGACTCATTTTATTCTCTGCTCTTGCATCCAAATTCCGCAGTTATGAAAAACATTTATTAGCTTTCCCTTAACTACCCAAGAAAAGAGAGGCGAGCTCCATTTCAATGGAGCACTTCCCCACATCAGATATAGCAACAAATCTTATACCTTCTATTCATCTTCAGCTCGTCCAACACTCGGTAGATACCAAGTAAAAACCTAGAACCCATTTAGTGATTTGTAAGTTCTTTTTCCAATTTATCCTAAAACATCACTATTCCATAAAAGCAGAGAAAAAGAAAACAATGTGTTCAAAACCCTTGTGTTACAAAAATAGGTTGGTATTCGCAGTGATGAAATTTAGTGTATCTTGTGTTCAATTTATTTGTGTACCATTATTTACGAAATAATAGGAACTAATGGTTCTTTTTAAAGTGAAAAATAGAACTCTTGCCTCTTTGGGCTCTAAACATTCCTTATTTACTTTCCAGAATTTATTTCTCAGTGATAACATATATCAAAAAAGTGGTTGTAAAATTAAAGCAGCTTCCACAAGCTGTTATCTTATAGTGCACTGTGTAATCAACATTTAGTATTAAAAACTAGTGACAATTTTATACAGTTTCTTAATTCACTAATTGAAAAAAATATAAAACTATACTTAAAAGAAGGGAAAGAAAATTTTGGAGTACTACAGGAAGCAGGATGGATAGAAAAGAGAGATCGTCGACCTGATTACAGATCTTTCAGGATTACTTCACCTTCATGTTGGTTGTTTATTATTACTGATTTATTACCCAATAGAACTATTAGTTTCGTAGGGAAACCCCATTTGTACTGAATATTTTTTGATCTTAAACTTTTAGCTATACCTTTCAGTTCCATTCGCTTCATAATGGTTTCCCTTGGGAAATCCTGAAAAATCTGCAAATTTTCATAGGGCGACGGAAATGATCTTTTTTCAAAAGAGTATCTCATAATTGAATCTTTATAAGCAGCAAAGTGGATTTTAAGGATTACATCTCTAGGGCAATCTTTAGGAGCAGATTTGGGGAGTGGAAGACGATGTATTCTATCAATCAGAATAGATACATCAAAGTTAGGTTTAACTATAGTAGACAGAAATGTACCTACATAGTACTTTAGATCCTTGCTTCCAACTTCTTCTCCAATCCCCCTAATTTTGATGTTATTCCTTCTAGAGTAGTCATCTAATTTAGTATTGCGAATTTTAAGAAGGCCTATTTCTGTTTCAAGTTGTTGATAATTGTATTTTAAATTTTGCATTTCCTCTCGAATCAATTTAAGATATTTTCCTAAGTTATCAGTCTTAATTTAAACAATGCTTATTATCTTTGAATTTTCCGCGATTTTTCCTGTTAATTCAGAAATAATGGAATTTTTAAATTCGAGGAAAAGCCCTTTAAGAACAGGCAATGTTACACCACTATCTTCTGGTTCTGACACTTTGCTGGAAGCTTCTGATCTAAGTGTCTCGTTGGGGGAGGATTGAGCCATACTTAAAAAATTGGCTTCAGAGTTAATCTCAGGATGTATTGACTCTGCAGATTTCCCTTTATTAGGTGGTGAAAAGAATGAGCTAGATGTTATGGGATTTTGTTGGAGTTTATCCCCTTTTGACTTATTTTTTAGAACTCGGCCTTGTTTCTTATTCATGTTTCCCTTCTTTTTTTTTTTTCCTTTTTTTTTTTTTTTCCTTTCCTTTTTTCTTCTTTTGAGCTCTTTCCTTTCCCCACTTTCTTCCCCCTAGTTTAGACGGATATGTTAAGTGGTCACCCTTTCACCCTACTCAGCTGAACCCTATATAAGTGACCCTTTTATTCCTTTCCTTTTCTTTCTTACCTTAGCCTTTGACAATGGCTATATGAACTAATAATCTTTGAAATCGTATTACATACTGTTGCTATAATGCTTATCCATGTAGTTAGACAAATGTAAAAAATTGAACAATACAGAAAGTTCATTCAGAAAAGGGAGAATAGACAATTGTCCCGGTTGCTGACAGCTTTGCTGACAGCTTTGTATGGGTGGATATAACCAATTCTTATGTGTCCCATATATACCCTACTGTTTTAACCAATCCAAGTCAATATATCACAGTTCCCAGAAGGCTCGAGAAACAACAAAAAAGAAGAAAGGGACCAGACTCTTCTGAAGTTAGTCAGACTTCACCACCAATCTTGGGGAAAGTGGAGTTATATTCCATAAAGTCCAATAGACTGTGTAGCAATTATGCCAATTAGACACGAGAGTCCAGAAAAATTTCACAGCAAATTACTGCAGCCAAAAAAGGATTTGTTTGGAGCCAAGATGTAGCTATACACATCCTATGTTACCTTCATGGTTTTAGAGCACAAGGAGGGGATTCAAAAGCAACCAGGGTGGGTATTCACTAAGCTCCAGGGCCAGCTTCCTTAGCTGACCTCAGTCAATACGGTCTCCAAGGCTGCTGACGTTCTATACTGGGGGTTGTCAGGGGGTATCCATGCATTCAACTATCAGGGGTTTTAGAGGGACTTAATGTAGTGGCCTTTGTGGTTAACATATAGCAGATGATAAAGAGCACACTGCTTCCTTACATGCCCACTACCTCTTCACCCTCTCCTCCCTCTTCACTGGAAAAGCATGGCTTCCTCCCTCAGACTACCCCTCCCTGGTCGGGCTCCTGTACACCCGCCTACCGTCACCTCCGGTGAACCGCCAGCTCCAGTGTGCAGCCTCACGGGTCCACCCGAGCACCTGTTACGCCTCCTGTATCCGGCCCACTTTTGCTTCCAACACTCCGGGAGATCCGTCCCGCCGGGCTCGTCTCTATTCGGGCATAACCCGTTGCTCGGTCACTGCGAGCACGCCACGAGTGCAGGCGCCATTGCCCTGCTAGCTACTCCTGCTAGCACCTTCCGGGGCGTGGCCCATCACCGGCATCCTCTCACTCCGAAAACCGTATGTGAATGAATGAACTTTGTATAACACCATGATGCAAACAGTGCCACAAACCAAACAAGATAGGACAACCAATGCTGATAACACATACAAAATGGAAGCATCAATTCTGTTTGGTTTGCGCCAATGTCAAAATGCACTGTAATCTAACTAATCCTCTAAGCCTAAACCCAAAAACATAAGCCCATAATGTCAACAGTGGCATGCAACAAACAGGAAAGACAAGATATGCTTACTCATTCAAAATGGAAGGATATATCCTGTTTGGTCTGTGCCAATGTGGAAACACACTGCTATGTAACTAACCCTCTAAGCCTAACACCATAACCCACACTGGTGCACAGAAAAGACAGAATACCACAAAAAATGCTAAGAACACATACAACATAGAAGGAGGTATCATGTTTTCTGTGCATCTTTCATAAAATGCAGTGCAACAAAACTAACACTAAACACAATAGCAGAAGAAATAAGCAAAAAAAAAGAAAGTTGCATTTAAAAAACACAATAATACAAATCTAATGTACTATTTATATTTACAGATTACTATGGGTGATAACGAAAATAAAGAGGAACAGAAAAGACGTCAAACATGAGACGCGTACAAAGATCGAAAGATCGAAAGACTCCTGTGGAAAAGAAAATTGGACGTGAAAAAGAACGCAAGAGAATCCCGTGCAAAATACAAGCGGCTGAAAAAGTAACATCCAAGCCCAAGAAGGCAACCAAAAAACAAAAACATCTAGAAAATGTATCAGAACAATCTGGTAACAATTATAATGAGGATTTACAGAGTCAGATTGATAGACATTCTCAAAATTGTCCTTTAGTTAATTCATTAACAGTAGAGGTTCATAATTGTGGTATGATGAATATTGTCTGTCAGTTTTGTGGGGCTTATCATTTCAAACAGGAAAGACCCAGAGATGGCGAGTTTGTTAGTTGCTGCCAAAAAGGCCAGGTAAGACTTCCACACAACAATTCCCAACATATTTAGAAAGCATTATGACAGAGTCTTCTTTCCCTAACTACAAACATTTCAAAACAGTGCTATATCTTTTGCATCTATGGGTGCAACAAAGGGACAAATTTACCATTGTATTTCTCATTTACATCCAGAAGAAGGGGAGCAAAGAAAATTTGCTCAACTATATGTCCTAGATACAATGGAAGCTACTGAACAACGTATGCAGCTTCAAGAAAATAAAAAATTCTTACCCATTGTTTTTATAGAGCTTGATAAAATTATGGCCCAAAACCCGTATACTCAAGCTTATAAAACATTGTCAGAAGTAGAAAATGAACAGCAAATTCATGCAGAAATACATCAATTACCAGTCCCAAAAGTCAATATGGTGCTTAAAAGAGATTGCCATACTGATAAACACCATTATAATTTGCCAACATCAAATGTGGTTGCAATGGTCTTTCAAAATGACGACGGAGAACCACCATTTAGAGGGATATTAGAATATATCCCAGAAATGAGGAGTACTAATTTGGATCCAATGACATATCATATATTCTTTCCACATGGGGAAGCCGGATTGGCAACCCAAATTAACTCTTGACAGTTACTCAAATTCAAAAGTATGTCTCAGAAATAATATTTCCATGCTTGAATTTAAAGTGTCGCAACTGCCATTCGAGATAAATTCAATCCCATTTTATGTGGAGGAAAACTCACACAACAATGGATCATTGATTCATATTTGCAAGTTGAGGCAAATAATTTAAACTTCATCAAATATCAACAAGATAATTTATGTGTAGAACAGTATTGTCGATTGATGGATTATGTAGCTGAGGTTGCTACAACCAGAGACATGACAGCTGGCAAACCCATCATTTTACCATCTTCTTTCCAAGGATCTCCTCGCAATATGCGAGAAAGATACAATGATGCCATGGCTATTGTAACTAAATTTGGGAAACCAGATTTATGTATTACATTTACATGTAATCCACAATGGCCAAAGATTGTAGAGAATCTGCTAATTGGACAAACTGCTTCCGATAGACCAGAATTAGTGGCAAGAGTCTTTAAAATTAAATTAACTGAATTAATATGTGACATAGCCATAACTCAGTTATTTGACAAATGTCTGGCTTATGTTTATACCATAGAATTTTAAAAAAAGAGGCCTTCCACATGTACATATGCATATCGTCCTTCAAGAGAAATATAAATTGGATACTGGTGATGAAGTGGATTCAGTGATTATTGCTGAACTACCAGATCCAGAAATACATGGTAGACTATATGAGATTGTAACATATCATATGATTCATGGACCGTGTGGAGATATTAATCCACAGTCACCATGTATGGAAAATAAGAAATGTACTAAAGAATTTCCAAAAGATTATATAGACAAAACTTCCATTATATAGAAGAAGATAATGCCAAAATGCCATTATTTGTGGAAAAAAGTTAGATAACAGATATGTGGTACCATACAAACCACATTTACCCATGAAGTATAATGCACATATTAATGTGGTAGCTTGCACTTCTATAAAATCCATTAAATATGTCTACAAATATATTTACAAAGGCTATGATGCAGCAACTGTAGTGGTCAAAAGTGCAGAAAATCCTGAACAAAGTGAGTTATTACATGATAAACTTGCATCTCAAGTAGATGCTCGATATGTAAGTGCACCAGAAACAATGTGGCGTCTTCTCAAATTTTAAATGCATGATCGCTCACATGCAGTATATCGATTGGCTGTACATTTGCCCCAAAGACAGTTAGTGTATTTCCATGTTGGAAAAGAAACAAATGCTTTGGCACAAAGTGAGCATTGAAAAACTACACTAACTGCGTGGTTTCAATTAAATTGTAATGAATTGGAGGCAAGGGAATTGTTATATATTGATGTTTCCTACCATTATGTTTTTGTTAATTGATTATGGTGAAAACGAAAAAGCTGTGGAAATAAAATAATACCAAGAATTTACACTGTAAGCCCAAGAGACCTTGAACATTTCTGCTTACGTGTACTCCTTCTAAATGTTCCTGGTGCACAATGTTTTGAACACTTGAGAACTGTTAATTACATATTTTATAAATCATTGCATTTAGCTGTGCGACACAGAAACTTCCTAGCTGATGATACAGAATGGGAAAGATGTCTAGAAGAAGCAGCACTATGTCAAATGCCACGGCAGATGAGGGAACAATTTGCATTCATTTTAAAAGAAATATGTCTTAAAGACTATTTGCAACGATACAATGAGCCTATTGCAGAATTAAAAGCATTAATTGAAATTCAAGAGGTCTTTTTTTCTCATGGATTAAGTTGTGCACGTTTTAATCTGCCAGATCCAGGACCCATAGACGACATAAACTTTGAAGACTATGACACTCAGCTTCAAAAACAAAGAACAGAAGAAAGACTTGCAACTTACATTACAATTGCAAGCATTTAATGCAATAAACAATGCCCTTGATGATGATATGCTCAAAGAGCGTTATTTCTATCTAGATGGAACTGGCGGATCAGGAAAAACATATCTGTATAATTTATTGATGATTTTTGTTTGAGCACAAGGTCAAATAGCACTGCCATTTGCAACCACTGGAATTGCCGCACTTTTGATAGAAGGTGGAAGAACTGTGCATAGTAGATTTAAACTGCCAGTTCCCATTCTGGAAACATCAGTGTCGGATATTCGAATGACATCATTACAAGCAAAAAAAAATACAAAAAGTTAATTAATTATAATAGATGAAGCTACAATGATGTCATGCCATGCCCTAAAATGTATTGACCGTTTGCTACCTGAAGTCATGGATAATGCTTTGCCATTTGGTGCAAAGGTAATGTTGTTAGGTGGAGATTTTAGACAAACATTACCTGTCATTGTACATGGAAATTGAACCAACATTGTCGAAACATGTATAAAGTCAAGTACACTATGGAAATTATTTACCCATCTTCAATTACAACAAAATATGAGATCAGAAGGAGAAAATGAATTCAGTGATTGGCTCATTAAAATTGGAGAAAGAAAAACAGAGCGAATACAAAATTTACCACATGACACCGTGGAGATTCCATCCCATACGATTTGCAAACAGGATCTCATATCAGCTATATTCCAAAATACAATAAAAAACGAGGATTATGCAGAGCTTGCAAACAAAGTAATACTAACATGCAGAAATAAAGATGCATTGCTTCTCAACAATGAAATATATATTTTTTTTATCACAGTGCTGATTCTGTACTTGGTGATGACAAAGAAAGTCAGACAAACTGTTCAACTGAATTAATTCAATAACTCCCTTTGTAATGCCACTGCATATCTTGCAGCTAAAGAAAGGTGCAATTGTCATGTTACTGTGAAATATGAACCCAATAAAAGGACTATGTAATGGGACCAGATTAATTGTTCAAGAATTAAAGGACCATTTCATACATGCTGAAATTCTAATTGGTACCCAAAAAGGAGAGAGAGTTTTCATACCAAGAATAGATTTGGCACCAAGCGAAAGTAGTCTCCCTTTTGTACTTCAAAGGAGCCAATTTCCCATCATCATGGCATTTGTCATGACCATTAATAAATCACAAGGACAAACTTTCAAATTGGTGGGTATCTTTTTAGAAGAACCAGTATTTGCACATGGCCAACTGTATGTTGCATTTTCAAGATGAGGCTATTAAATTTACATTGAAAACAACCAAAGTCAGGGTGATTTATTAGATGATGGCCGCATTTTTACAAAACACATTGTCTACTATGAGGTACTATAACTTAAATTAAAAAAAGGATAACAATACAAGTCATATCAAAACAAAAACAAGAAAAATGTTTTCATCTCAAGGTCAAATTCACAAGAAAAAATAAATAAATATAGAGAACAGTAGTTTTATTTTGAGGACAAACTTTTATGTCACTCAGACTCTTTAGAGGATCACTATTTCACTAAGAAACTCTATAAAATTGCAAAAAACATAGAGAACAGTGGTTTTACTTCCAGGACAAAATTAGATGTCTCTGGGACTCTTTTAAGAGGACCACTATTTCACATAGGAAACTCTATGTGCCATTTTCCAACAATGCTTTAATCTCAAGAACAAATTTGAAACAAAAAAAAAACAAATATAGTGTACAGTGGTTTTATTTCGAGGACGAACTTTTATGTCGCTTGGACTCTTTAGGACCTCTATTTCACTAAGAAACTCTATAAAATGGCAAAAAACATAGAGAACGGTGGTTTTACTTTCAGGACAAAATGTCTCTGGGACTCTTTTTAGAAGACCACTATTTCACATAGAAAACTCTATGTGCCATTTTCAAGAATTAAAAAAATAGTAACAAAAAGTGAACAAAAAAATCAACAAAAACAATGTAACATTTTTTAATTTTTTTTAAGGCTGAAAAAACAAAACAAACCCATCATAGAGATAGCAAAAACATTAGGTGTGGCCAAATCAACTGTTTGGAACATGCTTAAAAAGAAAGAACGCATCGGTGAGCTCAGCAACACCAAAACACCTGGAAGACCACGGAAAACAACTATGGTGGATGACCAAAGAATTATTTCCCTGGTGAAGAAAACACCCTTCACAACAGTTGGCCAGATCAAGAACACTCTCCAGGAGGTAGGTGTATGTGTGTCAAAGTCAACAATCAAGAGAAGACTTCACCATAGTAAATACAGAGGGTTCACCACAAGATGTAAACCATTGGTGAGCCTCAAAAACAGGAAGGCCAGATTAGAGTTTTCCAAACACCTAAAAAAGCCTTCACAGTTCTGGAACAACATCCTATGGACAGATGAGACTAAGATCAACTTGTACCAGAGTGATGGGAAGAGAAGAGTATGGAGACGGAAAGGAACTGCTCATGATCCAAAGCATACCACCTCATCAGTGAAGCATGGTGGTGGTAGTGTCATGGCGTGGGCATGTATGGCTGCCAATGGAACTGGTTCTCTTGTATTTATTGATAATGTGACTGCTGGCAAAAGCAGCAGGATGAATTCTGAAGTGTTTCGGGCAATATTATCTGCTCATATTCAGCCAAATGCTTCAGAACTCATTGGATGGCGCTTCACAGTGCATATGGACAATGACCCAAAGCATACTGAAAAACAAGCAAAGAGTTTTTTAAGGGAAAGAAGTGGAATGTTATGCAATGGCCAAGTCAATCACCTGATCTGAATCCGATTGAGTATGCATTTCACTTGCTGAAGACAAAACTAAAGGGAAAATGCCTCTAGAACAAGCAGGAACTGAAGACAGTTGCAATAGAGGTCTGGCAGTGCATCACGAGGGATGAAACCCAGCGTCTGGTGATGTCTATGCGTTCCAGACTTCAGGCTGTAATTGACTGCAAAGGATTTGCAACCAAGTATTAAAAAGTGAAAGTTTGTTTTATGACTGTTAATCTGTCCCATTACTTTTGGTCCCTTAAAAAGTGGGAGGCACATATACAAACTGTTGTAATTCCTACACCGTTCACCTGATTTGGATGTAAATACCCTCAAATTAAAGCTGAAAGTCTGCAGTTAAAGCACATCTTGTTCGTTTCATTTCAAATCCATTGTGGTGGTGTATAGAGCCAAAAAGTTTAGAATTGTGTCGATGTCCCAATATTTATGGACCTGACTGTATATTTAAGGTTTCATCTTAAGAGGAAGAGGAGCTTTTGTTGTTCAATTTAAATGTATAATTCAATGGAGAATATAATCCAGGGAGTAATCCGATCGCCAGTTAATGGGGTCAGGAAGGAATTCCTTTTTTCCCCCTTTGATACAACTGGCTAACTTTCAATGGGGTTTTTTACTGTTTGCCTTCCCCTGGATTCAATACCTATGTAGTTTACCAGTTGTTGATCTAAAGGTTGCATGTTACAAAAAATTATGTAATGTTTACAATACTCATTCATACAACGTTGACCTACTCTTACATTAAAAAAAATGTATTGTAAAAAAAAGATGGTTTTCCAGTTGGTCACCTACAAGTTGCATGTTGAAAAAATAAACACATTTAATATAATTGTTGTACTTCTTTATAGATAAGAAAAAGGTTAAAAGTGTCAAACACTCATATTAAGTGCAAAACAGGATTCAAAACATAAACATTTAATTGCCGTCATTTGTTGATTGCCAAGTCGCTAGTATATATATATAAAAATATATACACACACACAGAATTATATCTATCTATATATGTATATATATATATATATATATATATATATATATATGTATTTATTTCATATACTGGTCGGAAACAGCTGTCTGTTGCCTCCTAACTTGTGCATCCTATACTATGTGTCAAAGCTGTGTTAATCCGGAGGCATATAATTAAAAGGGGCCATGTATAAAGTGGTATTAGATTAAAGAGTGGGCTAATATGTCCCTACTTATTTTCCCAGAGTACAGTGCAATTTATTTCTCTGAATAAAAGGGATATGGTCCATTTTAAAATACTGCTGAGAAAAATTCATGACGGCTAACAAAAACAATTTTTTTATCAGAGTGAAAAATAGATTTAATCATGTCCTAAAAAAATCCACACAATTAAAACAAAGAATATTTCAGAGTGACATTCAGAGAATCCGGCACTCAAGAGAGTTCACTAAAGAGGTAAGCCCGAGGAAGGAATCTGTGTGTTAAATTACACTTTTCTTTTCATTAGTGTTAACCTAAAAATGAAATAAACCCGTCCCATGCGGCTGGTGAATTTTAAGTATGTAGTTTGAAGGCAATTAAGAAGCTGATAAACATTCAAAGCTAAACTTTTTTTAACAGATGATAGATCAAGCCAAAGGGCAGGTATTGAAAAGTTCTAGCCAAATTATAAATTAACAATCATTCTGTTTCTATGCAAAGCAGAATCTCTCCACAAAGTATATATGATCTCCTATGAAAGGACCTGAAATTTCAGGAATATTTTAAATAATATAGTTTTTCCCCCTTGAAAACTGAGCTCAAAGTTAAACTTTAATTCAAAAAATGTAAAAATTACTTTTTAAACATTGTCAAACATTTATGTATAAAAATAATTTGCCTGTAGAGTAGGAAACAGATGTGCAGTGAGCCTTATGGATGCTTAAACTGCAACATGTTGTGCATTTGTTCTTATTGTTTTAATGTATATCAGATAGGAATACATATTTCAGGAGATATGGGAGTTTCCCTGTTTTTGATATTAAAATAAACTGGCTAAGTGTTTGCTTGGATCTAAGCATCATATTTTTTTACAAGTGCTTAAAAAGGTTGGCCCTTTGTAACTCATGTACACTGTCTCTGTAGTGCTAGATGTACTAACTAATCACAGACCTTCTTAGCAACATTTCAAAACATCCTGTTGAGAAACAGCCTGTGACTGGTTAGTACAAATAATACCAATAGAAACACTGGGCCTCATTCTATTATCGGCCGCAGCCGTTGCGGGGCCGCAAGGACCGGCCGCAAGCTATTCTGCTATTCTATTCCCTTACGGCCGGGGATTCCGACAGGCTTGCGGCCGGTGCCTTGCTATCTCTTGCGGCCGCTCGCGCCGGAGGAAATCCTTTGATCTTAAACGGCCGCAAGGAAATCGGCCGTAAGAAATTCCTATTTGCAATTCAATTGCTCCGGGAACCCTCTCTGCAAGGCTAAAAGCGAGCCGCAGTTACTTGCAGGAAAAAGGTCTCGCTAGCACCAATTAAGCACATAAAATAGCTCAAATAAAGCCATCCTGCACTTTGAGAAGACTATAAAGGGATTTTAGGTGTTAGAAAAAATAGCACATAATTATCCTGTACTCAAATCCGTAAAATATTTTATTTTTAATATCCGTAAAATATCCATGTAAAAAGTCCAGAGTGCTTGGAGCACCTCAGACACGCCCACGCCGCAGCCGGAAAATAAACAGTTAATTTGAACTCGGGTTTGGGCAGATGTGCAAGCTTGAGAGTGGGTTTCTTTTAATCCTCATGTCCCCCAATATGATCCCTAGCATTTACAGAGCTGTACAGTGCAGGCTTGAATTTATTTTTCAGTTTTTATATTTCACAGATTACGGCCGGTTCCAAGATATGCGGCCGGCCGTAAAAGGAGATCCTTGCGGGGCCGTATAATAGAATCGCGAGTTAACTGAACCCTCGCAAGGAATCGCAGCCTTACGGCCGATTTACGGCCGATAATAGAATGAGGCCCACTATGTGCATGAGTTGCTGAGGGCAGAGCTCTGTAGGGACTATTTGGAAGGTTTTAGTGAGTCAAAACAGAGCTTTTAAGAACTTTTTAACAAAATTATCCCATTGTGGATCGCTACCTTGGGGTGGTGAAGGGGCTTTTGTACCTTAATGAAGGGTCACCCAAGATAGACAGATAGGTCAGAGAAATTGTGGTCCACTAGAGAAGGAACTGGCAACTGACTTAGGGCCATATTCTATTAGCTACTTGCAAATACCTTGAACTCATAAATTCTATTGACTTAAAAATTCATTAGTGCCAGTAAGTAATATTTGCCGAATATGTAGCAATATTAAGAGTGATTTAAAGTGTGTATAATTTTGTGAATTGGGCAATAGAATAGGGCCCTTAGTATCTTTGCACACGAAAACGTAGGCCCCTATTCAATTAGGCAATTGTTAGTTGCTGGAACCCGTAATGCAGCCTGTAACCTAATTTGCTATTCAACTGGCGTCTTTTAGCGAGCCGCAAACAATCTGCCGGTTACAGACTGAAATCCCTGCGGACGTCAAAATCATAACTCCGACCCTGCTAAGTCTTTGATGTTTCAAGCCCGTAAATGTTACAAACGCAAATCGCTATTCAGTTGCTACAATTCCTCAAGCCCGCAAATGTTCTCACACCCGTAAATGGCAAATGTAGTCGAAAATCCTACGAGTACCATATAGGACTCGCAAGGGGGTTAAACACCTGATCGTAGAACTGTAAATGCAAATAAGCAATCAATACTCCACTGTAAATAACAGGGAAAGAGATGAAAGACATTAGAATTAATTGCACAACAGTCTCAAGCTTGCAAATCTGCAAAAAAAAAATGTATATACTGCTTAAGTTTATTTTCTGTGTTATATCAATCTCAGGAATCAAGGAGTTAATACATATCAGGCCACCCACATAGACTAGAACAGTATCGTCATTCATTTTTATTATATTGTACATTGCCAGTTTGCGAGTCTGATTGCATATGGGACCTCTAAACTCTAATTGATTGACGTTTAACCTCCATGTTTTACTGACGTTGTGATGACGGTGTCATTTACTATTGGCTGTTTCTAAATCGGTAGTTACGGCTTTGCTTTTTTGATCATGATCCTGCTCTGAAATGCTACTTAAGGATGCATGGTTTACGGTTTAGGCTTTCGGCCAGGTAACTGCGGGCTTGATCAATTGAATCACTCTGTAACTGTTGCAAATTTCAAGCTCGTAGACTTACGGACAGTATGAAGGCAACTGCGACCTTACAATTGAATAGGAACTACCGGACAAAAGATGTGCCTGGCATGCTGTAGTCCTTAGGGTCACAGAGAGTCACACTCGACTGAATGACTAAACAATAAAATGATGTTTAGATCGGTAATCAAACACTTAGGTAGTTTATATTAATATTAAAAACAGGGAACCTTCCATTTCCCTTTAACGGTTTCTCTACCAGTCTTAACTCACTGGTAAGGTAAAGGTTGATCAAGCACATTGTTATTTTTTTATCTGTGTATGGATTTACTGTTTTTTGTTTATTTATTTTGCATGCATTTTTTTAAATGAACAGCAAAGTATTGGACTACAATGACCCTTTTAGTCTACAACCCCCCAATTCCTGTTTCACTGCAGTGCATCGAAGCAAAGCTTGCAATTGAGAATAAAACAATTTGCTCAAATTAGGTAAAATACTGTTTCTATTAGTGTATAAGTATAAAGAGGCATCTAAACATTGACATTGCCGTCAACTTTCCTCAATTTATTTGGTAACGCTCTAAATGGATTTCACAAATCTCTACAATATTCTCTCTATTTAAAGTACCACCGTAGTTCAAGAAAAAAAAACACTTGTTTGTGAAGTATGTAACAAATTAACTACATTGGCTGCTGTGTAATCCATGGAAAAAATATAAAAAATCTGATTTTTTGAAGATTGTTTGCGTAGAGAAATTATTTTTGCCTTTGTTAATGCAGTTATCAGCTTGTATTATCTACTTTCACATGACAGATGGACCTAATAGATTTCTATTCATCTCCTTAAATTCACATTCACTAAGGACTGCTCATCTAATTTGAACAGCCATATAGATCTGTCTCCCATCTTCACAGCTGGTCATTGTATGTAGTAGCTAGGCAGCAAGCTTTGACTCTCATAAGAATATCCATGTTGCTTCTTTTAATGCACAAAGTATGGCCAGCAGCATCCTATTGGCCCACATGGTCACGTAGTGCTGCATCCTGAATAAAAAGCAACACCAGATGACAACACAGACCAATAGGAAACTGTGGGTCATGCCGTGTGTGCAGTAGAAGATGCAACATGGAGAACTCAGAACAGAGTCACACGCTCTGAAAAATGGGAATGAGGTCAATATGGCAATCACCTACAGATGAGCATAGGTGAAATCTAAATAATAATAATATAAATATCTAAATAAATATAAAAATATAATTAATAGATATAATTCATAAATGTATATAATTTGGCTAATAGAGTTTTCATTATTTTACATGCAACTTAAGTTTTTTGAAAGGGCCATGACTTCATTTAACTGAAGCCCCTATGATGCTTTAAACACACCTACACCCACAGTAACTTGTATTTAAAACTGAGAAAATTGTTTTTCTAATATATAACACGCACTTATGATGTACTAGGGACTTGCTAGTCAAAAAATGATGGCAAGAAAATTGTAAGGCTGGGAATACTGGCACAATGTAAGGTTTTTGGTAGTCTGAGCACCTTTCGACGCTCATTGCAATCCCTGCACTGAGCGCCTTCGGCGTTCCTCACGAGGCTCGCAATGAGCACCTTCAGCGCTCATTGTGAGCCTCTCCCCTGGTGTACTTTTGCTCCTCTGAGAACCCTCTGCGCTCATTGTGAGCCCCGCACTGAGCTTCTTCTGCGCTCATCGCGTGGCTCGCAATGAGCGCCTTCAGCTCTCATTGCGAGCCTCTCAGCTTGTGTAATTTTGATAGTGTGAGCACCTTTGGCGTTCATTGCAAGGGCCGCACTGATCGCCTTTCCCCTCATGCACTTTTGCTCCTCTAAACACTCTCGGTGCTCATTGTCGCCTATGGCCTCATTGCGGTCCTCTCCTCTGCTCTACTTTTGGTTGCCTGAGCACCCTGTGCGCTGATTGTGAGTCACGCGCTGAGCCTTATTGTGTTACACATATATTTAAGGAACCAATGCATTTCCAAATGTGTGTCTTTTCTCCTGCCTTAAATCTGGTGGCCAGATGCAGCATTACAGTACCAGACTAGGGTATCTAATTACAACATTCCATGTAAAGGGCGGTCCCCCTATTTTTGACTTAAAAAAATTGGTAAAAATACCGTCTTATACACGGAAAAATACGGTACTGAGGTTTCATGTGAGGAAGGGTAGTTTTATTTTCTGAAGGAGCAGGACTTGTCATTTGCTTGCTTGGTGTTCCTTGGGTCAATAGAAGCTTCAATAATACAACAAATCTCTATTTTCTGGGGTTGTCTATACTCAAAATATTAAGATTTGTTTGTCACTTCATAAAAATTTTGCTTTAACTATGGGCCAAATTCACTAAGATTCTCATGGAAAAACATATCACAGTCTTAGACAACCACTTTAATTGTTGGCATCTGAGGCTTTGGATCTATTGATTTCGGTGTAAAGCAATGTGAAAAGGAAAAATGAAATTTGTATATAATATGTGGGGACTAAAATATGCTGTGAGATCCAGACTTAGACAGATTGTCCTCTACTAATTTAAGTCCAGATGACTCCTGTAGAAGGAAAGCACAACCATTTTCAAATTTGTTATTGAAATATGATCTGTTCGATGTGTGGAGGACATTATATCCAAACACAAGAGATTCAACATTTTTTTTCTAATAAACATGGAATTTACACTAGGATAGATCATTTTGTGACTGATTTTCATATAAACAATAATCTAAAATCTATGGAAATATGAGATATCACCTGGTCAGATCATTCAAAGATCACTCTGATTGTAAATGATGGTCAGGAGAAAAAATGATATGTCACTTCTGGGAAATTACTGGTTAATAAAACGAAAAACGGAAGATAGTGAATAGAATTCGGGCTTTAAGAGATATAAATAATAAGGTAAAATCTAATCCAATAGAAATAGTTAACATTTTGAGTCCTATTATCAAACTCTATAAATTAGAGTCCGCAAAAGTTTTTTCCAAGCCTACAAAAATGGAAAATTATAAATTTCTGGTTACGATTGATCTTCCTAAAGTGTCTAAAGAAGACTTAGGGCCTCATTCAAATGCAATTTGGCCAATTGAATAGGGCTCTATATAAACACATAGGGCCTCATTCTATTAGCGGCCGCAGCCATTGCGGGGCCGCAAGGACCGGCCGCAAGCTATTCTGCTATTCTATTCCCTTACGGCCGGAGGCTCCGGCAGGCTTGCGGCCGGTGCCTTGCTATCTCTTGCGGCCGCTCGCGCCAGAGGAAAGCCTTTGATCTAAAACGGCCGCAAGAGTTTTGCAATTCAATTGCTCCGGGAAACCTCTCTGCAAGGCTAAAAGCGAGCCGCAGCTTACTTGCAGGAAAAAGGTCTCGCTAGCACCAATTAAGCACATAAAATAGCTCAAATAAAGCCATCCTGCACTTTGAGAAGACTATAAAGGGATTTTAGGTGTTAGAAAAAATAGCACATAATTATCCTGTACTCAAATCCGTAAAATATTTTATTTTTAATATCCGTAAAATATCCATGTAAAAAGTCCAGAGTGCTTGGAGCACCTCAGACACACCCACGCCGCAGCCGGAAAATAAACAGTTAATTTGAACTCGGGTTTGGGCAGATGTGCAAGCTTGAGAGTGGGTTTCTTTTAATCCTCATGTCCCCCAATATGATCCCTAGCATTTACAGAGCTGTACAGTGCAGGCTTGAATTTATTTTTGCGTTTTTATATTTCACAGCTTACGGCCGGTTCCAAGATATGCAGCCGGCCGTAAGATGAGATCCTTGCGGGGCCGTATAATAGAATCGCGAGTTAACTGAACCCCCGCAAGGAATCGCAGCCTTACGGCCGATTTACGGCCGATAATAGAATGAGGCCCATAGGCCCTCGTTCAATTGCAATTTGGCCAATTGAATAGGGCTCTAAATAGGCACATAACATATTTTTTAAAGAAGTTTTTAGTTAGTAAACATCTATCCAAAAGCAAGGTTTTCCCCTAACTAAAAACTTCTATAAAAAAAATATGTTATGGGCTTATTTTGAGCCCTATTCAATTGGCCAAATTGCAATTGAATGAGGCCCATAGCATATTTTTTTACAGAAGTTTTTAGTTAGTGAAGACCTTGCTTTTGGATAGAAATGTACTTACTAAAACATCTGTAAACAAAAATTGCTATGTGCTTACATAGGGCCTCATTCAATTTCGATTTGGCCAATTGAATAGGGCTCTAAATTAGCACATAGCATTTTTTTTTTAAATACGTTTTTAGTTAGTGAAAACCTTGCTTTTGGATAGAAGTTCCCTTACTAAAAACTTCTTAAAAATTGGCCAAATCTCAATTGAATGAGGACCATAGAGCCATACTCAATTGGCCAAATCACATTTGAATGAGGCCCTTAGTTCTTCTCAACCAAGAGATTTCTAAAAAATAAATCAAATTAGTTATAAAAAAATTTAAACCCAATAAGTCTCCAGGAATAGATGACTATGTAGGTTCATATTTCAAGGTATTTTGTTCGTAATTAAGCCCTCACCTTTATGACATGTTAAGTTCAGCGTTTTGGGCTTTGCTCTAGCTGAAATTATGGAAGGTAGAATTATTAATATTTCAAAACCTAATAAAGATCCTGTAGAATGTAACAATTATAGACCAATATCCTTGATCAATGTTGACATCACAATTCAGCCAATGGAGCTCTAATTATATTTTAATTATTTCTAAAATCATAGATTTTGATCAGTCAGATTTTATTTCTAAAAGACAAGGGTCTGATAACCGCAGGAGACTCATCAATCTGATCTCATTTGCCAATAAATATGATATTCCTATGCTGGCTATCAGCTTTATTAAATTTGCGATTTGGCCAATTGAATAGGGCTCTATATAAGCACATAGCATTTTTTTTTTTACAGAAGTTTTTAGTTAGTGAACATCTATCCAAAAGCAAGGTCTTCACTAACTAAAAACTTCTGTAAAAAAGAATGCTCTGTGCTTATATAGAGCCCTATTCAATTGGCTGAATCACAATTTAATAAGGCTGTAATTCATTAGATGCAGAAAAGGAATTTGACAGGGTCAGCTGGGATTTTATGAATGCAGTTTTATAAAGATTTGGTCTCAAAGAATTAGGCTCTAAAGCCATAAATGCACTATATGGAGATCCCAGGGCCTCTATCTTGGGGCTAGGAATTGAATCAAAAGGATTTAACATTCAAAATGGCACTGGTCAAGGTTGACCATTTTCACCCTTGCAGCCATATTAAAATGTGATTCCGCCAATTGAATAGGGCTCTATATAAGCACTGAGAATATTTTTTTACAGACGTTTTTAGTTAGTGAACTTCTATCCAAAAGCAAGGTCTTCACTAATTAAAAACGTCTATAAAAAATATGCTCTGTGCTTATATAGAGCCCTTTTAAATTGTCCGAATCGCAATTTAATAAGGCTGTTGATCTTCATTTTAATTATGGAGCCCTTAGCAGAGTTAATTAGAACATTACAAAATATAAAGGGAACTAAAATTAAATTGGAAGCTCTTATCATAAAATTCTATTATTTGTGGACAACATTGTGTTGACTATGACAGAACCTGAAACCTCTTAACTTGAATGATATCAAATATTAGACAAATATATTAAAGTCTCTTATTTTAAAATATGAGAGGATTGAAAGAAAAACTATATTAGAGAATTAAAACAGCGTTTTCCATTTACGGTAACTGGGATAGTAAATCAATTACCCATCCAGGGATAACATTTATAACTTCCTTAAAGTATATATTAAAAGATAACTTGTTACCAATTTATGATCATATTAAGAATATTTTGTTAGATTAGAAACTATCGGTGAAACTATCATGGCTGGGTAGAATATTAGTAGTAAAAATTATGATAATGTCTACATTTAGTTATGTTCTAAGGAGTTTTCCCACACACAGTTCCTTCCTGTATGTTAAATACATTTAAAAAATGATTAAATAGTGTTTTTAATAATGGTAAGAATTCATGCATCAGTTTTGATATAGTTAAAAGAAAATATGAAGGAGGAGGTTTAAATGCCCCTCAATTAAAGATACACATGACACCATCATGTTAAGTCATCTAGTTGTTTGGAACCGTACTCAGAAGAGTGCAAAATGGAAAACTATAGAAAAGGAAGTGGTTACATTTTTCCAATTAATCGTTTTCTGTAGAGCCCAAAATTCGATATAGAAAAATTAATAATTTACATGGTGGTATAATGTCTATTCTTCTATTTTGGTATAAACATAGAGATCTCTTTTTTTATCCCTCTTTATTGGCTCCTATTAAGATTTTGTCATATAAAACAATTATCTCACCCTTAAACAATGGAAAAACTGCGGTATGAGATGTGTAGGAGATTTGTATTCTGATAATGTTCTGTTATCAAGAGAAAAGTTTGCTGATAAGTATAACTATAATGAAGTCAGTTGGTTAGATTTCATAGCAGTTTATCTCAAATTATTAGATTTGGGCTATCATCTGGATAAATTCTGAGATTTTTCTTTCTTTGAAAAGTTATCTTCTCATCTCATTTCTAAATGCCACAATATAATAAGAACAAAGAGAGATTCAGGGAAAATATTTAGGTTGCAAAGTTGGGAGCTTGATATAGTTGTTACTTGATCTGAGGAAGAGTGTAATAGTCCTTGTTTATTAGTTAAAAAAATCTCTCTATGTTGTACATATCGAGAACTATTTTTTTAAGTAATAAAGAGAGGGCATTTAATAGCTTCTATAAATAAATTTGACCCAGCCACCTCAGAGAAATGTTGAAGGGGTTGTGATTTAAAGGGTTCCCATTTACATATGTGGTGGAGCTAAGGGAAGATGTAGGCTTTTGGGAACAATGCGTTTTTTTAATTTTGAATATGATAAATATTAAAATTCCTCATAAACCTGAGATTATACTTTTTCGTATGCTACCAGCTTCAATTCCTACTTTGTGTAAATAATTAATATCACATATTCCCTTAGTAGGTAAATGGCATATTGTTTTATCTTGGAAATCTGATTATAAACCAAAACGGGTAGATGTCCAGAGATAGAGATTTAGAAAAAGGTTTGGTATTTTTGAAATGTAATAGTTTATATTCTTTAAACAAATGGCAATTATGAGATAATTATTTGCAATAACTAATTTATAACTCTTTTTGTGAACCTGATTAATTCCTAATTAACTGAACAATTATGCTGTATTGATGTATGTATGTTGATGTTGCATTTTCAAGTAAAAAAATAAAAAAAAGAAGATGGCATGCCCAATCCACATGGCGTATTCACTTAACTAGCATTGGTCTTGCTTAGTCTTTTTACTTGCACATGGCTTTACAGTAAATTACAGTAAATACAACCATAGCTCAAGGCAGTAATTATCAATTATTGGCAATTATCACCCATTAACAGCAAATCTTAAATTCTGCTAGGTTGGTAGATGATAAATGTCAATTAATCAGTAACCAATTGTGACTTCCATGTAAGTTCACTATTAGAAAATACTATTTTTGTTTACCTCACTTTTTTCCTTCTCGATAAGTAAACTAATTTTAACTCCAGTGATAACATTATATCTATTGTCAGAACTTTACTGTTTACAAGTGGATTTACCTTACAAGTAAAGGCTGATAAACTGCAGAGTGCACTAATTGTGCCCAGGTGAGAGGGGTGTGGTTTGACTGTTAAACTTGTATAAAAGGTTTGTGAGCTGGTTTGGGGCCTGTTTACAAGTTGATTTACCTTACAAGTAAAGGCTGATAAACTGCAGAGTGCACTAATTGTGCCCAGGTGAGAGGGGTGTGGCTTGACTGTTTAACTTGTATAAAAGGTTTGTGAGCTGGTTTGGGGCCTGTTTACAAGTGGATTTACCTTACAAGTAAAGGCTGATAAACTGCAGAGTGCACTAATTGTGTCCAGGTGAGAGGGGTGTGGCTTGACTGTTTAACTTGTATAAAAGGTTTGTGAGCTTGTTTGGGGCCTGTTTACAAGTGGATTTACCTTACATGTAAAGGCTGATAAACTGAATAGTGCACTAATTGTACCCAGGTTAGAGGGGTGTGGTTTGACTGTTAAACTTGTATAAAAGGTTTGTGAGCTGGTTTGGGGCCTGTTTACAAGTGGATTTACCTTACAAGTAAAGGCTGATAAATTGCAGAGTGCACTAATTGTGCCCAGGTGAGAAGGCAGAAGTTAATATAAACAGGAGAAGGGGAACTTGTGAGCTTGCGAACATTTTCAGTATCAAGTGCAATTCTAGTAAAAGCCTAGGAGTTTAATTAAAAGGAGGGACTTCAAAGAAAAGGGAGGGCAGATTTATAGTGCAAAGGAGGAAAACTTTATATAAATATATTATTTTATATTCTTTATTTTTCCCACTGAAATTTTGTAGACAATAATAATAATTATAAGTCAGTTCAGTGGCAACCTTATTCAGTGTACATCCTGTCATATGTATGCAATACTGGAACAGATGATCCAGTGTCCATACCTCTGTGAGAGGTGCGAGCATGTTGCCTCTCTGGAAGCTCAAATTGGAGATCTGGAGAGGAGAATTGCAGCACTTAGGGATATTGCTCCACTGGAAACGGGGTTGGTGCTCACTGAGCAGAGTTTAGCTGGGCCTAGCATGGAGGGTGGAGCTGGGGCTAGTGAAGATGTCCAGGGAGGCAACTGGGCTACAGTTACAAGGGGAAGCAGGGGGAAACAGGAGGAGGCAGGCCAGTTCTGAGTTGGCAAACACCAACAGATTTGCCAGAGTGAGTGAAACTGTTGGGGATGTCCATTCAGGAATGGCAATGCCAGATAGAGCTGTTCCCTCTAACAGCCGGGCGAACAGCTCTACTGGAGGAGAGGAAGGGCAGAATAGGCAGAACAACAGACAGGTTTTGGTTGTAGGGGACTCTATTATTAGGAAGGTAGACAGGGTGATTTGTCACCCAGTTCCCAGCAATCGAACAGTTTGCTGTCTCCCGAGTGCTCAGGTTCGTCTTGTTGTGGATCGGTAGACAAATTATTGGGAGGGGCTAGAAATGAACCGGCGGTCTTGGTACATATTGGTACCAATGACAAAGTTAGGGGAAGATGGAGTGTCCTAAAGAATGATTTTAGAGAACTAGGTAATAAGCTGAAGGCAAGGACCTCCAAGGTAGTATTTTCTGAGATACTACCAGTGCCACATGCTAGCCCAGGGAGGCAGAAGGAGATTAGGGAGGTTAATGCATGGCTAAAGATGTGGTGCACTAAGGAGGGGTTTGGCTTTTTAGAGCACTGGGCTGACTTCTCACTTCGGTACAATCTCTACAGTAGGGATGGATTGCACCTTAATGATGAGGGAGCTTTTGTACTAGGGGATAGGATGGTAGAAAGGCTGGAGGAGTTTTTAAACTAGTAGGTGGGGGGGAGGGACTAGATATAAGTAATGGGGTAGAAAGTGTAGAGGGTATAAGGGATGAATTAACAACTCATAGGGGAGCAGATGGGGGAGGGGTAGTATAGTCAATAGGGAGCAAGTACTAAGTAATTCATGTACAGTGGCAGGCACTTCAGAACTACAGACACATAAAATAAGGTGTATGCTTGCTAATGCCAGAGGCTTGCCAGGAAAAACGGGAGAGTTAGAATTATTAGCAATTAATGAAAAATGGGATTTAATAGGCATTACCGAAACGTGGTGGGATGAATCTCATGACTGGACTGTTAATCTGGATGGTTATAACCTATTTAGGAAAGATAGAGGCAATGGTAAACGAGGAGGAGGGATTTGTCTGTATGTTAAGCCTGAATTTAAGGCTATAGCCAGAGAAGATATTTATGGTGGACCTAGTGATAAAGTTGAATGTTTGTGGGTAGAGTTAAATAGGGGAGCAGCAAATTCCAAAAGAATATTAGTAGGAGTATGCTATAAACCCCCAAATATAGCTGAAAGTGAGGAAATACAGCACGGGCAAGTTCTAATAATGGGAGATTTTAATTACCCTGAAATAAACTGGATAAATGAGACCAGCAGTTCAGCTAAGGGGAGCAGGTTCTTGAGTACACTCAGGGATCATTATCTGGCCCAGGTTATACAGGAGCCTACTAGAAATTAAGCTATCTTAGATTTACTCATCACAAATAATATTGATATAGTATCAAATGTTGAAATAGGGCAACCTTTGGGAAACAGTGATCCCAACACAGTCTCATTTGAGATTGAATTAAAAAAACAACATTTTAAGGGGCCAACAAAAACTCTTAATTTTAAAAGGGCAGATTTTAACGGTCTAAGGGCAGCAATACAAAGTATAGACTGGGACAGAGAACTGATAGGTAAAAACACTGAACATAAATGGACAACATTTAAATCCTTACTAAATATACATACACATCGGCATATACGTTGTGGGAATAAAAGTAAAAGGAGTAAATCACAACCCATGTGGCTTAACAATGATTTAAAGATCAAGATACGGAGTAAAAAACAGGCTTTCAAACAGGAGGGGACAGAGACTGCTTTACGGGAATACAAGGAAATCAACAAGGCTTGCAAAAGCGCAATTAGACTGGCTAAAATAGAAAATGAAAAAATTATTGCAAAAGAGAGTAAGACTAACCCTAAAATATTTTTTAAGTATATTAATGGGAAGAAGGCGAGGAAGGAAGCTATAGGAACATTAGAATGTGAAACTGGCTGTCTGAAAATTAGTGACCAGGAAAAGGCAGATGAGCTAAGTGGTGGGGACACTGCAACATAATGGGGCTACACTACCTTTGCCAAATAATTGGTTAACACAGGAAGTAATCCAAAAGAGGTTGGAAAAAATAAATGTTAATAAAGCCCCGGGTCCTGATGGAATACATCCAAGGGTACTAAGGGAACTGGGTTCTGTAATAGCCAAACCATTATATTTAATTTTTCAAGATTCACTCAACACAGGGTCTCTACCAGATGACTGGAGAAAAGCTGAGGTGATACCTATATTTAAAAAGGGAGCAAGAGCAAATCCGGGGAATTATAGACCAGTGAGCCTCACTTCTGTAGTGGGGAAGCTTTTAGAAGGGTTAATAAGGGATAATATACAAGAATATGTCTATTTGAACAGGATTATAAGTAGGAGTCAACATGGATTTATGAGGGATAGGTCATGTCAAACAAATCTAATTAGTTTCTATGAGGAGGTTAGTAGGAACCTGGATCAAGGCAACTCAGTGGATGTAGTCTTTTTGGCTTTTGCAAAGGCGTTTGATACAGTGCCATATGGGTGACTATTGGGCAAACTAAGGGATACAGGAATTGCAGTAAATATATGCTCATGGATTGAGAGCTGGCTAAAAGACAGGAAGCAAAGGGTTATTGTAAATGGAACATACTCCGATTGGACTAATGTGGTAAGTGGGGTTCCTCAGGGTTCAGTATTAGGTCCTCTCCTTTTTAACATATTTATTAATGACTTAGAGGTAGGATTGGAGTGTGGGGTCTCCATTTTCGCTGATGACACGAAGTTGTGCAAGGTAATTAAATCAGATAATGATGTGCTTTCCCTCCAAGGGGATTTACATAAAATTGAGGAATGGGCATCTAAATTGCAGATGAGATTTAATACGAATAAATGTAAGGTTATGCATCTGGGAAGGAAAAATAGCCATGCAATTTATAATCTTAATGGAGCAAATCTAGGTGTATCAGATATTGAAAGGGATTTGGGAAGGACTCCGGGAGGCTCATTAGCGTCGGGGAGGTCTGCCAGTGCAGACCTCCGTTAGTTTTTTTTTTTTTTGAGCGCAGATGGTTCCGCGGCCCAGCCGGGGCTGAAGGAGAGAAGGCCGGGGACATCGCGGGGAGGTAAGTTAAATGTATATTTAGATGTTTCTATGTTTATTTTATTTATTGTTTATATATTGTATTAATGTATTATTGTATCGTGTTTTTTTTTAACAGGGCCGCGCGGGAAGAGCTAAACAATGAAGGGACATGATGGAAAGGTGAGTTGAATATTTAGAATGTATATAATGTTTATTTATTTCATGTTAATGTTTTGTACTAATTATTTTGTTTTGTTTGACCCATAGGTTAGTGATCTGAAGCAACATCTTAAAGGTAAGTGGTCTTAATTATTTTATTTTAGATTAGAATTAGGGTCTGTGTAGTTAGGACTGTAATTATTTTATTTTAGTTTAGAATAAGGGTCTGTGTATGTAGTTAGGATTTATTGTATATTAGATAGATAGGGGGATGTATTTGATATAGTTAGGATTTATTTTAAATTAAATAGATTGTATGTTAGATAGATAGGGGGTATTTGATTTGGATTATATATAATATATTATATGTCATGTCATGTATTGTATGTAATGTATTATGTGTAATATATTATATGTAATATATTATATGTAATATATTATATGTAATGTATGTAATGTCATGTATTGTATGTAATGTATGTAATGTATTATATGTATGTATTGTATTGTGTTTATCTGTCTTTCCTTTTCAGGTGTGTAATTTTTTTATTTTCTGTAGTGGGGAGTGGGGTTGTAATGTATTTTTTTGTTTTCTGTAATGTAGGTTTTTTTGTTTTCTGTACTGTACTTTTTTTTGTTTTCTGTACTGTAGGTTTTTTGTTTTCTGTAAGGTAGGTTTTTTTGTATTCTGTAAGGTAGTTTTTTTTAATTTTTTGTAATTAGAGTGTTAAGGGGGTTTATTAATGGGTAGGTAGTGTAGGTAGGTAGTGTAAGTGTTAATAGATTAGTGTAGAGGGGGGTTAGTTTAGATTAAATGGTTTATTGGGGGTTATAGTGTAGTGTTTGTAGTTAGTGTCATGATGGTCCTTGAGGACCATCATGGCACTTATGTGGTTAATGTTGGGTTGTAACAGGCCCATAAAGGTAATAATATACCCTTATGGGACTGATGGGGTTAAATAGAGCCTTATGGTGGTCTGTATTGACCACCATGAGTTAATGGGTTAAATAGAGCCTTATGGTGGTCTGTATTGACCACCATGAGTTAATGGGTTAATTAAGGCCTTATGGTGGTCTGTATTGACCACCATGAGTTAATGGGTTAATTCAGGCCTTATGTTGGTCTGTATTGACCACCATGAGTTAATGGGTTATTTCAGGCCTTATGGTGGTCTGTATTGACCACCATGAGTTAATGGGTTAATTAAGGCCTTATGGTGGTCTGTATTGACCACCATGAGTTAATGGGTTAATTGAGGCCTTATGGTGGTCTGTATTGACCACCATGAGTTAATGGGTTAATTCAGGCCTCATGGTGGTCTGTATTGACCACCATGAGTTAATGGGTTAATACAGGCCTTATGGTGGTCTGTATTGACCACCATGAGTTAATGGGTTAATTAAGGCCTTATGGTGGTCTGTATTGACCACCATGAGTTAATGGGGTAATTATAGTTGCCTGGGGTTAATATTTTTAGTGCGAGTCCTTTCAGGACCTTTACGGTCCTTTAAGGACCCGCGAGGCGGGAAATTTAAAATTGAATTGCAGCATGGTCATGATCGGTGCCGATCGGGGACCCCCGCTGCAGGGGGTTTATGTGCGGACACTTCGGGGGTCCCGATGGGGACCCCCAGCATAGAGGGGGGTTAATTTTAGGTGCCGCGTCCGGGATTGGGTAATAGTGTGCCGCGGCCCCTTTAAGGAGCCGCGGCGGGGAATTTAAAAGTTTTCAATGCAGCGGCGGGCCTGATCTATGCAGATCGGGGACCCCCGCTGCAAGGGGTTAATGTGGGGGTGCTGCAGGGGTCCCAATAGAGGACCCTGCAGCATGGGGATGTGTATAGGGAGCAGGGGGAGCCTCACACGGCTGTCTCGGACTGTTCCGAGGCAGCATGTAGAGGCTTTCGGATCCCTTGCGTGCACTTTTTGTGCACGTAGGGATTCTTACGATATGCGAGAATCATGCGTAGATTTAAGGCTACGTAGCTCTCTCGGAGCCTATTCTCTGCCATTTATCGCAGTCATATCGCAAAGCAGGCTGCAAGAGATTCGGTACTCGCAAACAGCAGGAAAACTGCCTTTTGCGAGCACCGAGAGAACTACGAGGGATAATTTAATAGGGCCCTATGTAACTATGTAACTATGTAACTTTTGATGAATAGAATCCAATTATATACGGATATTATAACTAATATAATAATCCTATTATTAACCTTTCTTTTATATCCAATGTATTAATATGTTATATCCTCTATACATATATATATATATATATATATATATATATATATATATACAGTATATATATGCATGCAATTTCATTTGTGGAAATATCTATGTAAAGATGTTTTATTTTAAAATTCTCACTGAAAGAAATTTCTAAAAATCTTCTTTGTTCTGTAAAAACAAATACTAAGTAAATTCCTTCAACTAATTGAAAATATAAAGTTTAGGATAACAGAACACTCCTTTAGATTCCCACATTATACAAACTTTAGAGTTTGTTTCCCAGAACAATACATTTCTCCTGTGTATATATAAAATGACACTTTTTATTGACTATGTCTGAGTTATAATTTGGTTTATAGCTTGTTAATGTCAAAGTTCCTTAGTGATTTTTTGGAAATTCCTAGGATAATTTGAAGGTCCAAGAGCCCCATCTTGTGGTTCAAGGAATAATGTTTATAAAAAAAAATATATTCATTATTTAAATATGTAATGACATCATAAGAGAATTTGATTGGCTGACAAACACATGTTGAGATCGGAATGTCTGATTTGCAAATTGAGTTGTAGGTATAATTGGGGGGAGAAATAGGAAGGAAGGAAAAAAGAAACTGACAGAAAAAGCTGAAGAACAAGGAGATACATAGACACACTTTGGAGAACTTCTTAAATAGAATACTTTAAAACTATTGGGATTTGTCCCAAACACATAGAAACTTAACATGCATTCTACAAAGAAACTTAGACTGCTTGCTAGGAAAATAGTTTACACACTCACATATCAAGGACTTTTCAAAAGATCCAGAATGCTAGTAATTTGATGGAACCAAAATAAAAGAACCAGGTATGATTTTAAGTATAATAATATTTATCCACATGTTATTTATTTTTCATTACAATCATTGAAATATTTTATTAATATATTATAGAATAAATTGCTATATCAATATTTTCTGATATATATAAATATACCATATAACTGGTGAATTATAAGTCGACGTATAATTTGCTAGTTCATTTTATAAATACTACAAATATATTAGCTTTCATAGGGCCTCATTCAATTGCGATTTTGCCAATTGAATAGGGCTCTAAATAAGCACATAGCATATTTTTTTAAAGTAGTTTTTAGTTAGTTAAGACCTTTAAAAAAATATGTTATGTGCTTATTTAGAGCCCTATTCAATTGGCCAAATTGCAATTGAATAGGGGCCTTAGTGATTTAATATATCCGATAATTAATTGTAATGAAAAACATGTTCTCTTTTTAATTAGAGACAACATCTTAATTAGAGATAATACTATAATTCAACTATAAAATCATAAGATATTAAAAGAGTATGATAGCTTAATAAATAGATATGTGTAACATACCAAAATAATTAAAACCATCTCTGATGTCATAATCTACCATATTTAATTATTGTAAGCATATTGGGCATGTCTTATTATTATAGTATTTGTTATTATCAATAAATTTTATTTTACATGTGTCTATAAATTGATTCTGAACTAAAAATGTATTATTCTAAGTATTTAGAAAAGATATGTTGTTTAATAATCCCAACACTATGGATGTACTTAATTCAATTACTACTATGGTCAATGTTTTTTTTCTCTGTTTTTTTTAAAGAACATAGCTTAATAATGTACATCATTTTATAAAAACTGAAACAAATAAATCTCTGCCTTTACGTTTCCACTTTTAATATTATTTGCTTTAGGTTTCCATTCTATACACTAATCCTGCTTCTTGCAACTCTAGATTCAATAATGATTCCTGAATTGTGTTCAGATCAACATGAAGATGCTTATCATAACTGTACATTTTTAGTTTGTTTGATTCTCTTATTTTTATTGTATCTACGGTATTTGCTTTTTTAAAATTCTGCTTACTTTTTTAAATATAATTCACATTATAAAATTCAATATATTTTTTTGCAATATACTATGTAAATCTGTCTGACATATAAAAGTAAAAAAATATATAAATTTTATGTAATTAATTTCAAAAAGGCATCTTTTGACTCTTGTGTCATACATTATTTTTAGAATTTGGCAGCATTTTCCAAGATGTACAAAGTTACAATCGCTTGTTACATCTGCCAAGATCAACTTCTGGGTGGACATCTTCTACAGTCCTGGTCACCTCTTATTCTGATGCATGACAGTCTATACCGGATCTAACACCTAACTTGGTGGTCATCAAGGGTAAACAGCGATGATGAAAGCCGTCTGTTCAAATCAATGTGAATCTAGATTAAAATGTAGTGTGTCACATTCATCATCACCCTTTTAAAATGTTCTGGATCACAAAGGCGGTCTTGGTGAGTCTAGAACATAAATGAAATGAGGCGTGAGTGTATACAATTTTGTGATATAGTATGTGATAATTACTCATTGTGTGAATCTACATGAATGATGATCACTGTATTGATCAAGAAGTGAATATTCAGCATTATTGGAAATCATCAGGAGTGAATGCTGAGCATTATGTGGAAGCTAGGTGTGTAAAGCTAGGGTAAATACTCAGTATTATAGAAAGTTGGGTGGAATATTTGATTAAACATGATGTGTATATTCAATAATATTAGAAGGTAGTAGTACTGCATGTTATGTGAAGCTAGGTGTGAAACATAAGCCTTGTGTGGTCCTCATGTGAATAATAAGCCTTGTGTGCAGCTGAGAATGAATAATCAACCTTGTGTGGAGCTAGGAGTGAATAAGCAGCATTGTGTGGAGCTAGGAATGAATAACCAGCCTAGTGTGGAGCTAGGAGTGGAAAATCAGACTTATGTGGAGCTAAGAGTGAATAATCAGCCTTGTTTGCAGGTAAGAATGAATAATCAGCCTTATATGCAGCTGAGAATGATTAATCACCCTTGTGTGGAGCAAGGAGTGAATAATCAGCCTTGTAGAAAGTTAGGTGTGAATATTCAGCATTGTTAGAAGGTAGGAGTGAATGCTCAACATTATATGAATATATTTATATATGAATAACAAGGATTATGTAAAGCAATGACTAATTAATTAAAATTGTGTGAATCTAGCCATGAACAGCCAACACTTTGTGAAGCTAAGAGTGAATATACACTATTCTAGGAAGCAAAATGTGAATACTCAACACTGTAAAAAAGGTAGAAGTAAATACTTAACATTATGTGGAGCTAGGAGTGAATAATTAGCCTTGTAGAAAGTTTGGTGTAAATAGTCAATATTGTTGAAACGTAGGAGTGAATGCTCAACATTAGATATGTGTAACATACCAAAGAATGATGTAAAGCAAGGAATACATAATGAAAATTGTGTGAATCTAGGAAGAAAAATGTGAATACTGAACACTGTTAGAGAGTAGGAGTAACATTATATGAAACTAGGTGTGGACAATAAGCATTACAGGAAGCTAGGAGTGAGTACTCAATGTGTTACTTACTGGTATGTCTATGTACTGAGCACAGTTCGGCCAGGCCCCAATAGTGCTTGAGTCTTGAGTAATCAAACAACTAAAATATTAAAAAGGAATCTTATACAGTAGGAAAAATTATTTGACTTGTTATAAAGTGGTAGGCACAATGTTTCAGTATATGCATTTCTCAACAATTGCCATTCAGAATGTAATGACAGAAAATAATAGCTTTTAAGAATTAATTCAACCTCAAAAAATACTGTGAAGTTTAGATGCGATTTGACCTTTCTTATTTTCTGTGGTAAGTTTTTAGTAAAAACACATTGATGGCATTTCACATTGAACAGACGATTACTGAAAATAAAAGCTATTCACAAATGAACAATTTGATTATAGTTCCACACAACAGTGTTCCAGTTTAGGTTAGGTATTTTAGATCCATTATCCTAGTTATAGTGTCCTGGGATTAGAGTTTTAAGGTAATAACTAGGTTGTGTTGTTCATAGCACATTTCTTAAATGTCAACCAATCATTCCAAGAGTAGACTATATGTCTGTTGCATGTTAAATTAAATTTAATGATTTCTTAAAGTGCAGAGAAGAGTACGCATGATTTTAAAGTTGAGTCACCAAAAACAATGTTTACTTACTAATTATCACAGAGATCAAATCAAGTCCTTGAATACCACCTACAGGTATGATTTTGTGGGTTTCCCGTCTTGAACACTGTTATTTGTTCATCTCTCCCCTATCATCCATAGTTGACAATAGGTTCAATGACCATCCCTTTGGCTTACTACTCATAATAATAATATAATAATAATAATAATAATAATAATAATAATAATAAATAGTAATAATAATTAGAATAGTACTAATAATAATCATTATATAAGATGTACACGACCATCTGGTGTCATTAATGGAGTCAGTGATTGGGCAGGAAATAAACAAATAATCTGCTTGAGTAGATTCTTGTACCTATTAATTTCATCCTTAGGCCCCATATTAAGTAACCTTGCTCTAGTTCCATCATTTCTGCAAGGCCTGCAACCACACTAAATTCCAAGCCCTTAGTGGCAGTGGCACACCTGCAAAGTAGGAGTATTTTGTGAGCAGTAATTTGCAGTTTTTTTGATTTATATTATACTATTAACGATTTTACACTTAATCCTTGATTTCACATATTTACAGATTATACATAATTGCAATACACATCATTTAAAGAACACACATAGAGACATATAGAGCTATGGTGGTCCCTCCATACACCCCTCCCCCCCATCCCTTATACATTATTAAATGCACATAATACACACATTTTTTTCCATCAAATATTTGTAGTAACACTTATTTTTATTTATTGTTCTATTATTTTTGGGATTGATATGGAGGGAAGAGGAGTGGAGAGGTGGGAAGGAGAAGAAGAGGAGAGGCAATGAGGAGAGAGAAGAGAGAGAGAGGTGGCCTTGGGGAGTAGTGGTGAAGAGGAGGAGAGGAGTGGTGGTGAGGAGGAGAGGAGTGGGGGAGGGAAGGAGGAAGGAGAGGAGTAGTGGAAAGGAGTAGGAGGAGCAGGAGGAAAGGGAGCAAAAGGAGGAGGGGGATGGGAGTGTAGAGCTCCTAGGGAGGGACAGAGGGGGGGGGCCTGATCCCAGGGGGGGGAGTTTGGGGGAGGGACAGGCCTCAGGGACAGGTCAGGGAGATAATGATCCCCATTCACAGTTGGGAGGGCAAGAGTTTAAGGGCAAGCACAGGGGCCACAATTACTTGCACTGGGAGAATATGGGCCTCCTCGGTACTGGGGGGGGAGGGAAGTTAGGCCAGGAGGGAGGGAAGTTTGGCCAGGGCCTAGGGCTCAGGCATGCAAGGAGGTAGTGGCTGAGGTTATAGCAGTAGGCACAGCGCCAAGGAATGTGAGGTCTGTCAAGCACCATTTTGACGACAAAAGGGACAAGGTGACGAGGAGGATGGCCAAGGAGGCCAACACTGTGAATGTGACCCCATAATGAGTGGGAGAGGGTCGCCAAAGACCTTCTGAGCCAGGTGCCCGCCGCTGGAGCACATGTACATCACACACATGTACATGATGACCAACAAGGACACTGAAATGTCAACTTCATGGAATTAACAAGGGATAGATGGATGCACATGCATCATTAAAACCATGAAGCTGACAAATCACTGTCATTCCTGTGCACAACAACAGTAATCAACCAATATAGAGTCCATGCATTGGTGTGTCCACTGCAGACTATGCAGTTACAGACCGCAGCCAGAATCAAGATAGCGTTAGGAGCCAAGAACGATCAAGACCAAAAACCAAAGAATAGATCACATCAAGCAAATGATAGCTAATCTGAGTTTCTATTAGGAGAATCATCCAGGTTGTCAGATAGTTAGTAATACACACAAAACAATATATTATTCATCATACTAATGACATATACCTTACTTTTCTCTCTTTCAGCATTAGGGAGGTGTGTGTCCAGTTGCGAGCCAGAGGAGGGGTCATTGGCTCCATAGGAGCAGGAAGTGGAGGAGCAAGTCCCCGCCCAGGAGGAACCGATGCAGGGGGAGGAGGAGAGAAGCGGAGCCAAGGGCCCTGGTTCGGAGGAGGAGGATGTAATATGGCTGATGGGGTCACCATCTGGATCACCTGCCACACCGCCGGGATTTGACCCAACTGTCCCCCTCCTCCAGAGACTGAGGCTATCACCAGGGGCTTTCCACTGGAGTGGTGACACCAGCCAGCCATCACCTCCTCCCCCACATAGCAGTGCGCTGGACTGGCCACCACACAACCACCGGGCCCAACAAAACCACCACCCATTTTGCCACAGACACCAGCCGGACCCCAGACCCTCCCCACTCACACACTTCCACCTCCTCACCAGGCCACGCACCAGGGGCCTCCATCACCAACATCAGGCCAGGCATTGCAGGTGCTGGCCATCATGCAGCAGCAGTTGGAGCGCCTCCGGGGGATCCAGGACAGCATCGCCGCCAATCATGCGGAGGTAATGCGCAATAGGGAAGAGAGGAGGCACCACCTAATGACTGAAACGTACCTGGCCGGGCTGCTCCAGAGCGCAATCCAGGGAGTAAATTCAGAAGCCATGCGACGAGCTCTGGTCCCCAGCCGGAGGCATCCTCAGGCCACCCGCAGCCCAGGCCCTCCTCTCCTCCCACCATGCCTCCACCACTGTAGGTGCCGTTGTATCCCCCTGCATCCCACCACCACCACCATCAGGGACATGGTGGTCGGCCATGGTGGATTTGGGCCCTGTGCCTACGCCGAGGAGGACCTAGGGGCTGGGCAGATGTTTGTGCCTTCTCAACAGCACTCTATTGGTCACAATGCTAACCTAATCTAGCCTAGCTACAGAGTCTTGGATCTTGGCCTATGTGATGGTGATATTTTGTATGCAGATGGCTACCTCCCATCACATGGTGCATAATCCTCTTCTCTGTGGACACGTAGGGTTCTGTTGAACATGTCACCAATTGATGGTCACTAAAGAATGCTGTTAAGAAGAGATGCTGCAGTCCCTATCTATTTTAAGGCCTTATTTTTTAGTTGTTATTTGTTTATTATTTTGTTTTAGGTACAATTCAGGTCCATGAAGGCATCTTCTGCATCTGCAAGCATTGTGAAGGAAATGTATGAAGTGTAAGGTTTTCCCAGTGCCTCTCCCCCCCTCCCCCCTTAACACGTAGCTCACACAATCTTAAAGCTATTATATAGCCAGATATCTAAGACATGATTGTTGTTAGCTTAAATGTAGACTAATACCCCTATGGAGTTGGACTTGCAAAGTCTCACAATTGCATGTTAACGACAGCCAGCATTGATATATGCACTAGTAAAGCTTGTGATCCTGACCTTAATATCAGTCTGAGAACAGATCCTTGGGTCTGATGTAAGTTACCTTGAATCTGGCTGCTGACCTTTGTGTCCTCTACGTATTCATGTGCATTTACCCATATTGCTGATTATCCAGAGACCTAGCTAATAGTTAGTAATGCTTGCAGATGGGAATCATGTGAGTTGGTATATTGTTGCAGTTACAGTATTTAGAGCTGTACTGTACATGCATGTTGATTTTTTTTATCCTTTACCACTTACTTTCAGATTTTTGTTTTGTCACCTCACTGTATGTGTAAAACTGTATTGATTACACAGTCCAGATGTTTAATCATCAGTTTTATTGAGCAGATCTAGACAAGTTATAAGTGCTATGCACATTAATTATTTCTTCAATTAAATGGAGTGATTTTCTTCAATTAAATGGAGTGATTTCTGATGAGGCTTTTGTTCATCAGTTCCGGTTGCAGTGGTGTAGTGACCACATGTGGCCCTGGTAGGCGCTATGCATCATGCTTATTCTAGACTAATTCCTTACCCCCTGTAGGTACCCCCTTTTTCCCACAAGCCTCTTGCTCTCCCGGGATCCACCTGCACTACACCCATAATATTAATGCACAGTCTTACCCATTTCGGATTGTGCTCTGTGTATGAAATAAAGCTTTGTTATACCTTTCTAACCATGTCAGTGTGTTTTCAATGGTTGTGGTTATGGGACATCCACATGCATCACATTTGTGTCACATTCCTATATATGTTAACTAATGAGCCCTAGTTACTTTGCAATAGATCAATACATACAACAATAATAAAAGTCATAACAGCATTAGATATCATGTATCATATATAATCAAAATAAAGGGTTAATACACATGCATGCAAAGTCCAATTTGTGATACTGTGGAGTATCAACATTCCCCTGAGGGCATGATAGGAATATGACAGGTGATACTGGAGTGGGTTGCCAGTTCCTTCTCTAGTAGACTGTGATTTGTCTGACCTCTCTGCTATGACCTGCCCACCTAGAGTGACCCTACATGGTATAGCTCACAGCTTTATTGCAGTACACAAGCCCCTTCACCACAACCACTTAGCAATGCTGAAGGGGACCAGGAGAATATACACCACACTAATCCACTCTAACACATCAGGAGGGGGCGCAAAAACACATGGAGGCTGTGCAGAAGCACGTGGATCAACAGCCAACTCACCTCCGCTACACCCATCCTGGAGAGTCCCATGCCATTGCTGGTTGTCATGTGCCAAGATGTATAGCTATTCCCATTTGGTGACCTCCCATTATGTTTTGCTATTCTTCAATTTACATTGATGTGGTGTATGTTCCCCTGGTCCCCTTGTGGATTGCTAAGTGGTGGTGGTGAAGGGGCTTGTGTACCTGAATGAAGCTGTGAGCTATACCATGTAGAGCCACTGTAGGTGGGCAGGTGATAGCAGAGAGGTCAGACAAATCACAGTCCACTAGAGAAGGAAATGGTAACCCACTCCAATATCTTTGGCATGCAAACCTTGTGGAACAGCACAGGCAGAGGCCTAGTTAAATTTGCAGCAGTCCATAGGGTCACAAAGTGTTGAACACAACTGAACAACAATTAATACAATGTTCCCCTGGTACTTTGTCTATGTTATGTGACGGTATAATTTGGCCACTATTTGTTTTCCCAATGTAGATGTGATGAGCGAGATGTATATGCAATCATAAATATAGTTGTCAGTTTTACGAATGTTGGGGACGTTTGCAATGTTGGTAACGCACTTGCGACCCTCGCGAACACTTACATCAAGACAGTACTAACCAAGGCACTAACACTTTTACACCAAGGCATTAACACTTACACCAAGGCAGTAACACTTGCACCAAGGCAGAAACACTTACACCAAGGCAGTAACACTAATCACAAGGCCCCTAAAGTACACAGGGGGAGAGGCTTGCAATGAGCGCCAAAGGCACTCACTGAGAGCCACGTGATGAGCGCGGAACGCGATCATCGCGTGGCTTGCGATGAGCGCCTAAGGTGCTGAAGCACGAGGCCTATAAAATACACAGGGGGAGAGGCTTGCAATGAGCATGAAAAGCACTCATTGAGAGCCACGCGACGAGCGCCAAAGTCGCTTATCTTGAGGCTCACAATGAGCGCCGAAGGTAATCATTGCAAAGCAGGAAAGTTGAAGTACAGGGGGCGAGAGGCTCGTGATGAGCACCAAAGGTGCTCTGAGGGGCAAAATCATCATATTGTGTGGCAAACAGCATTGCAAGGTTTACAATTTAATTCCCGTTATTTTTGACGGGCAATTTCCTAGTTATATATATATTCCAGTGTCCAGATTAGAGCCTCTATGAGTGAGAACGGGTTAATATGGCATGAGTTTCATTTTTTTGTGTTGCTATTTAATCAAGTAGTGTGTCTTTAATTGCTTTATGCATGTTGCAGCATGGATTTTCATATTGGCATATGCACGACCATTCCAACATGTGATGAAATAAAAAAAAATGTAAATGCCTATTTTTTGTTTGGGGATTGTTGTACAAGTAATTGTGATGACTTTCAGTGCTTTCCCCATATTTTAGAGTCCAGTGGTGTGTTTATTTTGTCTTTTACAGTGTTGAGAACTTGTCTATAAACGGGTTTGAATGCCAGTGGATCTTTGGAGATTTAATAGCGATTTTTGAACATAACAGTTACGGGCTTGACAGATCAAAGTTTTTGCAGCAACGGATTTCAGATTTCGACATCCCATAGAGTTTTTCCACCTGTAACCCGCAGGTCGTTTGCAGGTAGCTTTAAGAGGCCAATTTAATAGCTGTAAGTCTTGCGGGCTCGGTTACAGGCTACGGTTTTACACATTGGGGGAATTGAATGGGGCTGCTGGACTTGATGTACATTCTCGACAAACAATGTTTTGCATTAGTGATAAGGAGTATAGCATCCAAAACAATGCTGTGCCTTAGTGATAAAGAGTATATCATCCAAAACAATGCTCTGCATTGGTGATAAGGAGTACAGCATCCAAAACAATGTTGTGCCTTAGTGATAAAGAGTATTGCATCCAAATTAATGCTCTGCATTAGTGATAAGGAGTGCATCATCGAAAATGATGCTCAGCATTAGTGATAAGGAGTATAGCATCCAAAACAATGCTCTGCATTAGTGAGAAGGAGTGCATCATCCAAAACCATGCTCTGCATAAGTGATAAGGAGTGCGTCATTCAAAACAATACTCTGCATAAGTGAAAATCAGTGTATCATCCAAAACTATCCAAATTACTATTTGCTTGTGACCTGTCCCTTGCCTCCATCATTTGCTCTTGACTTCTCACCTACCTCCACCGGTTGCCGCTTCAGTTGTCTTGAGGAATCTTTTAAACCCCTTGAAGCAGGAAATCTAGTGATATCAATATTTGTATCATTTAATCCTTTTTGTGAAGTGATAGATTATGTTCTCTCAGCTGTTGTTGGACTCTGATAAAAAGATTTATGGGAAAAAGTAAACATCACTGCAGTATCATGTTGCCTATATTTATTGAGCTACTTCTACAGGTCATTCTTGAAGAAATATGGGGACTTACATGCCAAAATGCAATATAATAAAATAAGCATAAAAAATAATTCTTAGAGAAAATCTTTTTTTATATGGGAATAGCATATAGAAAGTTTCCATCTTCTCTGGCTTAAGCATTTCCTGATCCATAGATCCAGATGACGTGTACCTACCTACTGAAGAGTAGAGAGACACATGGGGGAAGGATGAGGAGGGGCAATCCTATGTAATTGCAGAAGAGGGATCACATTTTTTTTATAATTAAACACTTTAGAAATTAGCCATTTGTCCTGCTTACTTATGCTCTTATATAGAGTAAGTTTTTTCAGACATATATTTTTCACCAAACAATCGTCCTTTACAAAATATACAACCACATAAAATATGAAGTAACTGACTGAAATACTTTTCTTTCTCCATGTGCAAATAGAATTAACAGCCATAAAGGCATATGGATGATTTCTGGATGTTACTAAGTATATAATATCCATGTGCATCTATTTTGCACTGTTTTTACTGCCTAAAATCAAACAAGTAGTCTTTGTGTAGGTCTGCCCTCTGCAGCTCATGAAAACAGATTCTGCTATACTTGCCCTGCTGTGTCTCATACTAACCAATCAGGGACCATCTCTCAGCAACATGCTGCTGAGACATGGTCCTTGATATAGGCTAGGGCACTACACTGCAAATCAAGCCCTACAGGGTCTGCTTCTGCACATGTTGGTCCTGGAGAGCTGAGCCACACAGACCCAAGAAGATGTTATTTGTTTGATTTAGGCAGATTTTATACACAAAACTTCATAAAATAAAGTACATAAAAGTGAAGGACATCGGCATAGGAGCCCTCAAAAATCTGTGGGTTTAATTCAGCATAACTCCCAGAACATATATATATATATATATATATATATATATATATATATATATATATATATATATATATGTATATACATACATATAGTACATATAGTACATAGAAATAGAAGTGTGTATACATACATACATACAAGTGGCCTCTAGTGGCTAAATCTGGTAATGCATGATTGCATTTTTGCTATTTTTTGTGTCCCCTATTCATTTAATATGGGGGGGATTTGTCCCCCCCCCCCCATCTCCCCCAGTTCCTATGACCCTGTACAAGGATATTATATACCAAATAGAATCCAGGATATGGATAATACCATATCCCTTTAATTTCCATCTTGGCAATACTGAGTTATTCAAGCAGTCATTTGTTCAGTTGCATTTGGATAGAGTCCATTCTGCTTTATAAATTGCTTTTTGACATTGTCTTATGGCTGTTCTAACACTGCTCTTGGCTGTATAGATTTGTTTTCAATGCACCCACATGTTTTAACCCAAGTACATTCCCACTGCTATATTGTATTTGTCTTACAATGTAACATTACTATTGAATTCTTCTCTTTTTCAAGTCCAGAAATGTTACATTGTATCATTCTCTTGCATTGTTTCTGCATATACATTGACTATATGCTATCAGACTTCTTTTTCGCCCTGGGACAGCATATCTATTTAATGAAGTGTAATCTCTGCTTGTGATTTTCTGTATTACTATTTCAGCTGACAGGGCAGCCTTGGGCTAAAGACTACAAAGAGCTGGCTCCTGTAAAATCATATGCCAGGCTGAGATAAATCTCATAAATTATAGAAGGGTAATTTCCACATCTGAATTTTAAATGCGCCCTACATAGTGTAAATAGTTGGTGTTGAATGCACTATTTCTTAAGCCTACAACAATATTTGTCATTTTATCCCTATCAAGGTTAGTGGCACAGTCATCCACCCCGTAGATAAAACATGTTTGTGACAATTGGCTTGGAGCCTGGTGGTCACCTCTGGAAACCTCTCCATGAAAGAGATATGTGCTCTCTATCCTCCCCCATCTACCTTCCCAGTCCTTGCTTATTCATCACCGGAGATTTAAACAATGTTCTGTACTTGATCTTGATAGCAGATTTTCAGATGTGATTATCTAGCTGTGGGCAAAAAAATCAAATATTTTAAGTGAGTTAATTTAATTCATAAGGGAGCTTTGAACGTGTAAAGTTTGTGATGTAAATACTAGTCCATCCTGTGATGAGTTTAACTCACACACCCCTCAGGGTGGTCAATGAGGTACTGCAGAGTGCTGAGTGAAGGCAGATCATTTAATCATGTTTGTGAATTGAACCAAAGTTGTCTTGTTCTGTTTGCCTAAAAATGCTCTATTTAAAATAAAGTGTACAGGACCCTCTTGGAAAAAATACAAGTGTCTGAACTATATACTGTATCTGGGAATCCAAGGCAAGAAAATAGACTTAATTATAAGGAATACTATATACCTGAGAGCTATAGCTCTTCAACTAGCAAACTCCATTGTTCCAGTGTTCCCGGGTTCCAGCTTCTGTCCAGCATCATCCAGGAGGTTGAGTGCTACATACTCACTTACAGATCTAGAACCACAGCCTAACTGTTGGGAATTCTAGAGCGTTGCGGTCCAGCAGCTGGGTACCGTTGACAGGAAAGCAAGACACCTGATTCAGCAGCCATCTATATTTGCTCCTGAGGCTGATCATCTACTCCTGAAAGATAAGAGTGTTTACCATGGTTAGAGGATCCTTTCTGGTGACAGGTGGAGGCTGCCTGAAGGACCCCCCGTCTTACCCTATATAGTCTAGACCACAGCAACATTTTAATATTTGGCCCTCCTGCTTCTGATCTCTCTCCTCTGCAGTCAATACAGTATTTTGTTTTTAACCATGATCCTATTCCATAAAGTTAAACCATAAGATGCAAATAATGTTAGTAGTATATTGGTAGATTACACCTTATTCAGTGAATTTTTAGTTGTTTTTTTGAGAATATTCATTTTTTACAACTTAATACAAGTCCCTTATAACGTTGTTAAAGCTGGATTGTTCAGCTGTGAGCAAAGACCATATGAACTGTATCAGTACAATAGGTATAGGTATGTTCAGTCCTGGAGAGCTGAGCCACACATGGGCCAGGATTTGAGGATGTCCTTTCTGTGCACAGGTGAGTCAACTAGGATGACCGAAGAAGTGATAGTCTCAAATCATGGCCCATGTGTGGCTTTCCATCTTGCCTACCCCTGCTCTACAATATGCAGGCATGTTGGAGTCACTCCTTGATATCATTAGTTGCCTTTCAACAGCACAGACTGGATGCATTCTATTAGCAAGGATAGATGGATTTTGGGGTGTAGATGACAATTAAAGGGGTTTGTAGAGTCGCTGGATAAGTTGCTGTGGTGGACTATACAGGCCATCATGGAACAACTATTAACCCCTATCACCCATGGGAGTCTATACAGACCCCATGAGACAACTATTAACTGTGTATCATAAACCGGTTTCCAAGGCCTAGATCCTGGTGCAATGAGCCACCATAGAGGACATACCTCCCCATTGGAAAAGGGGTAGGGGAATTATATTGCCACATGCAAAATGTGGGCAGGTGGGGTGAATAGCTCTAAGACATAGGGCCATGGTGTACCACCTTGCTTCACATGGTCTAATGAAATATGCCTCTGTCTTATCCTATATACTGTATGTAATTCCCCATGTAATATTACTGTGTTCTGTGTTATATTAAAATAATAAATGTGTACATATAGTATGGTCATGAGGATAGTATATCATGGATAGAATGTGTGCATATGGTTACTGTCATGGCATCTTGCTTTTATGGTGTTGATGCAGTTACATAGGGGAGAGGGGATTAATTTGAGTTCTACAGGAATTTGTGTAGCTTTGTGGCTGCTGGAACGGCCAGGTATGCAACCTCTCTCCCTGGCTTCAGAAGAAGAGATAAAAGATCAGATGTCTCGGGGGGGAGGGGGGGGGTCAACTGGTGTAGGAGGTTGGTAGCCTTAGTTACAGGGTGGGGTTTAGCTATAGAAGGGGGGATGGTGTTATTTTGTCATATATATTCCTTGTATAGAAACAAATAAAGGGTTGATGACTTCTGAGATGCATAGAAATTGTATGGTCTCTTATTTTGCTTCTGGTGGCTGTGATACTGATCCTATCTCCACCCTTTTAGGAACTTATCCTGTTCACTACCACGGGAAAGTTACTGAGACTCCAGGAAGTGCTGATTCCTAAAGGAGAGACCCTGACTAATATAGAAGCCACATATCAGGGTGTTGGTTGCCTAGATTAACCTGTAGTCTATAGCAGGTGGCCCTGGGAAGTAATAGCCTCTTCCCCTGGATTGTCACAATGTCTGTGTCACATAGGGGTGTATACAGACTTCCATGGGGAAAAATTAACACATTATGTGCCCATGGCCGGATTACCCATTAGGCCAACTAGGCAATCATCCAGGGGCACTTCCCTGTGAGGGGCGCCACTTCTTACAATGAAAATAAAAATAAATGTTGCAGTTCATAGACTGGCTACTAGGGGTAACCACCTAGAACAAGAAAGTTACAATAGGAATGGGAACCTACACGTACAGAAAAGGCAAAAATGGGTCAGTGCATACTTTGCATACTCATTCATAGGGGCTCCTTCACTTCACTGCCTAGGGGCTCCAAAAAGGTAGATATGGCCCTGTATGTGCCATGAGGACAGTGGCATAGCTAGAGATTTTACTTCCCAGGGTTTTCCCTGAGTTTGGTGCCCCCTCCCCCAATGCAAGCATTATACATTATATTCGTTGCTATTTATTCATTCAGTTGCGTCCAACTCTGACTCCATGCACCACAGTACGCCAGGTGCATCTCTCTGTCACTGCCCCTCTGAGCTCATGTTCATCAAGTTCATGTTCATTGCTTCAGTGACCTCATCTATCCATCTCCGCCTCTGTCGTCCCCTTCTTGTGCCTTCAATCTTTTCCAGCATCAGAGTCTTTTCTAGGGAATCCTGCCATCTCATGAAATGGCCAAAATATTTTAACTTCTGCCTCATGATCATACCTTCTAGTGAACAGTTCATCTTGATTTCCTGAAGTACTGATTTATTGGATCTTCTTGCAGTCCAGGGGACTCTAAGCAGTCTTCTCCAACACCTCAATTGAAAGGTGTCAATTCTACAGCTCTCAGACTTATTTATGGTCCAGCTCTCACATCCATATGTTACTACTAGGAATACCATTGTTCGAACTATGCAGACCTTTGTTTTTTAGTTTCATATCTTTACCTTTTACTAGCTTGTCCAAGCTTGACATAGCTTTCCTCCCAAGAAGCAAACGTCTTTTAATTTCTTGACTACAGTCATCATCTGCAGAAATCTTGGATCCAAGGAAATTAAAATCTATCACTGCCTCCACATCTTCCCCATCTATTTGCCAGGAAGTGAGATTGCCATTTGCCATGATCTTCGTCTTTTAACGTTGAGCAGCAGGCCAACTTTTGAACTCTCTTCTTTTACCCTCACCAATAAGTCCTTTAGTTCCTCCTCACTTTCAGCCAACAGAGTAGTATCATCTGCGTATCTGAGGGTGTTGATATTCCTTCCAGCAATATTGATTCAGGCTTAGGATTCATCCAGTCCAGCCTTACACATGATGTACTCTGCATATAATTTGAATAAATAATGTGACACTACACAACCTTGTTGCACTCTTTTTCTGATCTTGGACTATTTTGTTGTCCCATGTTCGGTTCTGACCGTGGCTTCTTGGTCGACATACAGATTCTTTAGAAGGAGGATGAGATGATCTGGTACTCTCATCTCTTTAAGGACATTCCACATTTTGTTGTGAACAACAGTATAAGACTTTAGAATAGTCTATGAAGCAGAAGTAAATGTTTTGTTGGAACATTATACATTAAATATATACAAGCGACTTGACCTTTAAAAATTTCGAAGCAATAAAATGTGAAGCCATGGCAATGCTGTTTGCCACACAGTGTGAAGATTTTTGTACTCTGAGGACCTTTGGCACTCATTGCGAGCCCTCTGAGCAGCTTCTGCGCTCATCACAAAGACAGATACATATGTCTATATTTAAAAAACAAAAAATTAATGAATTAGTTACTTAATATATGAATGTACTTTACCTATTTGTAATTAATATATCCATCAATCAATAGCCTGAAGAGCTAACAATCTCTTTTTATTTTCCTGCAGTATATAATGTCCAGTTGGACTGTTGCTGGCCAGAGGAGATAGTTTTATGAATGTCCCAACTGTGCATTAGAAGTAGGCTGTGTGCGCGAGGGCAAACAGTTGGTTTATTTGTGTAAATCGCTACTGTACATGTGTAATGTTGTGAGCTGCAAGTTAGGAGTGTAAAGTAGAGTCGTTTGTGTATGTGCTACGCAGTTCACGAGCATTTGGCGTCCTTTGTAGTAGTGTAGTAGTGTATTTGGTACCTGGTACATTCCTGTGTGAAAGTGGAACGCGGTTGGCAGTGTTTTGCGCGGTCCAGGGTCGTGTAGCCTTGTTTTAATTTTTTTGGCTTTTTTTTTTCTAACTTAGCCGATGTTTAAAATCAACTTAAATTTGCATTCCACATCACCCCCAGACGTCCTGGCTGTTCCCCCATGCTGTGTGTGATGGGGTTTTTTTTTTGTATTTTTTTTTTTTTCTCGTGTTCCGCCTTAGGGCTCTGAGTTAACGGCTCACCTCACTACACCTTCGGGGCTCATCGCTAAGTCGTACGCACCATGCAAAGCGTGACAACGTCTCGTTGTTTGACAATTATATTATGTGATGACCTGGCTGAGGGAAGGAGATTCTCACCCAAGATTTGACAGTACATGGCCCCATCCATCGTCCCTTTGATGCAGTGCAGTTGTCCTGTCCCCTTAGCCGAAAAACACCCCCAAATCATAATGTTTCCACCTCCATATTTGACAGTGGGGATGGTGCTCTTGGGGTTATAGGCAGCACTCCTCCTCCTCCAAACACGGCGAGTTGAGTTGATGCCAAATAGCTTGATTTTGGTCTCATCTGACCACAACACTTTCACCCAGTTCTCCTCTGAATCATTCAGATGTTTATTGGCAAACTTCAGACGGCCCTGTACATGTGCTTTCTTGAGCAGGGGGACCTTGCGGGTGCTGCAGGATTTTAGTCCTTCACGGCGTAGTGTGTTACCAATTGTTTTCTTGGTGACTATGGTCCCAGCTGCCTTGAGATCATTAACAAGATCCTTCCCTGTAGTTCTGGGCTGATTCCTCACCGTTCTCATGATCATTGAAACTCCAGGAAGTGAGATCTTGCATGGAGCATCACACCAAGGGAGACTCGCAGTTATTGTGTGTTTCTTCCATTTGCTAATAATCGCACCAACTGTTGTCACCTTCTCACCAAGTTGCTTGGCGATGATCTTGTAGCCAATTCCAGCCTTGTGTAGGTCTATAATCTTGTCCCTGACATCCTTGGACAGCTCTTTGGTCTAGGCCATGGTGGAGAGTTTGAAATCTGATTGATTGCTTTTGTGGACAGGTGTCTTTTATAAAGATAAAAAGCTGAAATTAGGAGCACTCCCTTTAAGAGAGTGCTCCTAATCTTAGCTCGTTACCTGTATAAAAGACACCCAGGAGAGAGAAATCTTGCTGATTGATAGGGGATCGAATACTTATTTCCCTCACTGACCTGCAAATCAATTTATAACTTTTTTGACATGTATTTTTCTTGTTTTTTTCTTTGGTATTCTGTCTCTCACTGTTAAAATACACCTACCATTAAAATTTAGACTGATCATATATATATATATATATCTGTGAGCACAATGTAGCATATATATATAAAGCGATCCATTTTTAATCTTCTTCCTTTTTATATCTCTTCCTTCCCCTATACATGTTCACCTTTTCTACCTCCTCTCACACTCCACTCTTTCCTCCTTTCTTTCATTCCTCTCTTCTTCTCACACTCCCCCCTTCTCTCTCTCCTTCTTTAACTGCCTCTTTCCCCCTCTCTCTCTCCCCCTTCTCTATCTCTCCTTCTCATTCTCTTGCTCTCCTCTAGGCTCTCTGCCCCTTTTCTTCCCATTTTCTTCTCTTTCCCCCTTTTCTCTCTTACTCCCCTTCTCATTATCTACCTCCCCCTTCTCTCTCTCCCCTTATCTCTCTATCTCTCCATTCTCTTACTTTCTCCCCTTCTGTCTCCTTCTATCTCCCTCACCTCCCCTTCTATCATTCTCTTCCCTTCCTCTGTCTCTCTCACCTCTCTCTTTCTCTCCTCTTTCTCTCTCTCCCTGTGCCCTCTATCTTCTTCTCTCTATCTTCCCTTCTACCTCTCCCTTCTCTCTTTCCCTCCACATTTTCTCTCATTTCTCCATCTCTCCCCTTCTCTCTCTCTCTACCCTCTCTCTCTTTCACTTCTCTCTCTCCCTTTCTTTCTCTCTCCCACCCCTTCTCTCTCCCCCCTCCATTCTCTCTTTCCCCTTCTTTCTCTCACTCACATTCTGTAGAATATGTATAAAGTGAACCACTTCATAAAAAGTGAATTTCAGAGCTGGAAAGGGTTCAGAGAAGGGCTACAAAACTAATAAGGGGAATGGAGGGGCAAAGTTATGAAGAAAGACTAACCAAATTAAACTTATTTTCTCTAGAAAAAAAGTCATCTTAGAGGGGTAGAAGTAAAAATATTCCACCTTAAAGAAAGAAAAGGGTTCTTCACAGGAAGGTTGGTTAAACTGGGAAATTCTCTACCAAAGGAGGTGTTTTTTTTAACCTTTTGAATCAATTGGCAAAGTTTCACTGGATTGTTTCTGTTTGCTTCCTCTGGATCAGTTAACAATTGATCTGCATATTGCAGATCAGAGAGATCTAAAACAGTTGAACTTGATGGACTAAAAGTATTTTTTCATCCTCAATTACTATGTGACTATATAACTATGTAACTATTGGTGAGTCCAAGCTGAAGACAGTCCACCACTTAAACTACCTGGGATGCATCATCTCCTTGGACGCCAAGGTCAACAAGGAAGTTGACAACAGACTGGCATTCTGGTTTAGAGTAAAAGCACCAAGGTCAGTGTTTACAGAGCTGTTGTGTTGACTATCCTACCGTATGGCTTTGAGTCATGGGTTATCTACCGCCATCACCTACGACTTCTTGAGCACTTTTACCAACACTGCCTTCACACCATCCTCAATATCCACTTGAATGACCACGTCACCAACAGTGAAGTCCTAGAACAGGCAGGAGTCACCGACATTGAGGCCATGCTGCTGAAGACACAGTTGTGCTGAGCGGGACACATCTATAGGATGAAGAATGATTGGCTGCCAAAGATTGTGCTAGATGGTGTGCTCGCCACAGGTAATTGTGACAGAGGTAAACCAAAGAAGAAGTACAAGGACTCGCTGAAACAGTCACATTGACCATCATTGATAGTCATCTTTAGCTCTGAATCGCAAGGCCTGGAGAGGAGGAGGAGAAAAATGTCACTTCAGCACCCAACCCAGAGCAAACTTTACCTTGTAACTTCTGCAGTCAGGTCTGCCTGTCCTGCATTGGCCCCCAGCCACCAGAGAGCCTGCAGATGTAGACAACTTACCTCTTAAATCTTCGTTTGTGAAGCCATGCCAGTGATTATATCATATGTGATGTGATGTCACCTAATGTCATAGATGATGTCATAAATGGTGTTATGAAAGAACATTTGAAGGGGCGGGATGTTTCCAATTTCTAGCGTCTTTCCAGCCTTATGTTGCCCCATCCTGCACTGCAACCTTTACTATATTTCAATGTAGTTTTTTTGCGAATAAATATTATATTATTATATAAATAAGACATTGCCTTTCCAGAGACCCCTCTCATAATTTAGAAAACCAGAGATTTCAATTTACCTTTAATGCTAATGATCTCAAACAGCAAGTCACCATTGAGTCTCAAAGAATTTCTACAATATTGAAATGCAGCATCAACTAATATTGTACTTTTGCAGACTCATGTCATATGAAAATGTTGCTTAATAATGAATTTTGTATTAACACCCTGCTGGGTTAAGTGACAAGCTCATTAGCAACTCTGTCAAATATAATAACATTTTTATAAAGTGTTATATACACATGCAACCAATTTGTCATCTGACAAGTTAATAACAGATCATTGTTGGGTGACATAAATTATACAGGAAAAGGATAGAAATTGATATAAACTGTTCTAATAAACTAACAACTCCTTGTAAATTCTTGTGCTTAATTGTTGCAAAATACAACAAAAGGAAATAATTTACTTAGGCTATGTGTCAGTCTGTAAATTATTTTAACATTAATTTTAGCATTAACACCCATGATAACAAATTAGGTTTATAAGTAGCAATTTTCATTGTAAATTACACACATATTCAATATTTTTTAATTTATAATGATCTGTTATTATGATTTTTTTTAAATAATTTTATCTTGTTTTATTGTTATATTTATTTTATTATTGTATTACATTGCTGTTTTACAGAATTTTACAAATATTATTCATATTGAGGTTTACTTAAAAATAAGGGAATTATTAGAATTGTAATAACATACACATTCAAAAATATTTAATCAAACATCTAATGTTCTAAGTATTAAATATGGGTATAAATCCCATAATAACAGGTTACATATACAAAATATAAGTATCAGTTTCCAATATACATATATACATATGACATACATTTATTTTATAATTATCTTTTATTATGATTTATATTTTATAATTACATTTTTTTTTTTTATAATTATCTTTTATTATAATTAATCTTTCATAATTTTAATTTATTATATTTTATCATTTTTATTGTTTTCTGGCAGAGAATTATTACCAATATATGTTTTATTGCTGCATTATATGCTATTTTACAGAAATGTGAAAATATTATTCATTTTGACAACACAAAAATGTAAGTTTACTTAAAAATAGAAAAATATTATAATTTTAATAATTTAGACATTCAAAAATGTTTAATCAAATCTCTTATGCTAAAAGTATTAAATATGGATATTAAACCCATGATAACAGCTTACAAATACAAAATATAAGTGGCAGTTTTCATTGTACATATATGCATATTACATTTATTTATTTTATAATTATCTTTTAGTATGATTTATATTTTATAATTTTATCTTATTATATTTTTTATATTATTTTTTTTCTGGCAGAGAATCATTACTAATATTTTTTTTTATTATTGTATTACATTGCTGTTTTACAGAAATGTGAAAATATTATTCATTTTGACAACACAAAAATTGAAGTTTACTTAAAAAGTGGAAAAAATATTAAAATTTTAATAACTTACACATTCAAAAATATTTAATCAAATCTGTAATGTTATATTAGTCAAATATTAATCTTGAAGAAAACTATTGGATTTTAAATTAAATTAAATGCTTTATATGACTGCAAGGGAGCTATATGTACAGATGACTAATTATTTAATAAAAGGAATAAAATTGGTATTCAGTTTATATTACACAGTAAAATACTTGAATTGCATCTGGAACCTCAGGATGACTGTTGTGAGGATCAAATGGCACTTAATGTGTAATATATCTAAATGCTGAATGAGTGATTGTATTGAAGAAGTCTTATCTAGGTGACTGGAAGCCTGACAAACATTATGAAATAATATTTTAAAAACTGACTTGGGATAAAATTAATTTTCTATGTTTATTTTGTTGATGTTGCTGTGAGCGTTTGAATAGTAAATTCACACCCTCCTGAGGTTTTATTGACTTTGTGATAAAGACAAGACAAGACTCAAGATAAGGCTTGATTGACAAATTCTTTAGAGGGCATTACCATGTCCTCAAATGATGTTGGAGGATTAAATATAGACATTGTTAAAGGTACAGAAAAGCTATTTTTATATTATGACATCATGAACACTGAGATTAAATAACAGTCATAATGGTGTATAATTACCCAATCGGCTGGTTAAAAGCATATGGAAGGTTTCTGTATTTTATTAGTAATATAATATTCCTCTGTATCTATATACTTTGATGTACTTAATTTTATTACAAATTGCTTATAAGTTCTGTTTTTACTGCCTCAAAACAAACAAATATGAACTGCTTGGGTCTATGCTCTACAGCTCAAGACACAGACTCTGTATGTATTACTTGTTGTGCTGTGTCTCGTGAGACATGGATCCTGATAAAATAGAACACTACACTGCACATTCAATCCTACAGAGCCTGTGTATTCATACGCTACAGTGGGCAGACTTATACAGGAACTATTTATTTGATTTTAGGCAATAAAAATACTTTTATAAATGCCTGCTAGACCTTTTTGACCATATAATGGGTAGAGACTAGTAGCACCTGAGTTTGATTTTTGACTGTAAGTTTCATTTTTATTTATGTTTTTAAATCATTGAATGTGCATTTTATTAATGAACAACATCTAATTAAAACATCTAGTTGCTGCTGTTAAGGAATTAGAGTTATCATTAAAGACTAGTCAATTTGAACTACATTGATACCGGACTGCAAATAAAACAGAGCAGCTATGGAACATGGAATATATATATATACTAGCAACTTGCCCGTCAAAAAATGACGGCAAGATCAAGTTTTTTCCAAAACATTTCTCCCTCCCATGTCTCTTTCCCTCCCCCCTTCTGTTTCTCTTTGCCCTCTCTCTCCCTCCCTTGTCTCTCTTTGCCCCCTCTCTCCCTCCCTTGTCTCTCTTTGCCCCCTCTCTCCCTCCCTTGTCTCTCTTTGCCCCCTCTCTCCCTCCCTTGTCTCTCTTTGCCCCCTCTCTCCCTCCCCTGTCTCTCTTTGCCCCCTCTCTCCCTCCCTGTCTGTCTTTGCCCCCTCTCTCCCTCCCTTGTCTCTCTTTGCCCCCTCTCTCCCTCCCTTGTCTCTCTTTGTCCCCTCTCTCCCTCCCCTGTCTCTCTTTGCCCACTCTCTCCCTCCCTTGTCTCTCTTTGCCCCCTCTCTCCCTCCCCTGTCTCTCTTTGTCCCCTCTCTCCCTCCCCTGTCTCTCTTTGCCCTCTCTCTCCCTCCCCTGTCTCTCTTTGCCCCCTCTTTCCCTCCCCTGTCTCTCTTTGCCCCCTCTATCCCTCCCCTGTCTCTCTTTGCCCCCTCTATCCATACCCTGTCTCTCTTTGTCCCCTCTCTCCCTCCCCTGTCTCTCTTTGTCCCCTCTCTCCCTCCCCTGTCTCTCTTTGCCCCCTCTCTCCCTCCCCTGTCTCTCTTTGCCCCCTCTCTCCCTCCCCTGTCTCTATTTGCCCCCTCTCTCCCTCCCCTGTCTCTCTTTGCCCCCTCTTTCCCTCCCCTGTCTCTCTTTGCCCCCTCTATCCCTCCCCTGTCTCTCTTTGTCGCCTCTCTCCCTCCCCTGTCTCTCTTTGTCCCCTCTCTCCCTCCCCTGTCTCTCTTTGCCCAATCTATCCCTCCCCTGTCTCTCTTTGTCCCCTCTCTCCCTCCCCTGTCTCTCTTTGCCCAATCTATCCCTCCCCTGTCTCTCTTTGCCCCCTATATCCATCCCTTGTCTCTCTTTGCCCAATCTATCCCTCCCCTGTCTCTCTTTGCCCCTACTATCCCTCCCCTGTCTCTCTTTGCCTCCACTCTCCCTCCCCTGTCTCCCATTCTCCCCATCGCCCTCCCCTGTGTCTCTTCCCCCTCTACCTCCCCTGTGTCTCTTTCCCCACTCCCTCCCCTGTACCCCCCTCCCTCCTCTGTGTCTCTTTGCCCCTTCTCCCTTCCCTGTGTCTCACCTACCTCTCCTGGCTCCCTTCCCCTATCATGTCTCCCTTCTCCCTGCTTGTGACCCCCACTTCATTACCTCCTGGGTTCTTCTCCCACTGGATCTCTGCAGATGGCTGTCTGTGTGGGGAGCAGCGGTGGGCTCAATCCTCATCTCTGTCCTGTCTGCTTGTTGAGGCAGAGATGTGAAGCAGCTGCGTGGAGCTGCCGAGGAGGGAGCCCTGGGGGAGAAGCCAGCCGCAGGCCAACCAGCACAGGCCCAGATCTGAGCACCGCGGCTCCATCTCCAGGAAAGGCTCCTCCTTGTACACCCAACGGGGGTAATTTTATTGCGGGCCTCGCGATCCTCTCCCCCCTCTGCAGCCTTAGGCCTGTGGCTTATTTATCAGATCCCCGCCCCCTGCGGCCTGTCCTCCCTGGAGCTGCATCCTGCAGCACTTATACCTGGAAGTGCTGGCTGGGTGTCTGAGCTTCCCGTGCAGGTGCCTGGGGTGATGTGGGCTGCTGGGGAGCGTCAGTGGCAGGGTCCTGGCAGTGCTGGCTGGGTGTCTGAGCTTCCCTGCAGCCTGGGGTGATGTGGGCTGCTGGGGAGCGTCAGTGGCAGGGTCCTGGCAGTGCTGGCTGGGTGTCTGAGCTTCCCTGCAGCCTGGGGTGATGTGGGCCGCTGGGGAGCATCAGTGGGGCAGGGGGTGCCGTGCAGGCGCCTCGGGTGATGTGGGCCACTGGGGAGCGTTGCCAGCAACTGCGGCCCTCGCTTTGCGAGGGCCGCAGCGTTAGCAACAACCCGCATGCTCACAATTATATATGTGATATATATATATATATATATTATTTTTTATACTAGCGACTTGGCCTTCAAAAATGACGGGAGTAAAATTGTAAGTCTGGCAATGTTGTTTGCTGCATAATGCGCGAGCCCCACGTAGAGCACCTTTGGCGCTCATTACGAGCCTCTTGCCCTGTGTACTTTACAAGCCTCGCGATGACTGTTACTATCTTGGGTTAAGAGTTAGTACCTTGGGTTAAGTGTTACTGCCTTGGGTTAAGTTTTACTGCCTTGAGTTAATTGTTACTGCCTTGAATTAAGTGTTACTGGCTTGCGTTAAGTGTACTTCTTTGATCTTGTTTTTACGTCCTTCGTCCTTGTTTTCGTCATGTTTAAGTTTTTTTCGGCTGTGATTGTCCAGTAATCTAGCTGAATAATCAGAGTATTGCAGCATTTGGTGCTACCTTTTTTATTGGACAAACATATTCATTCAATATGACTGGGCAGTACTGAAAGATGTACCAGAAGAAGGCGATATATCTGTTAAGATTTTCGGATGGGACACAACCAAGCACCACAAATAATGTCCTATGAGTCTTTAGATCAGGTTTAGATAAGAGCATAGCAGAGCCCTAATTAAAGGCCGCAAATGTCCCCACAGTTTCGGGGTACGGACAACATCAATTGAACATGTGGAATTTGGTATAAAATATGAGTCAGAAAACATTTTTGTAATAGATAAGAATCCTAAAGCCATATTTAACCCAGTATGTTTTGAATCAAAATGTAATCCTTTTTCATTTCAAAGTTTTCCCCTCTTGGAGACTTTTGAAGGGAATTACATGAAAAAGAGTGCTATAGCAAATATATATACACACATGTATATGTGGCAGGTAAATAATATTATCTGGCATTTGTGGGAGGGGCCCTCTCCCAAACTATCAGGATAGCGATAAGAACCATGGCCCTCCAGCTATGGAATGCCCTTTCGGACAAGTAGAATAACGTAGCGAGTGGTAGCCGAGAAGTGTCGGGTGCTATTGGACAGGCGGCCTGCTTAGAGGGCGCAAAGCAAGGACTGCTGATATGCCTGGGAACAGCAGCGATAGCGGATGAGGACACTAGTGAGCTGAAGGTGGGTCTCAGAGAGGAGTGACGAACTGCTGGTAACCCCGGGATCAGCAGCGACTATGGAGGAAGCTACTGGAGGGAAAGCATATTAGGCGATACATGAAAAGACATTAGCGGCAATAGACATGAGGGCTAGGGTAGGAGCAGGAGTGGTGCTGTGGTGCCTAGCAAAGGCTGGTGTGGGGCTTGCGAGTATGATGAAGCCTAGCGAAGGCAAGCGCGACTATGAAAGCGTGATTGAGGTGGAGCCTAGCGAATGTAGATGTGGCTTGCCAATGTGGTAGAGCCTAGCGAATGGGACTATGGAAGCGTGATTCAAGCGGTGCCTAGTAGAGAGGGCCGAGTAGAGAGTGTAAGGAGGGTAGGCATTTACTAGGTCTGGGCCAGAAACCAAATGAAGAAGACGTAGGGAATCCGAAGTGCTACCTTGGATGTGAACAAGGGCATAGACAATTAGGTTCAGGCCCAGATCTATAGTAGGAAAGCGTAAGGAAGTCAGGATAACTTACCTCAACAGAAACCATTGCTCTCCTGCAATGAGAGTGCCCTTTCGGGCAAGCAAAGCAGTTACGAGGAGATGTGCACAGATTCTGGAAATGGTGGAGAGAAGCAAATAAACAATTAACAGGCATAGTTAGATGACAGAGCTGAGAAGCAAACTGCAGAATGTAGAGTTAGTATGAGCAGAGGTGCAAATAACTCAAGTGAGATATCAGAAAAGGCCAAAAAACAAACAGCAGCAGGCAGGAGCAACATTACCCTGGAGGACACAGCGCCAAATGAGCTGAGGTGCAAACAGGAAACACTTATAAAGCTGCCTAAGGAAGAGGCGGGGCAAGAGAGGGACTTACCATGTATGAAGCAGCTGAGGGCCCCACCCGCTGAAGAGGCAGGGCGAGAGAGGGACACGAGCATAAATATAAACATATAGTAATCAAGTAATTATTAATCAATATATATATAGATTAATAATGAGTATTGCAATATATTATGATACATTTTGTATTGGACAAACATCTTATACACAACATAGTAAAGGAAACATATATACAGTGGATATAAAAAGTCTACACACCCCTGTTAAAATGTCAGGTTTTTGTGCTGTAAAAAAATGAGACAAAGATAAATGATTTCAGAACTTTTTCCACCTTTAATGGGACCTATAAACTGTACAACTCAATTGAAAAACAAACTGAAATCTTTTAGGTAGAGGGAAGAAAAAATATAAAAATAAAATAATATGGTTGCATAAGTATGCACACCCTTAAACTAATACTTTGTTGAAGAACCTTTTGATTTTATTACAGCACTCTGTCTTTTTGGGTATGAGTCCATCAGCATGGCACATTTTGACTTGGCAAGATTTTCCCACTCTTCTTTGCAAAAACACTCCAAATCTGTCAGATTGCGAGGGCATCTCCTGTGCACAGCCCTCTTCAGATCACCACACAGATTTTCAATTGGATTCAGGTCTGGGCTCTGGCTGGGCAATTCCAAAACATTAATCTTCTTCTGGTGAAGCCAATCCTTTGTTGATTTGGATGTATGCTTTGAGTCGTTGTCATGCTGAAAGATGAAGTTCCTCTTCATGTTCCGCTTTCTAGCAGAAGCCTGAAGGTTTTATGCCAATATTGACTGGTATTTGGAACTGTTCATAATTCCCTCTATCTTAACTAAGACCCCAGTTCCAGCTGAAAAAAACTGCCCCAAAGCATGATGCTGCCACCACCATGCTTCACTGTGGGTATGGTGTTCTTTTGGTGATGTGCAGTGTTGTTTTTGCCCCAAACATATCTTTTGGAATTATGGCCAAAAAGTTTAACCTTGGTTTCATCAGACCATAACACCTTTTTCCACATGCTTTTGGGTGACTTCAGATGTGTTTTTACAAAATGTAGTCTGGCTTGGATGTTTTTCTTCGTAAGAAAAGGCTTTCGTCTTGCCACTCTACCCCATAGCCCAGACATAAGAAGAATACAGGAGATTATTGTCACATGTACCACACAGCCCATACTTGCCAGATATTCCTGCAGCTCCTTTAATGTTATTGTAGGCCTCATGGTAGCCTCCAGACCAGTTTTCTTCTCGTCTTTTCATCAATTTTGGAGGGAGCTCCAGTTCTTGGTAATGTCACTGTTGTGCCATATTTTCTTCACTTGATGGTGACTGTCTTCACTGTGTTCCATGCGACACCCCTGTTAAAATGTCAGGTTTTTGTGCTGTAAAAAAATGAGACAAAGATAAATGATTTCAGAACTTTTTCCACCTTTAATGTGACCTATAAACTGTACAACTCAATTGAAAAACAAACTGAAATCTTTTAGGTGGAGGGAAGAAAAATAAAAAATAAAAATAATGTGGTTGCATAAGTCTGCACACCCTCTTATATCTGGGGATGTAGCTGTGTTCAGAATTAAGCAATCACATTCCAAATTGTGTTAAATAGGAGTCAGCATACACCTGCTGTCATGAATCACCCAGGGGCCATATTGGATTTGGTGTGAACTATGCTGGGGCCATTTTGTGACTGGCAGCAGTGGCCATTTTGGGCTGGATTATCTTACACATGCTGTTGCCATGTGGAAGAACAAAAGGTTTGGGTTGTGGTGATAATATGTTAGTATTATATTGTATATTGTATTGTGGAGTGATAGCTATGTTTTAATTAGTCAACCCTCCCCCATTGTATAAACTCTCAGTCAGGAGTTGGCCATATGGTCCTTAGTGTAAACAAAGGATAAAACCTAAACAAATAGATTGGCCAGACTGCCAGGCACTGCAGGACAATGGTATAGTATGGGGTTTCCCAACCACAAGCCCAGGGGCATAGTTCAAGAGCTAATAAAGGATGTTTCTCCCTTGAGAGCCAGCCACCAAATGAATTAGTAGCCACGCCTGGGGGAGGCACTGGGGGAGGAGACTAATAAATTCCCACAAATTACTTCTCTGAGAATGGCCAGAGGGGAATGAGGGTTTGACTAAGAGTAGCCACTCCCTCCACTGTGTGTGTGGGAAATGTTTTAAATATGTGGTTCCAAAATAAAAAGTGGTTCATAATTTTCATCAAGACTTTGTGTGCAGGTGTATTATTTACCCGGGGACATATGCTTGCAGTAAGATTCGTCAGACTTACTGTCAATATTGCTCAGTCTAAACCAAGGGCTGAGACATGATGTTCCTGTACTCAAAGCTACTCCAAGGTCCAGAGTAACCCAAATCAAGTCAGCAGACCCCAGCCAGAGAGTGGGTCGTGACAATTGGTGGCACAGTGGTGGGGTACTCTGAGAAGGACCAGAAAATGGAGCAGATGGAAGCAGAGGACTACGGACTACTCCTGCTAAATCAATGGATGGCATTCATGCAATTATGGCATGGCCATGAGCTGGCAAGCTGGTTGGAGGAACTGGTAGAGAAAGAGATGGACTTGGAGGAACAGTACCTTGCCAGGATAGAGTCCTTGGGTGGCCGGAGAGAGGATCTCTATTTTCGTTTGGATCTAGAATATGGGGTCGGTGAGATTCTGAATGGTGATCCGGAATGTGGCATGGGAACTGCAAGGAGGCATAATAACTTGTTTGTTGAACGCTGCCGGGGTCTAGGACTGGAAGCATGGTTCCCGGAGGCTCCTTTGCTGGAACCCCTGATTCAGCAAGAGCTGCAACTGGAGGCTGAGTATGTGGAATTGTGGGATGCGATACCCAAGAAGTATTTTTACAACTCAGACGGTATGTACCCGAGTGAGTTTGCTCACTTGAACTGGGGAGAGGCATTTCTAGACTGTAAACAAAGTGAGGAGTGGGAAGGGGTAAACACTGTTCCTTTGCCAACTCCTGGGGATGGAGAATGTTTGCCCCTAGAACATGCAGTAACTGTGTCAGGGCCTAGTCACCAGCCCAAAGAGCCAGAGACCCAGTGGAATGTTCCCTGGGTGGGGTCAGATAATCCATGTCTGCCCCCTGATACCCCAAGAGATTTAATCCCAGAGGAAGTGGGAACTGCTCACAAGCTAGGGCCAGATAAGTTAAGTCTGCCCTCAGAAGTTCTAGGCAAAGTGTGTTGGCCAGAACTGCTAATGGAGCCAGAGGCTCTGGATTATTATGTGATGGACGGTGGGAAGGGAGCCTTAGAGGCCAGGCTGGAAGGGAATGATGAGATTCCCCAGCCTGCATCAGATAACCACTGTCTGTACCCTGACCGTCCAGGGGAGTTGTCCCCAAAGGTGCTAGTGAAGAACACAGCCCAGGAGGGTTGTTTAAGAGACTGTGGGGAGGGAAAGGAATTGGTTTCTGGCTACAGGGAACCTGACCTCACACAGCAAGAGAGTGCCAGGGGCACAAAGAGCCAGGCCGGGGCAGCAAGCATGCCAACTTTGGCAAAAGCATTATGGGTGCAGAGTGGCACCATGACAGAGGGTGTACCAAGTGGGGAGATACCCTGGATAACCATTGTCCAGGGGCCCACTGGAACAGACACCACTCCAAAGACCCAGTTCAACAGAAAGAACTGGGATAAAGTTGCTCAACCCCGGGCAATGGAGGAGTCCGGCACTTCAGCTGGATGGGAGCAGCATAGCCCTCCAGCCAAGTCAGAGGAGTGTAAGCACAGCTTGGGTGGGAGCAGCGTAGCTCCCCAAGCAGCAACGGAAACAGCTGGACCAGAGGAAGAAAGCCAAGAGGAGCTGTCCCTTTGCGATCCCATAGGCCCAGAGACTGTTTTAGAGATGCCAGCCCAGCTGTGGGGACTAGCTGGGGGAACAGAGTTGCTATGGGACAGAAACTGTGGCCCACCTGTTGTACTCTGGGATACCAGATTATTGGGGAGGTACCCTGGACTATTTGGGTGGGTGTGAATGGGAAGAGCAACTTGCTCTATACAGTGGGAGCAAGGCCAAGGGCTGGGGGAGGTTTTTACTCTGCACCTTGGGACAGACCAGAACTGGCATAGCATACAGAGGGCCAAACCAGCACATTCATGACTATCAGCGTAGCTGGAAAAATCAGGGATGTTTCCTGCCACGCTTGGGGAGGTGTTGTCATGAATCACCCAGGGGCCATGTTGGATTTGGTGTGAACTATGCTGGGGCCATTTTGTGACTGGCAGCAGTGGCCATTTTGGGCTGGATTATCTTACACATGCTGTTGCCATGTGGAAGAACAAAAGGTTTGGGTTGTGGTGATAATATGTTAGTATTATATTGTATATTGTATTGTGGAGTGATAGCTATGTTTTAATTAGTCAACCCTCCCCCATTGTATAAATTCTCAGTCAGGAGTTGGCCATATGGTCCTTAGTGTAAACAAAGGATAAAACCTAAACAAATAGATTGGCCAGACTGCCAGGCACTGCAGGACAATGGTATAGTATGGGGTTTCCCAACCACAAGCCCAGGGGCATAGTTCAAGAACTAATAAAGGATGTTTCTCCCTTGAGAGCCAGCCACCAAATGAATTAGTAGCCACGCCTGGGGGAGGCACTGGGGGAGGAGACTAATAAATTCCCACAAATTACTTCTCTGAGAATGGCCAGAGGGGAATGAGGGTTTGACTAAGAGTAGCCACTCCCTCCACTGTGTGTGTGGGAAATGTTTTAAATATGTGGTTCCAAAATAAAAAGTGGTTCATAATTTTCATCAAGACTTTGTGTGCAGGTGTATTATTTACCCGGGGACATATGCTTGCAGTAAGATTCGTCAGGCTTACTGTCAATATTGCTCAGTCTAAACCAAGGGCTGAGACATGATGTTCCTGTACTCAAAGCTACTCCAAGGTCCAGAGTAACACAAATCAAGTCAGCAGACCCCAGCCAGAGAGTGGGTCGTGACACCTGCCATCACTTAAAGTGCCTCTGATTAACCCCAAATAAAGTTCAGCTGCTCTAGTTGGTCTTTCCTGAAATTTTCTTAGTCGCATCCCACAGCAAAAGCCATGATCCACAGAGAGATTCCAAAGCATCAGAGGGATCTCATTGTTAAAAGGTATCAATCAGGAGAAGGGTACAAAAGAATTTCCAAGGCATTAGATATACCATGGAACACAGTGAAGACAGTCACCATCAAGTGAAGAAAATATGGCACAACAGTGACATTACCAAGAACTGGAGCTCCCTCCAAAATTGATGAAAAGACGAGAAGAAAACTGGTCTGGAGGCTACCATGAGGCCTACAATAACATTAAAGGAGCTGCAGGAATATCTGGCAAGTATGGGCTGTGTGGTACATGTGACAATAATCTCCTGTATTCTTCTTATGTCTGGGCTATGGGGTAGAGTGGCAAGACGAAAGCCTTTTCTTACGAAGAAAAACATCCAAGCCAGACTACATTTTGTAAAAACACATCTGAAGTCACCCAAAAGCATGTGGAAAAAGGTGTTATGGTCTGATGAAACCAAGGTTAAACTTTTTGGCCATAATTCCAAAAGATATGTTTGGGGCAAAAACAACACTGCACATCACCAAAAGAACACCATACCCACAGTGAAGCATGGTGGTGGCAGCATCATGCTTTGGGGCAGTTTTTTTCAGCTGGAACTGGGGTCTTAGTTAAGATAGAGGGAATTATGAACAGTTCCAAATACCAGTCAATATTGGCATAAAACCTTCAGGCTTCTGCTAGAAAGCGGAACATGAAGAGGAACTTCATCTTTCAGCATGACAACGACTCAAAGCATACATCCAAATCAACAAAGGATTGGCTTCACCAGAAGAAGATTAATGTTTTGGAATTGCCCAGCCAGAGCCCAGACCTGAATCCAATTGAAAATCTGTGTGGTGATCTGAAGAGGGCTGTGCACAGGAGATGCCCTCGCAATCTGACAGATTTGGAGTGTTTTTGCAAAGAAGAGTGGGAAAATCTTGCCAAGTCAAAATGTGCCATGCTGATGGACTCATACCCAAAAAGACAGAGTGCTGTAATAAAATCAAAAGGTTCTTCAACAAAGTATTAGTTTAAGGGTGTGCATACTTATGCAACCATATTATTTTATTTTTATATTTTTTCTTCCCTCTACCTAAAAGATTTCAGTTTGTTTTTCAATTGAGTTGTACAGTTTATAGGTCCCATTAAAGGTGGAAAAAGTTCTGAAATCATTTATCTTTGTCTCATTTTTTTACAGCACAAAAACCTGACATTTTAACAGGGGTGTGTAGACTTTTTATATCCACTGTATATATGTTTCCTTTACTATGTTGTGTATAAGATGTTTGTCCAATACAAAATGTATCATAATATATTGCAATACTCATTATTAATCTATATATATATTGATTAATAATTACTTGATTACTATATGTTTATATTTATGCTCGTGTCCCTCTCTCGCCCTGCCTCTTCAGCGGGTGGGGCCCTCAGCTGCTTCATACATGGTAAGTCCCTCTCTTGCCCCGCCTCTTCCTTAGGCAGCTTTATAAGTGTTTCCTGTTTGCACCTCAGCTCATTTGGCGCTGTGTCCTCCAGGGTAATGTTGCTCCTTTGGCTCATTTTTTTACAGCACAGAAACCTGACATCTTACATACTATATACACATATACATCAATATATAAATGGAAAAACAGATCACTGTAGTCCACAGTGATATCTTTCCTGTTGGACAAACATTTCACAGTGCTACATCTGTCTGTCGGTTTCCTATATATAGATGAGTGGAGAGTGCCATTGGTGATGGATATAGTAGTGTTTACTGTCTAGGTGTTTACCTGTTCAGTGGAGAAATCCATTTTAAGTTTTATAGATGAATGGAAGATGTTGAGTGAACTATGAAAGCCTCTGAGTTTGCTTTCTCCTTCTGTCCATATGATGAACAGATCACCTATGTAATGGTAGTATTTGTATGGTTTGTCAATGGATACAGATAAGAATGTTTCTTCTAGATTGGCCATAAATAGATTTGCGTATTGTGGAGCCATGTTGGTACCCATGGCAGTCCGCATCATCTGTAGGTAGGTATCTTTGTTAAAAGTAAAATAGTTGTGGGTAAGGATATATTCTATTAGCTTAACAATAACATCAGGGCCATATTTATGGTTTTGCTTGTGTGTTGAAAGAAACTTAAAGCATGCCTCAGTGCCATCTTTGTGTGGGATGTTGCTGTAAAGAGACTCTACATCCATGGTAACAAGTAGTGTGTTAGCAGGTAGGTCTGACTGAGTTTGTTGAGAAAGTCAGTGGTGTCTGGTACATAGCTACTGGTGTTACTAACTAATGTTTTCTTACATATATATTATATATATACTAGCGACTTGCCCGTCAAAAAATGACGGCAAGAAAATTGTAAGCCAGGGAATGCTGTTTGTCAGACAATGTAAGGCTTTTGGTCCTCTGAGTACCTTGGGCGCTCATTGCGAGCCTCGCGCTGAGCGCCTTTGGTGCTCATCTCGAGGCTCGCAATGAGCCTCTCTCCATGGTGTAGTTTTTGTCTTGTGAGCTCCTTCGTTTCTCATTGCAAGCCTTGCGCCTTTGGCACTCATTGCGAGCCTCTCCCCTGGTATAGTTTTGGTGATCTGAGCACCTTCGGCGCTCATTGCAAGCCCCGCGCTGAGCGCCTTTGGCGCTCATTGCGAGCCTCTCCCCTTGTGTACTTTTGGTTCTCTGAGCATCCTGTGCGTTCATTGTGAGACCCGCGCTGAGCGCTGTCGGCAGCGCTCATTGTGAGCCTCTCCTCTGCTATTTGTATTTTTTATATATATATATATATATATATGTATATATATTTTAATAATATTTAATGAATTAATTAATTAATAAATGAATGTACTTTACCTATTTGCAATTAATATATCCAGCAATCAACAACCTGAAGAGCTAACAATCTGTTTTGATTTTCCTGCAGCTACAATGTACGTTTGGAATGTTGCCGACCTGAGGTGTAAGTGTCAGCAATGTGGGAAGTGTGCAGTGTAAATAGGCTGCGTGCGCGAGCCAAACCATTTGTTTAGTTGTGTAAATCGCCATTTTAGAATGGTAATGTTATTAGTTGCAAGTTAGTGTTGTAACATGGCCGCGATTGTCTAGGTGTTACGCGGGTCTGGAGCATTTTGCTTCCTTCCTAATAGTGTCTTTTGTATCTCATATGTTCCTGTGTATAAGTCTTATGCGCTTGGCGTTGTTTTGCATTGTTAGGGGTAGTGTATCCTTGTTTTAATTTTTTTCGGCCGCCATTTTTTTTCGCAGCGCTCATTGCGAGCCTCTCCTCTGCTATTTGTATTTTTTATATATGTATTATTTAATTATATTTAATGAATGAATTAATTGATTAATAAATTAATGTACTTTACCTATTTGCAATTAATATATCCAGCAATCAATATCCCGAAGAGCTAACAATCTGTTTTGGTTTTCCTGCAGCTTACAATGTACATTTGGACTGTTGCTGACCTGAGGTGTAAATGTCAGCAATGTGGCAAGTGCGCGCGAGGCCAAAACGTTTGTTTAGTTGTGTAAATCGCCATTTTAGAATAGTAATGTTATTAGTTGCAAGTTAGTGTTGTAAAATGGCGGTCGATTGTCTATGTGTTATGCGGTTGTAGAAAATGTTGCATCCTTCCTAATAGCGGATTTTGTACCCCGTACGTTCCTGTGTATAAGTTTTATGTGCTTGGCATTGTTTGCGTGGTTAGGGGTCATGTTTCCTCGTTTTCATTGTTTTCGGACGACATTTTTTTTCTTGCTTAGCGGATTTTCAAGTGGCGAAAATGCTTAAATTTGATTTCAATTTGTGTGCAACCTTATTCCCAGACATCCTGGCTGTCCTCCTGTGCGACCTCGTATTTTTTTTTCTAAGTCCCGAGGGTCATATATTTTTTTCCTAAGTCCCTATTTTCTTATCCCGCAGGGAAGTCCTGCTTATGTGGGGTTTTTTATAGCGAGAGTGAGGTGCCGTAGATGATCCACATTTGCACCCTGCAATGAGCCTTCGGCCATAACTGCGTCCCTCGCTTTGCAAAACGAGCCATTACCACGTAGTGTAATAAAAAATAGGAGACGCTGGACTTAGAAAAAAAATAGGAGACGCAGGAATTAGAAAAAAAAAAGATACGAGACGCCAAAAATTACGAGATTAGTGAGAGAATGACAAAAATCAAAATACAATAAAAACAAATTGATTTAGACAATTTTCGCCTCTCGAAAATCACCTAAGCGAGTAAAAAAAAGGCAGCCGAAAAAAATGAAAACGAGGCTACACGACCCTGGTCCGCGTAAAACACTGCAAAACCTGTAGCACTTTACACATCACACTACTACCTACAAAATACCTTATTAGAAAAGCCGGAAAATGCTCACGAGACGCGTAACACATTAATAACATTATGACTATACAATGCCACTTTACACAATAAACCAATGGCTTTACATCGCACACACAGCCTATTTAGAATGCGCAGTTCAAACATTCATTACACTTTATAAGCAGGGCACTAACACTCACAATGTATATTCTATGCAGATGCAAAATACAAACAGATTGTTACCTCTTCAGCCTATTGCTCGCTGCATATATCAATTATAAATAATTAAAGTATATTAATTTATTTAAGAAATCATTCATTATTACTTAACTACATATACATAGAAATATATCTCTCTCAGAGGACCAAAAGTACACGACAGGAGAGGCTCGCAATGAGCGCTGCAGGCGTTCATTGCAAGGTATGCGATGAGCGCCAAAGGCGCTCAGCGCAAGCCTCGCAATGAGCGCAGAAGGTCCTCACAATACAAAACGGTTTACATTCTGTGTCAAACAGCATTCCCATGGCTTGAAATTGTATTGCTCCATCTTTTCTGACGGGCAAGTCTCTAGTAGTAAAAAAATAGGACATCTGTGTTCACATTTGAATGTCTAAAGCAAGTTAAAAAACCTGCTTCCAGCTCAGAATTCCAAGAAAAACTGTTATTATTCTGCCTTCTGGGAAGCTGAGCCAGGACATACATATATATATCCTTCTGTGGTGTGTACCCCAATGAAGCTGTGAGCTATACCATGTAGGGTGAACTAAGATGGGCAGTTCATAGCACACAAATTGAGGTTCACTGGAGGGGGAAATGTCAATCCACTATAGTATCTTTGCCAAGAAAACCATATGGATAAGCATGACCATAAACATAGACTGATATGCCTGGCATGCTGCGTCCGTATGGTCAGTGAGAGTCAAACACGACTTGCTCGCTGTGCCTTAGGGAGTTATCAGCTACACTCCACTGACGAGGCCCAACCATGGCAGAAACATACATCTGGGGTTTGCTGTTTCTCCTGTTCAGTGTAGAACTGCCTGGTATTTCAGGTCTGGATAACTCTATTGAGTGAGACCAGACTGATACTACAGGTTATATCTTCCTGTGAAGGGCACAAGTGGCTAAAAGAGGTTGCTCTCCGAGTAGGTAAGCAGGCCTGTAGAGTAAACTTACTTAGGTATTATTCATACTCAGATTGAGCACCTCTGTTTTTGTTGTCATGATCCAAATCTAGCTGCTCATAAAATATAATGTATTACCTGTTTCATTCCAATGTTAAAATGTAGTTTGTTTTGAATCCTTTGGAGAACAATTAACGAAAAGCTATTTGGCAGACTTTGTTGAAAGCGTCTGATATCCTGTTTTTTTAATGTAGTTTGATGCTGTAACATAAATGTCTTTTCTTAAAGGTCAATAGAATTTTTTTATTTTTCTTAAAAATGCTCAATTGCTCTGTTGAAACTAAGAATACTCTACAAATGTTAGTGCAATTTTAAATAAAATGCACCTTTTTACAGACATTATATATTTAAAGGGATATCATTTTTTTTTTCTGGATATATAATATCCCTGTGTATCTATTTACTTTTATGTACTTTATTTTATAAAGAGGTGCTTATAAGCTCTGTTTTCACTGCATGAAATTAAACAAATAGTCCCTGTATGAGTCTGCCCTCTGCAGTGTATGCAGATACAGACTCTGTAGGGCTGGATGTGCAGTGTAGAGACCTAGTGTATCAGGGACTGCATCTCACCAGCGTGTTGCAGAATGTTGCTGAAGGCACCCCAACTAACGAGCGACAGAGGAATGCACAGCGACAAAAGAGCACCGACACATGCGTGCAAACACAAAAGCGTGTCCGTCAATATCGTGTCAGTCAATAGCGCGCACACTCACACCTCTCACCCAGCAAACACAAAAGCGTGCCCCTCAATAGCGTGCCCGTGCGTGCTTATGTCGGGGGGCGCTACAGGCTGGTCCCAGATACAGGTAAGAAGCTGGCACTGGGGGAGGGGACTGTGCACTGTGTGAGGGAACTGGACCCTGGGAAAGAGGACTCGAGACTGGGAGGGAGGACTGGGTGAAGGGACTGGGCACTAGGTAAGAGGACTCGGCACTGGGAGGGAGGACTGGGTATAGGGACTGGGCACTGAGTGAAGGGACTGGGCACTAGGTAAGTAGTAGTGTGTTATATTGGCACTCTAGTAGTGCAGAGTTTGGGCACTGTGAGTTATTTGGTCAATGTATGATGGCAAGGTCTTGGTACTGTGTGATCTGGTGCATTCTCTGAGTGATCTTGGCACTATGAATGTGTTACATGGGCACTCTGTGACTACTGTGTGTTGTAATGTGGGCACTCTTGACAGTGCAGGGCTTGGGCACTGTGTGAGTGCCAAGGACTTGGTACTGTGAATGTGTGATCTGATGCCCTATGAGTATCCCTGAGTATAACTGTCTGGTTATGATACTGGCACTATTTTGTACAGCTGCACTGTGTAACCCTATATACTGTGTCACTTATACAGTGTCACTGGATCTGTAGGTCAAGATCATAAACATATCTTCTCTCCACACCTACTTGCCCCAAGCCTGGCTCCTCTCTCTCTCTACACCTACTTGCCTTGGACGGATGGCAGGACGGATGGTGTTCCCACAGTGGTGTTCCCGATAACAGCGCGCACAGGTGCGCTAATGCTGGCCTCGCTTTTGTGTGTGCGCGCTTGCGTAGGCACGCATTCCTCAGTCATGCGATATTTGTGCTACCGTTGCTGAGAGATGGTCACTGATTGGTTAGTCTGGGACACAACCCAGCAAGTACTACAGAGTCTGTGTCTTTGTGAGCTGCAGAGGGAAGACCCATGCAGGGACTATTTGTTTGATTTTAAGCAGTAAACACAGAGCTTTTAAGCACTTCTTAATAAAATAAACACAAGTAAACAGATACACAGGTAGATTATATACCTAGAAATATTCAGAAACCTTCCATATCCTTTTAATGATTTAATTGATGTAACGTCATGACCAATATAAGTGATGATGTAATTTGTGATACCCTCAATTACACCATACAGGGAAGTGGTAGTACCCTCTGCCATTACTGATAAGCAGCTTGTAAAAGCTAATTGGATCTACAGACTAAATAATAAAAGGAGCTTTTTTCAACATTATTTTACTCAACAACAAAAAGATTAAAGTGTTTGTTCAGGACAATCAGGTTCCCTGGTGGTCCAGTGGTTAGGATTCTGTGCAACCTGGGTTCTATTCCAGTCAGGGAACCAAGAGGTCACACCTCCCTGAAGCCAAGCAGGGTTGGGCCTGCTCAGTACCATCAGCACTGCTCCCAAAATTTGAGCAAAACAGTATTCCCTGCCACCACAGGTAACAGATTATTACACACCCAGAAGAAAGAAAATGAAGAAGTCAAAGACATTTGTTTGTGATGTATGTAACAAACTAACAACATTAGTAGCTATGTAAGCCGTGAACATGAACATTTTTTAGAGAAAATTAGAACTTTTGAAGACTATGGGCCATATTCAGTATATTCAAGAGGTTTCAGGCAATCTGGTAGCCCATAAATGAGGTAACAAGCTAAATTGTTATTCAATTGGCGTCTTTTTGCAGACTCCAAACGGCTTCCGGAGTTACGGCCTTGAAAAAATTGTGATGGTTAAACTCATAACTTACAGCCTCCAGAAGCCTTTGATCTTTCACTTTCGCAAGGCTAAAATCGCAAATCGCTATTCAATTGCTCAATTTCCCCAAGCCCGCAGATGTTTTCACAGCTGTAAGTGGCAAATGAAGGAGAAAATCCCACAAGTGCTAGAGAGGACCCGCAAGGAGTTAAACACCTATTCGTAGCACTGTAAATGCATATAAAAAAACAATACTGCACTGTAAATAACGGGGAAAGTGATAACAGACATTAGAATTAATTGCACAACAGTCTCAAGCTTGCAAATTGGCAGGAAATGAAATGTGTTTTTATGTGTCATTTCGGGTTTAAATCTATCTTGGTTATCAATGAGTTAATACATATCAGGCCACCCACATGGACTAGAACAGTATTGGCATTCATTTTCATAATTCTTTCTTTTGAGGGTCTGATTGACATGTAACCTCCATGTTTTACTGCCGTAATGATAGTCTCATTTTATATTGGCTGATTCAAAATGGGAGGTTATGGGCTTGCTGAATTGATCATGTTCCCACCCTAAACTGCAACAAACCAGTGCATGGTTTACGGTTTCGGCTTTGGGACAGCAACTTGCGGGCTTGAGCAACTGAATAGCATCGCAATCGGAGACGAACAGGAGCTGGCAACACCCGTGGACATTCAGCTGTCTGCGATCGAGTTGTGGGCTTTTAACTGAATATGGCCCTATGTTTAGAAATTGAAGAATCCATTTTTGTCTTTGTTAATTCACTTCCTGATAGCTGGATCAAGAGGGTGTGTTTTATTTTTATTTATCATAGAAGCCAGTGGTGAGGAGAGATGGAGAGATCAGTAGTACTTATTAGATAATTAGATCTGATTAAAATTGATATCCCTCACATGGCAGAAGAAGACAGCTTGCATCAAAAGATGTAAGCACAGCTCTTTGGAAATGTAAATACCCCTCTCAAACACACCGAAGTATTATGGATGCCTCCAGCGTCATTACATTTTTTTTTTCTAATAAATTACTTTTTCACACTTGAATTATGCTCTTAGACTCTTTTAATCTTGACCAGAAATAAGAAAAAAAATTCTGTCTTATTTTTCACCTTGTAAACAATTTCTAAGCTTTTGCAGGTATTTATTATTAACAAAAATAGTGAGGTCATTGCTATCTCTCTGGCTCAGTCTCATGTTGTGATCAGATGAAGATCCATTAACTTGAACAGCTGCATCAGACCCTATTAAATAACTATCACGGGGGGTTACTCAAAACTCTCAGATTTTTAGCCAATACCTCTGGAAAGGCCACTTAAAAGAACAACCTATTAGGAGCACATTGATAGAAATGCTCTGTATCTGCTCAGTTCCAAGCATTGATCTTTAAAGCAAGATATAGTTATGGATCAACTAAAGCTAAGAATGTGGCTGACATTTGAAGAGCGTATGATAGAGCGTGGAGCACAGCGTGGCGCGAAAAGTATCAACTTCACGTCAATACTTCAATCAGAAGTGATACAAATGTGAAAAACAAAACACTGTATGTATATTTGTGGAACACTCTGAAGTTAAATGTTTCAAAGTTAAACAAAACGATGAGAGAAAAAAATAAACAAATGTACTTCCCTTTGATTAATAGTTCACAAAATAGGGGGAAATTAAATGAATAGATTAAAGGATATGTGGAAGTTTCCTGGATTATGAACATATCTGATAGAGGAGAATCAGTAGTGTATGAAGATTTTTTTTGCATGAAAAAGCATTAATAAACTTACCCTAAAGTTTTAAAAATGTCTTCAGTTGATTTTGAGAAGGAACGCTCCTAAAAATCCAATTAGTATAAAATGTATAATTATTTGTGGCAAATCAGAGGCCACAACAGTATATATCTTTTACCCTCTCACTGGCTGAGGCAAAGTTACTCACTTGGCAGCCATTATACTGATAGTTGGCTAGGACACAACTCTGTACAGCCCATTGGCTAGTTCACTCTGCCTACGTAGATGACTTGGGGGTGGAGCTAATATAAGAAATGTTAAATGTATTTGAATGACAAATATAGAGAACTAGCAACTTGCCCATAAAAAATGACGGGAAGAACATTTTAAGCCTGGCAATGTTGCTTGACACACAATGTGAGCACCTTTGGCACTCATTGCGAGTCTCTCCCCCTCTCTACTTACTTGTCTCTCATTTCCTCCCTTCTCTACCTCCCGTCTGTCTCCTTTACCCCCTTCCTCTACCTCCCTCTCTCCCTTGTGTCTCATTTCTCCGCTCCTCTCCCTCCCTTGTGTCTCATTTCCCCCCTCCTCTCTCTTTTTTCCTTGTGTCTCATTTCACCCCTCCTCTCCCTCCCTTGATGTCTCTTTTCCCCTCTCCTCTCCCTCCCTTGAGTATCCATTCCCCCCTCCTCTCCTTCCCTTGTGTCTAATTTCCTCCCTCCTCTCCCTCCCTTGATGTCTCTTTCCCCCTCTACTCTCCCTCCCTTGTGTCTCATTTCTCCACTCTTTCCCTCCACCTGTGTCTCTTCCCCCTGTGTCTTTCCCCCTGTGTCTCTTTCCCCCCTTTCCCTCCCTTGTGTTTCCTTCTCCCCTCTCCCTCCCCTGTGTCTCTTCTCTTGCTCCCTGGTGTCTCTTCCCCCTCTCCCTCCTACCTCCCTCTACCTCCCTCTACCTCCCCCTCTCTCCCTCCACTGTGCATCTCCTCCCTCTTCCTCCCCTTTGTCTCTCCCCCCTCCCTCCCCTGTGCCTCTTCTTCCCCCACTCCCCTGTCTCTCATGTAGCGTTTAGATGTTGCCGTTTATGGGCTTGAAAACAGATGAGCTGTGTCCCTGTCAGTACTCATTCCTGGTAATGCCCGCTACTCACCTTTGTGATATGCACGCTCCTAGCCCTGGTAATGGCGGTGGCATGGTACGGCCAGTCCTGTGCAGTGCAGACAGTGCCCCCAGAAGTAGTGCACACAGGGCACAGCGCAAGTCCACGCAGTAGAAAGTACAGCCAGGCTGGAGGAGACCCGGGGCTGTGAACAAATCCCCAGACACAGCCGTCAGCATGAGAAGGAGTCAGGGGGTCGAGGGGAGCGGCGGGGGCAGCCAGAGGGTAGCTCAGTACACATGCAGCCCCCACCCCGCTTCATACAGTCCCACAAAGCATGACCAACATCGCAAACAGGACCAACATTCGTAGATCCACAACTGTATACATGATTCCTCAATATGAGACACCCAATCAGAGAAACTTTAACACAAGATATCCCCCAGACTTCCACATATCTTTAAGCTCAAGCAGTCTTGAGAGATCCTGGTTATCAATACAGATGCCTAGCGAGAACATGGACGATGGGCCAAGCTTGCATGGCACACTGATTATTCTAGCTGAACTCAACTCCTTTGCTTGTCCTTTATAGAACTGTGCAGACCAATCATGAATAATTATATGTATCAGAATGATCGAAACCAACATGGTTCTTCAGACATATGAATTGAGGTTATTGACTGTGTGATATATGCTTTTACCATCCTTTGTAATGCATGTATGTAGAACATTGTCCTCTCCTCACATATTTAGTATCAACTAAAACCCCTTGTCAGCATCAAGGCTTTTATTATTTGTGGATTCATGTTTTTTGCAGTTAGCAATAGATTTGGAAAGACAAGGCTATTTACATGCACATGTTAGATTGCAGATTTCTAATTCAGCCTATTTTATTCTTATGATAGTGCACAGACATTTTTTTAAAGCAATGTGTCTCATTGCATGGAGCTTCACTGAGAAATCCTTAGTGAATACATTGCAGTAGTGATGTCGCAAACATAAAATTTTCGGTTCGCGGACCGCGAACGCGAACCGCCGCAAATGTTCGCGAACCGGCAAACCCGGCGAACCGCCATAGACTTCAATGGGCAGGCGGATTTTAAAACCCACAGGGACTCTTTCTGGCCACAATAGTGATGGAAAAGTTGTTTTAAGGGGACTAACACCTGGACTGTGGCATGCTGGAGGGGGATCCATGTCAAAACTCCCACGGAAAATTACATAGTTGATGCAGAGTCTGGTTTTATTCCATAAAGGGCATAAATAACCTAACATCCCCCTCCATCATCATCCTCCCCTGTATCTGTTTACCCCCTCTCTCATCATCCTCCCCTGTGTCTCATCCCCCCTCCCTCATCATCCTCCCACCTCCCTCATCACCCTCCCCTGTATCTCTTTACACCCTCCCTCATCATCCTCCCCTGTGTATCTTCCCCCCTCCATCATCATCCTCCCCTGTGTCTCTTTCCCCCCTCCCTCATCAACCTCTCCTGTGTCTCTTTTCCCCTTCCCTCATCATCTTCCCCTGTGTCTCTTCCCCCACTCCCTCATCATCCTCCCCTGTGTCTCTTTCCCCCCTTCCTCATCACCCTCCCCTGTATCTCTTTACCCCCTCCCTCATCATCCTCCCCTGTGTCTGTTTCCCCCCTCCCTCATCATCCTCCCCTGTGTCTCTTTTCCCCCTCCCTCATCATCTTCCCCTGTGTCTCTTCCCCCCCTCCCTCATCATCCTCCCCTGTGTCTCTTTCCCCCCTTCCTCATCACCCTCCCCTGTATCTCTTTACCCCCTCCCTCATCATCCTCCACTGTGTCTGTTTCCCTCTCCGTCATCATCCTCCCCTGTGTCTCTTCCCACCTCCCTCATCATCCTCCTCCCTCCCTTGATGATAAGGGGAGGAAGAGACACAGGGATAAGTGTGAGGGGTGTTAGGGTAAGGGGTGTTAGGGATAAGGGTTAGGGGGTTAGGTGTTAGGGTGAGGGGTGTTAGGGCTAAGTGTGAGGGGTGTTAGGGTGAGGGGTGTTAGGGATAAGTGTAAGGGGTGTTAGGGTGAGGCATGTTAGGAATAAGTGTGAGGGGTGTTAGGTCTTAGGGATAAGTGTGAGGGGTGTTAGGGTTAGGTGTTAGGGTGAGGGGTGTTAGGGATAAGTGTTGGGGGTGTTAGGGTTAGGTGTTAGGGATAAGTGTGAGGGGTGTTAGGGTTAGGGTAAGGGGTGTTAGGGATAAGTGTGAGGGTTGTTAGGGTTAGGTGTTAGGGTGAGGGGTGTTAGGGATAAGTGCAATGGGTGTTAGGGTGAGGGATGTTAGGGTTAGGTGTTAGGGATAAGTGTGAGGAGTGTTAGGGTTAGGTGTTAGGGTGAGGGGTGTTAGGGATAAGTGCGATGGGTGTTAGGGTGGGGGATGTTAGGGTTAGGTGTTAGGGATAAGTGTGAGGGGTGGTAGGGTTAGGGTAAGGGGTGTTAGGGATAAGTGTGAGGGGTGTTAGGGTTAGGGTGAGGGGTGTTAGGGATAAGTGTGAGGGGTGTTAGGGATAAGTGCGATGGGTGTTAGGGTGAGGGATGTTAGGGTTAGGTGTTAGGGATAAGTGTGAGGGGTGTTAGGGTTAGGGTGAGGGGTGTTAGGGATAAGTGTGAGGGGTGTTAGGGTTAGGTGTTAGGGTGAGGGGTGTTAGGGATAAGTGCGATGGGTGTTAGGGTGAGGGATGTTAGGGTTAGGTGTTAGGGATAAGTGTGAGGGGTGGTAGGGTTAGGGTAAGGGGTGTTAGGGATAAGTGTAAGGGGTGTTAGGGTTAGGGTGAGGGTTGTTAGGGATAAGTGTGAGGGGTGTTAGGGTTAGGTGTTAGGGTGAGGGGTGTTAGGGATAAGTGTGGGGGGTGTTAGGGTGAGGGATGTTAGGGTTAGGTGTTAGGCATAAGTGTGAGGGGTGTTAGGGATAGGGTAAGGGGTGTTAGGGATAAGTGTGAGGGGTGTTAGGGTTAGGGGTGTTAGGGATAAGTGTTAGGGGTGTTAGGGTTAGGTGTTAGGGTGAAGGGTGTTAGGGATAAGTGTGGGGGTGTTAGGGTGAGGGATGTTAGGGTTAGGTGTTAGGGATAAGTGTGAGGGGTGTTAGGGTTAGGGTAAGGGGTGTTAGGGATAAGTGTGAGGGGTGTTAGGGTTAGGGTGAGGGGTGTTAGGGATAAGTGTGAGGGGTGTTAGGGTTAGGTGTTAGGGTGAGGGGTGTTAGGGATAAGTGTGATGGGTGTTAGGGTAAGGGATGTTAGGGTTAGGTGTTAGGGTAAGGGGTGTTAGGGATAAGTGTGAGGGGGTATTAGGGTTAGGTGTTAGGGTGAGGGGTGTTAAGGATAAGTGTAAGGGGTGTTAGGGTGAGGCATGTTAGGAATAAGTGTGAGGGGTGTTAGGTCTTAGGGATAAGTGTGAGGGGTGTTAGGGTTAGGTGTTAGGTTGATGGGTGTTATGGATAAGTGTGAGAGGTGTTAGGGTTGGGTGCTAAGGTGAGGGGAGGATGATGATAAGGGGTGAAGAGACACAGGGTGTCCTTGCAGCAGAGATCAAAAGAGTCCTTCAGGACTGTATTGCACACTGTGTACAGTAGCCTAGCTATGGTTTTCCTTATTGATGCAGTATCACCTACACTCAGCCTCCTCTCAGTAAGACTGCAAGTTAGTTATGATTCCAAAATGGCTGCTGTCCATGAGGTTAAAGGGTCTGGAAGGGAGTGTATGCTGCTGATTGGCTGGAATGTGTCTGCTGACTGTGAGTTGTAGGGTCAAAGTTTGCTCAATGATAAAGTATAGGGGGCGGATCGAACATCGCATATGTTTTCAGTTCGCCGCGAACGCGAACATGCTATTTTCGCCGGGAACAGTCCGCCGGCGAACTATTCGCGACATCTCTACATTGCAGCTATATACAGTGATGAGCAAAGCATCTCACAGTTCAATTAATATAATCGTTAGGGATTGCAGTCAGTAAATGCTGTTCAGATTTGAATGGCCCCCCAAAAAATTGTCTTGCGCTGGGTCGCCATTTTTTAGCTCTGCCGTTGTGGAATTTAGTTCCCTCCACTATTCCATTCTCCAGTGACTCTCGCTCTGGTCAGCTAGATGACTGGAAACAGTGTATTAAAGTTGGTTTGATTATGCCTGGCGATTTTAAGGGCCATTCACAGATGGTGAGTCACATGTTGGCAGGGAAACAAGGTCAAACCACATAAAAGTAAAAACTGTAAACAAAACTAAACACTAAAGGAGGTGGAGAAAAAAATCCTGATGGGAGTATTTATCTACAGCCCACTGGAAGGTAAACTCAGACATCCTCTTAGTGAATAAAGCCAGGTGATACTGTGCCCAGATACAGGAGCACACCAACACTGCTACCTGGACATTGACATATCCAACTTGGCTAATGAGGAGCTCCCTGTCCTTGTTGCCCCGGGACAGTGTCTGCCCAAATAAAAACAACCACAACCAAAGACAGAGGCCCCATCAAGAGTGACAAGATGGGCTCCAGTCTGACACAATAAAACAAACATGGTACCCAGCCTCTCCCTTTCCTTTCCAGAATGGACAAGTAACTGGAGGGTCCGTGAAATTAGCCATGTACTCTTTCATTCTCAATGCACCATGAAACACTCTCCAACTCCACTCCACTCTCCAAGTCCATGGAATATAGTTCCCTCCACCAAGGACTCTTGTCAGATAGATGACTGGCACAGAGTATTTTATTAAATTCAAGTTCCAACTTGACTTGCCTTTTAAAGAGCCAGTAAGAGAATACTCGATATCTCCACCTGGTAATAAAGACTCAACTGTAAAATAGCTGAAAAACTAAATAAGGAGGTGAAGTGTAAATAATTCCAGATGCAGGTATACCAAGCAGAGTACTCCATCTGCAGTTCAGTGGGAGGAAAATTCACACATCCCTCCAGTGGACAAAGCCAAGTTGTACTTTGACCGGATATTGGAGTGCACCAGTGGCCAGATCGTGGCCTCACATGGCAGTGGAACCTCTTCTTCCAGGCACTTCTTCCTGAACTTATAAATAGCCATCTTGGCTAATGTCAAGAGCAGGTTAATGAGGAGTTCCCTGAACTTGTTGCCGCAGGACACTTGGTACCCAAACAAAAACAGATGTGAGGAGATAAGCAGTCAGAGCTGCAGGCAGAGACACCTCATGGGTAACAAGATGGGCTGCAGTCTGGCAGAAGGAAAATAAACATGGCACATGGACTTTCCCTTGGCACCGAAGTTGCTGGAGAGTCCATGAAACATACCAGGTACTCTCTCTTTCACAGTGCACCATGGAGTACTCTACACCTCATGGTCTCTGATGGACACGGAATAGAGTTCCATCCACCATTCCCTCCACCAGGAGCTCTTGCTCTGGTCAGCTAGATATCTGGACACAGTGTATTAAGGCTGGTTTGATTCTGACCAGTCTTTCAAATAGCCAGTCACAGTCCAGTCTGCTAGATGACTGGACACAGTATTGTAGGTCATCTCTCAGACCAGTCAATCTTTGTGTACCTGGAGAAAGACTGATCAAAATCCTAATGTTCAACCAACACAATGTCCAGACAAAACAGATAATATAACCAGCAATATTAAAAATGAATTAAAGCAGTAGCTAATGTCATTAATACAATAAACCTACCAATTAATAAAATTAAAATGTTCTCATTGCAATAACCCTTTAATTAAGTTTGGAATAAGACTTAGACACTTATGAAGCACCTATTAAGTTGCTAAAATAAATGAACGGTTCTGCAGGAATAACTTTGTGAACTTATTCATTTCAACAGTTTTTAGTAAAGTCATTATCTCTTCTTCTGATTGGTTTAGACGTTATACGCTCCCTGCTCCATTTATTTGCTTTGGCTCTAATTAGAAGGTATTAAATGTAGGTTATTGAATCTGGGATTGCAGACTCTTAATAATAGAAACTCATACAGTACTTTCATGATAATAGAGATAACTTTTTAATTAGAGTCAGGAACCAACTGGTATATTATTCCAAATCCTGCATTTTTTTTTGTATTACTAAAAAAATTAAGGTATTTTGTGAAGAGAGCCAGATTGAGTTTTAAAGTAGTTTTCGGGAAAAAAATCCCATTAACCAGATTTTCAGACTCTCTGTGCATTTGCATTTTAGTGCATAGACAATAAGATTGTACAATCTGTCTTAGTGCTGCAGATTCTGCAGTTCAAGAACCGTCCCAGAATTAATTGGGAAATCTACATCATTCATTTAGGTGTTCTGGCCACATTTCAAATCTCAACAATGTGCATTGGCCTGGCACATATTGCACTGTAGTATTCCTTTACCGTTAGTTCCTGTTTTAGCAAATATCTATGTTACCTTAAAGGGCAATTTTGAGCAGTTAAAAACTAATATAAGAGATATAAAAAAACATTTAACCTGAATATGTTTTCACAGTTTTCAAAAATGCTGTGACCTCAACAACAAGTTGGTTCACTTTAATAATGTTAAACATTGTCTATTTTTTGGATTTAATACATTATTATGTAAGTATGCTTTATTTTAATTTCTCCTGATTAACTTCCTGATCTTGGAGGAGACCTTGAAGAGCAAGCGAAATGAAAAAGACATAGCTACTGACAGGATTAATGGAAAATTAATTTGATTTCAAGGGGAAAAAATGTAAATAAAAAAATAAAATAAAAAAAAATAATATATATACATACCTATATATATATATATATATATATATATATATATATATATATATTCAATGTTATAGTGGTGTCTTGAATGTTTGTCCAATAAAAAGGCAGCCCTTGGAGACAGCATGGGGGAGGGGACTTTTGACCGGGCTAGTGCTAGGAAGTCATTGGTGGTTGTGTTCTGGTGGGGGAGTTGTCACTTTAATAAAACGAGTACTGCCGGCAGGATCAGACGCCAGGTATTGCAGCGGCAAGGCCACAGGGGCAAGCAAGCTCCATTTTAATAAGATTAGGAGAACAAAAAAGATGGAACTGCCGAGCTGCCGCAAATATCCAGTAATCTGTTTTTTTTTATAGAAGTTTGAAAACCAAAATAGGGAGACAGTTGCGATAAGGGCATGGGTGGGCACACACCAAGTGGCACAGGCTACTAACTTGGGCAGTGATGCAGCAACCGCAGATTGAGGTGTGGAGGAAGCTTCAGAAAATATAGATTCTAGTCCCACTATATCCTTAGTTCTTAAAGTGGCAGACCCTGCCATGAAAAAGCCATCACTGTGTTCTATTGTTCCCATTGGCGAACATGTCACCATGAAATTGAAAGAAAAATTTGGCGAAAGGAATTTATACTTCCACTTCATCAATCCTTAGAATTCAAATAGGAAGATAAGAAGGACGTTTCTAAGAAAAAGGAGGAAGAGAGTAGGAATAGAAAAATCCTGAAAAGATTTAAAAACTGCCTACAGGCTTATGTTATTCTGGCCAGTATTATGGGGGGAAAAGCACCCTGAATGATGCTCGTCTCTTTTCTTTTGTTTGTACAAGATAGAAGCGATTCACAGAACATATGGGGGACTTGAGTGGTCAAAAGATAGCAGTGAGGCCTGAGATGTAGTGGGATGACCGAGATGTGGGGGGCTGGTCAAAATTAGTTACCCCCCCTCTGTGGCCAACAGCGTCAGGGGTGACAAAATAGGAAAAAAGTGTGGTTGCTGTTTTGCCTGTAACAAGGTCTCATGCAAATGGGGCACATTGTGTAAATTCAGGCATGAATGTTCGGAATTTAGCCTAGGACACCCTCTTTTTCGTTTTGCAAGAGGAATGAGTCTCAAAAGGCAGGAGCTGCTGCTTCAAATGGGGAGAACATCAGTACTGCCAAAAAAAGATGGTGCCATGGCCAAGGGAGTTCATTAGGCTTTGAGCATTGGATGCAGAGCTTCTGTTTATAGGTTTCATGGAAGGCTTTGTTATTCCCTCTTCTAGTCTAAAATCAGCTAGAAAAAAAACCTGCATTGGTGTTGGGTAAGCTGCTAAGCAAGGTGGGCATGGGTAGAATGGCAGGCCCATTTGTGGGATTGCCTATCTCCCACATAAGGGTTTCCTCATTAGGTGGTTTCCCCATTAGGTTTAGTGCCTGAAAAAGAGCCAGGGCACTTTCGGCTGATACATCTCCTTTACCCAAAGGGGGCATCTGCTAACAATGGAATTGGGAAGGAGTTGGCGTTGGTTAATTCTGCATCTCTTTCTCAGGGGCCCAAGGACATTGTTGGCAAAGGTGGACATAAAATCTGCTTTTCGCTCACTGCCAGTACACCCGTCACATCAATGGTCAGTTTTTTGTAGATCTATGTTTGCCCGTGGGTTGAACCATGTCCTGCTCTTATTTTGAGAAATTTAGAGAACATTTATTGTAGGGCAGTTCATATACCTGGGGCCCATAATGTTATTGCTGATGCTCTTTCACGGTTTTAGTGGCAGAGACTTTGAGAAGTGGCACCAGCAGCGAATCTCCAGCAGACACCAATGCTACAAGAACTTTGGGATCTCCGCCACCAGGTATTGAACTTTTGATCCAGAATTCATTGGTTCTGGTAATCTGGAAATATTATGTGATGGTATGGGATGAATGGGGTAGATTTTATAGAGGTACTGTGTTACAGGAGACACGCTGCAGGTTTTATTGTTTTTTTTTATCTTACAAAAGCATGCACAGGGTATATCACACACCGCCCTGATGTGTATGCTAGCAGCTTTAGATTTTTCCTTTAAACTACAGGGTTGGAAGGATGTCACAAAGTATTTCTTGGTTTGGCAGGTCCTAACAGGCATACATAGAGGTGGCATAGCATGTGATAAGAGAAGGCTGGTGTCATAAATGTTATTGCAACAGTTAATGAACCCATTAAGGCGTTCATCATGTCATTCTGAATATGAGTTTGTACTGTTCAAGATGGCATTCTCCATTGCATTTTGGGGATTTTAGAATAAGTGATTTAGTGACACCATCAAAATTGGCTGAGGGAGGGTTATTGTGGTCAGATATAATGATATAAAGAGACTTACTTATCAATCCTATTACGCAAATCCAAGACAGATCAGTTAGGAAAAGATAAGGTGATTGTTTTATACCCATCGGGGGTCCTTGCTGCCCCAATACCTCAGTTACCATCCGGTGGGTGGTGGGTCATTTTTTAATTGTGTTGATGGGGCTAGTTTGTCAAAATTTCAATTTCAGGCGGTCTTTAAATCTTGTATTTCGGCCCTTAATTTGGACCTGGGTCAATTTGGTATTCATTCCTTTAGAATAGGTTCACCAACTTGGAATCTAGTGTGGGGCAAAGAACTGGGAGCTGAGAGTTGAATGCTTTTCGATCTTATGTTCGTCCTCCTTTACTGATGTAATGTGGTTTTCTTTTAGAAGATCCTTTCCAGCTACAGATTGTAGGGCATTTTTTATTTACTGGGCCAGAAGAGCGGCTGCAATCCAGGATAGAGGCATGCAACTGATTTTTTAACAATTCATACATTGATATCAAGTGGTTTTGTGTAAGGGGCATGAGGTGGGATCATTTGCTGCAGTTGTTAGTGCGGTGGGCTCATATATTTGCCCCCCCCCCCGCCACTAATGCAATATTAGTTTACCTAGGGGGTAATTATTGGATTTGGTCCCTATGAAGGAGCTGGTTAGGGTTATGACAAAAATATTTTGTGGGTTTAGTTGGCTTGTTTCCGTGCCTGGTTATTATATGGTTAGAAATTGCTCCACGTGTACATTGGAGAGCGCCAAGGGACCCTGTTAAGTTAGAAAGGGCTAGGCAAAAATTAAACAAAATTATTTCCTCTTTCATTAGGCATTTGGGCGGATTTGCTATATGTCACAGGTGGGTCTTCAGTTGTTTAACTATACAGTGCTTTGAAAGTTGGTGTGCAGCAGGCCTTAGCTTTTTTTGGTTGGCGAGGGGTAGCAGTGTTGGCTAGCAGGTGGCGCGGGTGATTGTTTGTTTTAGGGTGGAGCCCAATTATTTGGTGAGTGGTCTTACACCACGGTTGGTCCAGAGGCCTCCTGGGCACAGGGTTCCTGGAGGCCTCAGTTGGTTGTGGGCTATCTGTTAGTTTTGAGCAATCACTGCTGTTCTTTTATGTTGTTTCAATAAAGCTAGGACCTGTTATATGGGTTAAATATATACATACTCAATTACTTATGCAGATGTCAAAGGTGTTATTATATACTACCAGATTTCATATTTTTTACTTTTAATTTTTGATAGATAGGCAGACAAATTAATATTGAGCACAATGATAGATAGATAGATAGATAGATAGATAGATAGATAGATAGATAGATAGATAGATAGATAGATAGATAATTTGATGTATACCTTTATAATTATATTGTTTACCTATAAAATATTTATTTACATTACAAAATGTTTTTGGATATAATATTTTAGTAACTTTAAGTGAAATTGTAACACACTGCGCTAAACAAGTGACCTTTGAATAAAGTTCCTTCTAATCCAGTTTCAGACCCTTACCCCGGCCCCGTGGGGATCATCACTTTGCTGCTGACTTTGCTCCGGTGTGTGATTTAGTTAAATTCTTCCCATTCTGCAATATTTAACATTAGACACTGAAGGATAATTTAATTTCATTTACATATCGCTAAGGATTCATTTTTTCCTGGCTGAGGCTGTTTTTTTTTATAGATAAAAAAAGTCAAAACAGACAGAACGAAAAAAAGTTTTATCACTATCTTACAGTTTATAACTTTATATCTTCTTTCAGTGCCATTACCTTAAAAAGTTATATATAGATAAATTAGGTTTAAAATTAATCTTTTGGATAATTGAATAAATATATTCAATGCATTAAACAGCTAAAATTAAAATAAATAAAACTGTTGTATTTTTCACTTTTTTATATGAGTTTTGATATGTTTTTATGTTAATCCTGAAACAGTTCTGGCAGGTTCTGTAAGGACCAAAAATCACAAACACCTTGAAAATAACAATACACTGTCCTTGCTGCAACTAAAAAAAATCAGCTTACTGCTTTGGGACTTTTTAGATATTTCAATTTCAAATTGGAAAAAAGTGTGAAATATATAATTACAGGGAAAATAGGTAGATAAGCATTTAGTGTGAGCTTGTAATTTATGGTCCCTTAAGGAACTTAAAGGTATATCTAAGTCTCCCTGTGTGTAACTGTATCTAATCTAACACATCCTGCTTATATCATACACACACATAACATACACATACAGATTTATTGTATTTAAAAATAAAACTTGTTTTCCACACCCTCTGAGGTACCAACATAAGCGCAGTGTACCTACCAATAGAAACACTGCATTTGAATATGGATTTTAACTCTATACTAACCTTCAAGCCAAAAGCAGCACAATGGAGAGATCCACAGAGCAATGTCGGACTCCTATTGCTTCATTGTGTAGGGGACTACACATCCCATGATGCCTTGCTGTACAAACTGACTTCACAGATTGAAACAGATTTATTTAGCTGCCTGTGATTGTCCAAAATTAATTTTATGCAATTTTTTTGCAGGGATTAAATAAATAACAAGTTGACAAGGTTTTGTTTAATTGAAGATATAAATAAATGTTTATTTTATACAGTATTCTAATGAAATCACAAATTATTCCCAAGCATATTTATTTATTGGAAAATACACAGCATTAAGAAGAAAGCAGATACACTAACTAATAAATAACAGACATTATAGATAAATAATATGGAGGCATTTTCTATATTTTAAAAGAACACAGTACTCATATTATCTGTAATACATTATAAAGGGCTGCTGTAGTTTAAGAAAAAGGCACCAATTTGTGAAGTATGTAACAAACTAACATTAGCAGCTGGGTTTAAACATAGTTTTAGAAAAAATCTGATTTTGTGCACGCTCTGTTAATGAATAGAGGATTCCATTTTGTCTTTGTTACAACACTTCATAAAATTAGATCATGATGTTGTTTTTTTTATCTATAAGTGAAGAGAGAAGATAGGAGGATTTGTTAGATTACTGGAACTGATTTAACTGATGCCCCATTTTCCTCACAGATCACTAGGAGCAGACTGCTTGCGTCAATAGATCCAAACACTGCTCTCCAAAAATATAAACACCAGTCTTACAAACACAGAGTCCACCAAAATATCATGGATGCCTTCTGGGTCCCGCAGAGTCAACTAGTTTTTTGTGTTGTATTTTTTCTAATTACAAACTATATATATATATATACAGTATAGACTCCCAAGTGACAAATCAGGTAATTAAACACAGCAATAAATAACATTTGCATATACAAGTTTAACCAAATAAATGGTGCATTTAATTGTTACTTTTTTACATTCTAAAGCATTTTGTAATTCTTCAAAAGAGTATAATGTAAATAGAGACTACATTTATTTAAAAAAATCTATTTTAATTGCATGATAGAAAATATAAAAGTTATTTGTCTTTTAAAGGAGACATTTATGAAAATATCATTGTTGCAAACTATCATTGGTTCAAGTTCTGCAGATTATAGCTGCAATAATGATATAATAATCCCTGGTGTGATGTAGCAGCAGGAATATAATTCAAACGAATACACTGTAAATCCTTAAAGGGACAGTGTAAACTCTGGGTAAGGGACTTTTTAATTCAATGTGGCAGCTGTAAATAAAACGGTTTTAAAATTAAGGTTACCTTCTGATGTGCTGGGTCTGTCTCTACCTCCCTCTGTCAAATAACTCAGCCTGTTTGCCTGTAAGCCATTAAAGTCACTGTGAAGTGCTTTAATTATTCAGTAATTGTGACTTATATCCCCTATCCCTGTGCTGTGTGACCATACCGCCACCTGATGTCATTAGTTGATTTGTTTGTTGCCTAAATTTCCAAACAAGCATTAACTAGATTAGTAGCTTGAGTAATTATACAACTGTCAGATAACTCAAGTGGCTTCCAGACAAACAATGCAAGTCATGTTGCAGGTGGGAGCTAGAGACAGACCCAGCACCTCAGGAAAGTTAACATTAATTTGAAAACATTTTATTACAGGTAGCTTTATTGCAGACATTATGAACAGATATTTATTGAACAAACAAGTGGTGATCTAGGTACTTACAGACCTTCACCTGGAACTAATGCTGTCCCTTTAAAATAAAGTAATTAGAATATATGTAACAAAAATTGTGAATTGGTAAAAATGTGTTCCCAATAGAAGCTCTCTGCTGAAGTCTAAAATAGGAAAGCTCAAATTTAAATATCTAAAACGACAATGAATTTTCAAATATTGATGTTATTGCTAATCAGTTACTAAATAAATAAATGAAACTGTATATATTTGACCACTAGAGTGGCCCTTTAAGCACAACAAATTTATTTGTCCATGGTGGGATCATTTGAAAGCTTATATTAAAGGGGCACAGAAAATATTCATATTAGGTTATTTGATATTCTGTCATGCTCTGATAAATTATACAAATTAGCAGGAGCCTTAGTATTAATACTAAAATCAAGTTGTTGTATCTTATTACTCCTAAGAGTAAAGGATGGGAGGAGCAGATATATTAAAAAAAATACATTTATTTTTCTAATTAAAATCTGACATTTGTATAATATTTTCATTCGTAGTGTTACTTATTATTACCCATTTCTTATTGGTTTGGTTGCATTGATTGCATAGGTACAAGAAAATATTCTGTCCAAAAAAAAGATGCATACCAGAAAAATAATAGATTTTGTAGGCTCTGGTTAATTTTTGTTTTATGAAAAAATCATGTAAACTTTAAAACTTATTTGTAATATATAGATTTTCGATTAAAATAAGCTGTTGTTTGGACCAGTTTTGATGCTTTTCAGATTATATTAAAAACAATGTTTTGAACAATGCAGTGTTCAGGTAATCCTTTAGACTATCCATTTGGTAGTTGGTACCTGCAGCTGTGGGGTTGCAACAGGATTGTGTTAGCGTTACCAAGAAGAGACACTACTAGCAATTACTGTATCAAAGTCTTTATACATTTCACCCACTATGGGCATCTTCTTGAGAAGAAGTCCATAGTTTGTGCGTGTTGCAACTCCATCTCCTCTGGTTCCCACTCTAGAAAAAGTCTATATTGGGGGAAACACATACAGACATTGTCACAGTAATTAATACTACTGTGCACATTGCAACTCCATCTCATCTGGTTCCTTCTCCAGAAGAAGTCCATAGTGGGTGTAAAAACGTAGACACATAGGGCCTTATTCAATTGCGATTTGGGCAATTGAACAGGGCTCTAAATAAGCACATATTTTTTTGAAAGAAGTGTTTAGTTAGTGAAGACCTTGATTTTGGATAGAAGTTCACTAACTAAAAACTTCTGTAAAACAAATATGCTATTTGCTTATATAGAGCCCTATTCAATTAGCCAAATCACATTTGAATGAGGCCCATAGAGACATTGTTACAGTGATTACAACTACAGTGCATGTTGCAACTCCATCTTCTCTGGTTCCCCCTCTAGAAGAAGTTCATGGTGGGTGAAGCACATAGAGATATTCTCACAGTGATTACTATTACTGTGCATGTTGCAACTTCATCTTATCTGGTTCCTTCTCCAGAAGAAGTCCATAGTCGGTGAAAAAATGTAGAGACATAGAGACATTGTTACAGTGATTACAACTACAGTGCATGTTGCAACTCCATCTTATTTGGTTGCCCCTCCAGAAGAAGTCCATGGTGGATGAAGCACATAGAGACGTTCTCACTATGATTACTGCTACCGTGAATGTTGCAACTCAATCTGATCTGGTTCCCACTCCAGAAGAAGTCCATGTCAGGTGAAACACATAGAGACATTCTCACAGTGATTACTACTACTGTGCATGTTGCAGCTCCATCTCATCTGGTCCCTCTACCAAAGAAGTCCATAGTTGGTGAAATGCATATAGACATTGTCACAGTGATTTCTACTACCATGTCTCCTTGGAAATGCCAGCATTAACGTTATCACATTTCAATACCATCTCATCTGGAACCACAGCTGGAACTGAGAGCTGCATCTACCAACTACCAACTGAAAGAACTGGATTACTTAAGGACTGAGGTCAAAGCATCTGAGAAAAATCAAGACTGATCCAAACAACAGCACCTATTAATATATGATTCATCAGGTTTGAATACAATACTAAGTGACAGAGAAGGTTGCAGTTAACGTGTAATTGACTTCTATCTAGCTCAATCTTCCTGTTAAATTTATTTTCTTTAAATGGGAGTTTTGTGTCAATTTAAATTCATTATTTTCCCCAGTTTTCAAAATACATCTTAATAATAACATTTCATACAATAAATTGCATATTATAGGGTTTCGTTGATTTTTTCTTGAATTAAAAGGACAGCCATCTTTTCTGCCCATTGCTCTGTTGCTGTTGGTCCTGCTGTTGCTTCTTCAGCAATTCCTTGTAGTATTCTGACCGTAGAAATCGAGGGAATGAGTCCTTGGTCATTAGACACAAGATAAGTTGTTGAGCATCGTCAAAACAGGTAGACGTCGGCTCTGAGATATTCCGGGAAATTGTATCTCTTGTCTTATGGTCAATATTCACCTGTGGCAAAATAAATTGGTATATTATTATAGTGCCAGATTATGAATATATATATATATATTTATAGTATTAGTTATAGGATACCTCTTTCTCAAAGGGCTGTTGATTAGGAGAAAAATATTGTGTGTGAACTATTCATCAAACTAATAACATTAACATTGATGTACAAGCTATTAGAATCAAAGTATTTTCATATCTTTAGAAAAAGATCTTAATTTTAGCAGACTCTTCTACTGCATGGGAAGCTGCCATGATAGTCATAAATCCTTTACAAGGCATAAAAGGGCGCCACGGGGAAGAGCTAGCAGCTTTTTCAAATCTAGTTGTAACTGTCTTCTACCGAGCATCTGAATCAATTAGTCAAGAAACCCCCCTCCAACTTTGTTACTCTACTCATTCCACTCCTGAATAGATAATTCAAATTAGCTGAACCTCCTCTCTCAGGTTGCAAGCCAGGAGAAAGAGTGAGAGACACAAACATGGAATTTATCAAAGAGAATATGGTGAAATAAAGATTAGGATAAGCATTAGGGGTTAGGGTTGGCAGTTAGGGTTAGGTTAGGGTTAAGGTTTAGGTTAGATTTATGGTTTAGTTAGGATTTAGGTAGAGTTTGGTTAGGATTGCTTAGGCTTGGTGAGGGTTAGGTTAGCGTTAGAGTTAAGGTTGGGGGCTAGGTTTAGGGATTAAAGTTAGTTAGGATTAGTGGGAATAGGGTTAAGATTAGGGTTAGGTTAGGGGCTATAGTTTAATTTACTTAGGGTTAGGATGAGGGCTTAGGGTACACACACACACACGCAAGACTAAACAAAAAAAAAATAATCAAGGGCGCCTCGCACAACTTAGAAAAAAAACAACTGCATCGTACACGTAAAAGCCAACTGCGTCCCTCACAAAAAAATATGTCCGCATCGCAAAAAAATACAGCCGCGAAACGAGCCATTCCCAACACGCAAAACCGGCTGAAAACGGTGCGCATGGAAACATCAAAAACACAAGAAATAAACACAACGAACACATAAAAAGCTTACTTACAGCAAGGGGGCATTTAACACCTCGAAAAGTTAATTTACACGTCCATTTAAGTCCCAAAAAACGAGTTTAAACTGTCGAAAATCACCTAAGTGAGAGAAAAAATGTCAGCCGAACAAAACGAAAACGAGGCTTCAGACGTAACTATACTACAGTGACTCCCAAGACTGAAACACATACTATGCGGAACGTACCACACTGATATTCACCACCATTTTGAAAACTACGCACAAAATGGCGGATGGAACGCAAATTGTAAGCTGGAACGCAAATAGCGCATGCTTATTGCGTTCTAACGGTCTGAGGCAGTTGAAAGTTTATAAATACTGCCTACTTTCCAGAAAATTCTACATTTCGACTCAGGTGAAGAACGGAGTGACTGGACAGTTAACTGCTGCTGTAACTTTAGAAGAGATTTGTTTCCTAATTTCCTACTTTACATTGTGCAAATTAGAACTGAGAGGTAAGCTATAATGTATTACATTTTATTATCAAGACAGGACAAAAAAAATTAAAAATTTAAGTATGAAAATGTCATTCATGTATAGTGACATGTGGCACGCACATTTATGTGTATAGCCCCTACAACAAACTAATCATAACCCAAACTAATTAAACAACTATATTTAAATGACATAAAAAAAAAAAAAATAATGTTAATTTAACTATTAAAATATGATTCATGTAGAGCGATATGTCACACGCACATTTATGTGTGTAGGCCCGAAAACAAACTAATGTTAATTGAAACTAATTAAAGAAGTATATTTAAATGACATTAATTTATTGTAATTCAATATATCACCTAAAGCTCAATCTTTCTCCTTTTTTTTACTATTCAAACAGACTCTGCATCAACAGCGTCACTCAAGAATTTGCACCGTGCATTGTGAACCACAATCCCTTTTAAAGAACACCAACATAGAAGAAGAGGTAAGATAGAAAAATATATTACATGCTGAAAAAGACCATGCTTTGCTAAATCAAAAAGAAGAAATATACAATTAACCATTTCACTTTCTTTTTCAAACAGACACTACAAGAAGACCGGCGGATTAAGATTGGCAGGAGGGGACCCTCTGTCATTCGACACTTCAATCAAGGTAAAGTATAACAAGTACACAAAATGAAGGAACTATATATGTTTCATGGTCGCCAATATAATAAATGCAGCAACCAAAATGTGCTGAATACAAAATAGGATAATGCTAAAAATATAGCCAGAAATATCAAAAATAGAAAAAACATTCATTTTCACTGTAGAAAAACATTAAAGCTTCATAAAAAAGACTCATTAAGCAAATCAAGTATGCAACATATGGTAGACACAAAATAGGATTGTACAAAAAATCACACTAACAAATAGCAAAGTAAATTAATATTCTTCTTTAATGTTTAAGAACCTATAAGCCTTACAAAGAAGCCTAAATAAGCATACCAAAAGTGGTAGACACAAAACAGGATTGTACCAAAAATCACACAAACACATAGAAAAGTTAAATAATATTCTTCTTTACTGTTTAAGAACCTATAAGCCTTACAAAGAAGCCTAAATAAGCATACCAAAAGTGGTGGACACAAAACAGGATAATGCTAAAAACATTGCCATCATATCCAAAATAGCAAAAAAATTCAATTTCACTGTACAAAAACATTTAACCTTCATAAAAAAGACTTATTAAGCAAATAAAGTATGCAACATATGGTAGACACAAAATAGGATTATACCAAAAATCACACAAACACATACCAAAGTAAATTAATATTCTTCTTTACTGTTTAAGAAGCTATAATGCTTACAAAGAAGCCTAAATTAGCATAGCAAAAGTGGTAGACACAAAACAGGATAATGCTAAAAACATTGCCATCATATCCAAAATAGCAAAAAAATTCAATTTCACTGTACAAAAACATTTAACCTTCATAAAAAAGACTTATTAAGCAAATAAAGTATGCAACATACGGTCGACACAAAATAGGATTATACCAAAAATCACACAAACACATACCAAAGTAAATTAATATTCTTCTTTACTGTTTAAGAAGCTATAAGGCTTACAAGGAAGCCTAAATTAGCATAGCAAAAGTGGTAGACACAAAACAGGATAATGCTAAAACCATTGCGATCATATCCAAAATAAGAAAAACAGTTATTTAACAATACAAAGAAACTACCGCTACAATGAACTACAAGCACATATAAACAAACTGTTGATAATAAAAAATGTAAAAAACAAACTTAACATCTCAAACTAAATTAATTATACATTATTTTCTTTTACAGATTAACATGGCTACTAACGAGAGCAAACAAGAAAAGATAAGACGGCAAGATAGAACGACAACGGAGATGGGCCAACCAGCAGACACCAGAGGAGAAAGAAATTCGACGAGAAAAAGAACGCAAAAGAATTGCAAGCAAAAGACTATCAGCTGCAAAAATTAAAGATACACCAAAAAAAGATAATAAGCAAACAAAGGATTTAGAAACGGTTCCTGAAATGTCAAATACGTATATTAATAATTAAACAACTTTCCAAACATACACATCTCATTGCCGTCATTTTTTGACAGGCAAGTCGCTAGTATATATATATTTATGAGTATTCAAAACATAGATCACTCTTAGGCACTCAATAACATGGAGAAAATGGAAGAGATTAAGAGCTGTCTTATTCAGAATGACTGAACGAATGATTGAGCCTAAAATCCTGTCTGCCACCACTGAGACCTGTAGTTTGATATCTCTATATTAGCCCAAACATAAAAAATGTATATCCCAAAATAGCCATTAAACAGATAACAAAGGACCATTTTATTGTTACCTGTATAAAATATATATATATAGTTTACCTGTTACCTGTAAGTTCCTAGTCTTCAGTTTTTGTGATCATTTAATGTTTTATTTAATAGCAAAATCCTTTTAACCTTTATTTCATTTGAAGAATTTGTATTTAATCCATCAGCTTTATTGACAGCTAAGAACAATGAGACTCTGGACTTGCTATGAACATTCATTAAAGGGCCTTCCCATTTCTTGAGAGTTTTCTACCTTAGAGTCAGATTTAAAATATATATATTGCATTTATTTTTCATGAGAATTATCTTTTTACTCTCTGGGCCTTACCTGCTCCTGAATTATTTGGAGGCCAATATTAAAAAGTCTCTCTGTCTGTACATTTTATAGTAAGATAACAGTTGGATCTCACTAGAAACAGAAAAACCGGAGGGGAAATAGAATAATCGAAGTAATATTGTGGAGGATATTGAGGTTTGCATTCTATGCAGCATTCAATAAATAATCATTTGTATTCCAGAAGAATTTAGGACCAATATCAAAAGTAATTACCTAGATTTTATTTTATAGTGCAAAACAAAGATACATTTGATTTCCCCCTATAAATGTGTAGGGGAGGACAAAATAGAGGAAACACCCCAATGGAAAAAGAGTTTAACTAAATCACAATTAGGAATGCAGCGGTAGAGATGAGTGATATTAGATTTCTTGCCAATTAGTAGTATGTGTCAGATGGAAAGGAGGTCTGACAATTAGCACTAATATGTCAAAGCAACAAGAAGCAACTAGCAGGTTCACAAAGAGAGCAAATAGTCAGTGCATCAATCATACAATTATTTAATGTGTCAGTGGGACCTGTCTGAAACAACATGGACAGAATGTAAAAAACAACACGAGGGGGTTATGCTAGAGAATGTGGGAAGGGGTACTGGGGGTAAGGAGAAAAGGGGAAGTGGGAGGTGGGAGGAGGATGGGAAGAGAGGGAAAGGGAGGAAGGGAGGAAGTGAAGGGATAGAGGGGTAGATAGGGGGATGGAGAGAGGGATTGGGTTGAGGGCAAAGTGGGGGACAGGAGGAATAGTGTGGGAAGGCAGGGAGAGAATGAGGTGTGGGAAGGAGGTGGGGGTACTGAAGGGAGTGATGTAAGGAGGTTAAGAGAGGGAGAGGGGGATTGGAGAGAAGGGATATTAGGGGATGGGAGGCAGAGAGGTAGAGTTAGGGGGATTGTAGGGCGAGAGGGCAAAGGGAAGAGGAGTGGAATGCGGAGGGGGATGCTGGGGTACAGGATGGATTGAGGGAGGGAGGGAGAGGAAGAAGGAATTTAGGGAGAGGGGAAAATGAGGAATGGCAGGAGAGAGAGAGGATGGGGTTTGGAAAGGAGATAGTGATGGGTGCAAAGGAGGGAGAGAGTAGAGGGAGGGAAGGAGGTTGAGAGGGAACGAGAAGGAGAGAGGGGTATGATGAGAGGGGAGAGGAGGAAGAGTAGGGGGATGGGGAGAGGGGGGAAAGGGGGAAGGGGACAGACACACATAAACTACATAACAGTTACATCCGTCGACTCTCTATATAAGTACATATACTGAAGAATAGTCACACCCCTGGACTCTGGGTTGGATTCCTCTAAATAATCCCTAACCTTGGAAAATAAAACTTTATTAACATTTAAAACATACTGCATAACAGAACATTTGGGAGTTTGAAGTCCCTTTACAAGTCTTACTTTATTTTAAATGATCCATAAACATGGACTTTAGGGCATAAGATGAAGAACAAAAGTAGCAATATAAATTTTCTGCTCATTAATCAGAAGCACATTAGTTACAGTACATAAAAGAGAAATATATAATGTGCAATGTGATATTTTTAAAAGTATTTCTATTTGCAGCTTAATTTTTGTTTATATTCTCTTTTTTCTAATAGCATATTTTAAATATTAAAGGACCACTGTAGGATTATATTTAAAATATATTATACTTATAAAAACAGGAAATTGTTTTTAGATTTTAAATAAAATAACACAGTTTTATATCTACCATTGTCTTCTGAACAATGGAAAGGTAGTGGCTAAAATGAACTGTGCTTATTTTAGGACTCATTGAAAGCTTATTAGTTGACAAAGACACACTCTCCTGAGACAGAAGCTGCAAGAAGGAACCCCATAAAGAAAGTCTGAGGTAAAGCATATACAGCCACAGACTTTGTAGGGCTGGATGTGCATTGTAGTATCCTAGCCTATGAGGGACCACATCTGAGAGATGGTCACTGATTGGTTAGTATGAGACACAGCACAGCAAGAGCTACATAGTCTGCGTCTGCATAAACTGCAGAGGGTAGACCCATACAGGGACTATTTGATAGATTTTAGGCAGTAAAACAGAGCTTATTAGCACTTTTTAAAATAAAGTACATTAAAGTAAATATATATACAGGGATATTATATACCAAGTAACATCCAGGAATCTTCCATATCCCTTTAAGGCTATGGAAAGAGCCCTAAATGTACACATAGCATGCAGATTTGACAACATGTTATTATGAGTTTTCTATGCTTAATTATGCTTTTACTCAGATTAAATGTTTTATATATTTTTCACTGTACAGTGGCCTTTTAACTGCCTACAAGCACACATATAAATCTAGAATATTGTTTATATATGTCAATCACTGGCCCAGAAGCAGTAAATTGCAACCACAACTCTACAGAAATCCATATATCATGGATCCCTCCATGGTCCTGCTGAGATATTATCTAAGTTTCTCTGTTTTTACCTTTTTCTAATCCTGCTTATATCTGACACACACATTACTTTGAGTCACTCTATACACACACATATTTGCTTACAGTATACCTACCAATAGCATTTGGGTATGTTTTTTAAGTCCCCAAGTCAACAGAGCACAGTGCAGAGATCCACAAAGCAATGCCTAGGCTCATCCTTTCTTCCTTGTGCAGGAGACTACACTTCCCATGATGCCTTGCTACACAAACTGCCATCACAGACTGAAACAATGTTATAGCTGCCTACGATTTGCCAAAAATAATTATGATGTTTATGCTTTTTTAGAAGGGGTGTTATCTCTGAAAATCAACTGCTAGCAAACTTTAGGGTAAGTTTAATAACATTGTTTTTGTTTGTTTGTTTTTTTCATGCTTTTTTTTTTTTTATACACTACTGGTTCTCCTCTACCAGATGCATTCATAATCCAGAAAACTTAAATACCTCTTTAATTATGATTATACTCAGCATAAACGTTTTATATATTTTTCATTGTACAGTAGCGTTTACCTGTACAATGAAAAATATATAAAACGTTTAAAAGCAGTAAAAGCATAATTAAGCAGGGAAAACGTATACATAAATCGAGAATAACGTTTATACATGTCAATCTAACACTGTTTTTCAAATATATGTCTTGGTTTTGTTATTTTGAATCTCAGAAATATTCTATGTAATCATTAAGACGGAGGGACAATCGGCGCTATTCTGCAGCTCGCAGTTTATCCACCCTTAGCAAACATAGAAAGCCCCGAAGTCTAGAGTACAAACCTGTTATGACTTCTCTATACCTCTCACACTTGACATGTCTCCAATGTTTGAAAAGCTCTGGGTTATAATCACAAATTTTGCCTCTCGAATGAAAAAAAATATGATTTTCAGCTGCTAAGCACTTTTAATCAATCCCATTTTTATTTTCGGTGTTGAGAAACCTATTACATTTTCAACAAAAGGGTTTTATTTTTTTTAATCGGCAGTGGTTCCACTTCATATTACAAGAGTAGCGCGGATTAACAATTGTATGAAAATAGACTCGGCAACACGAACAAAAAATATATTGAGAAGTGTAACTGGAAATCTGTCATTGCTAGTTCCTAATCCAACTAATGGCAAGTCAGAGGAATTGGCGTGGGCTTATAATATTAAAATTCATAGAACAAATATGATCAGGGGACAGAGGCTTTGCGGCAGAAGCTAAAATAAGCATTTCTTAAGAGACCAGATACATTTTATCAAGGAAATACACATTACAGCAACTTGTGATAATGTAACTAGTCATAAATCTCATTTAAAAAAAAAAATCCTGAACCAGCACTTATGAAATTAAAAAGATTTTGATGGTAAATGTGCTTCTAAATAGATGAACCTTTAATAGACAGGACGAGAAAAAAGGGATTAATATTATTGGAGGCATTTCATTTTCTGGGATGTGTTGTCGTATACGTCAAAAAGCTAGATTAGTAGTGGTTAAATGAAAATATATGATATGTTAGGCTGGGATTTACGGCATTCATATAATGTAATCAGGTAACAACAATTCAGCACTGCCCGCGAGCTATTCTTCTCAATTATTGTACACAGTGATCTGACAGAGTAACATTGACCAAAAAAAAATTACAACATTTTTTAGCTACCTTGCAAAATATAGAATATACCTCTGAATTTGTCATTTTGAATTCATTTGGTTAAAGGAGCACTGCAGTGTTATATTTGCTGTTATAAAGAACTTGAATGACTACAGACTTTAAAGGAATATGGATTTTACTAGGTATATAATAAACCATCCCTTCTGGATCGCTACCTTGTTGTGGGGAAGGGGCTTGGGTACCTAAATGAAGCTGTGAGCCATACCATGAAGGGCAGTTCATAGTAAAAAGTGTGATTTATCCGACTTTAATAAGGAGACTAGCAAATTGCCTGTCAAAAAATGACGGCATGAAATTGTAAGCCAGGGAATGTTTTAGACATAATGTACATTGTTTTTTACCGTGAGGGCCTTCGGGGGTCATTGCGAGGCTTGCGCTGAGCGCCTTGCAGGAAGCATTGTGCTGAAGAGCTGACAATCTGTGTTAATATTCCTGCAGCATCCAATGTAGGTTTGCACTGTTCTGGAGCTGAGGTGTAAGTGTCAGCAATGTGTGTAGTGTGTAGTGTAAATAGGCTGTGTGCGCGAGGGGAAATCGTTTGTTTAGCTGTGTACTTCCACATTGTGTAAGTTAGTGTTGTGAAATGGCGGTGAATGTGTATGTGGTACGCAGGTGTGTATGATTTAGCGTCCTTACTAAAAGTGTATCTTTACCTCGTACAGCTTTTTTGAAAAGCAGCATGTGCTTGGTGGTGTTTTGCGACTTTAGGGTCGTGTAGCCTCGTTTTCGTTTTTTTCGGTGGCCATTTTTTCTCTCTCTTATGGGATTTTCGTGTGTGTAAACTCATGAATTTGGACTTAAATTGAGGTGTAACTTCACTTACAGGTCCTGGGTGCCCCCCCTTGCTGTGGGTAAGCTTTTTGTGTATGTAAAATGGCGGCGAATGTGTATGTGGTACGCGGCTTTGGATGATGTTTCGTCCTTGGTAAGAGTGTATCTTGTACCTCGTACGGCTTTTTTAAAAGGTGTTTTGCGTTTTTAGGGTCCTGTAGCCTCGTTTTCTTTTTTTTCGGCGGCCATTTTTTCTCTTGCTTATGGGATTTTCGTGTGTAAACTTGTGAATTTGGACTTAAACTGAGGTGTAACTTCACTTGCAGAGGTCCTGGGTGCTCCCTCTTGCTGTGGGTAAGTTTTTAATGTATTTTTTGTGTGTATTTATTGTGTTTTTAATGTTTTCAGGTGCGCACGGTTCGGCCGTTAAGGTCGTATTTTTGCGAGGTTGTAATGTTTTTTTTTCTAAGTCCCGCGTCTCCTATTTTTGTATGCTAAGTCCGTAAATTTTCATTTCTAAGTCCCGCGGTTCGTATTTGTTTGGGTAAGTCCGTATATAGTGATTGCGTGTTAGATGTATTTTGGTAAAGTGCCACTTGTGTGGGTGTTTGTAACCGTGTGTGAGGCGCCGTAGAGCATCAACCTCCACAAATGCGGCCCCTCGCTTCGTGAGGATCCGCATTCGCGGCCTGCAATGAGCCTTTGGCTCATTGCAGCCGACGTGGGAGCCTCCACCTCCATACCGGCTGTGAATGTGTGTGAAGGCTAACCGACACGCTACAGTTGAACAACTGACCAAACGAATGAACCAGGGGGCTACCAGACAAGTGTCTAAAACAATAGTACCCATGCTGAATAGTACCCGTACTGTACCCATGCTGACGATGGTTCATGGTTAGAAATGGCTTCAGTTTGCATGACAGTACTAAAATTGAACCTCTTCTGATTGGCAAAGAGTTGCCTTCTCTGATGAGCCATGTTTTCTGCTCCATTGACTGGATGGACTTTGGTGTGTCAGGCACAAAACCTCCAAGAACAAACACTCTGCAACCATTGTTGGAAGAGCACAAGCTGGTGGTGGCAGCATTATGGTCTGGGAATGTTTTCTTGGCATTGTCTGGGTCCATTCATACCTCTGGAAGGTGCTCTAAAATGATTGGGTTATCTATTTATCCTTGCAGGTCAAGTACATCCTTACATTTTGACTGTCTTCCCTGTAGTGGTTGAGATCTTCCAGCAGGACAATGCAACAATTCATACGCTCAGAATTGTCCAAAAGTGGTTGGAGGAGCATGACAAATACCTCCAAGTACTTCTCTGGCCTCCAAGTTCTCCAGACTTGAACCCCATTGACCGCCTGTGGGACCACCTCTTACTGCCATGTTCGATGTATGGATACTCCACCACGCACTCTTCAGCAGCTATCGGATGCACTGCAGTCTGCACGCCTCCAGATACCCTTGCCAACCTTCCATCATATTACTGACTCACTACCACATGGTCTAGCTGCTAAGCGTGCTGAACATGGTGGTTATTCAGGATATTAGCTGGTGGTCATATAACCCATAGGGTAATCAGATGACCTTTCTATAAAATAATATTCTGCCCCTCTCCCCAAATAAATCAAGAATCCACCATCACTTCTGGCTGCTGCCAGTAGCAGAGGGCACATAACCTGTTGTGGGCTCCAGTGCATTGCATTAGCAGTAGATCTACCAGTGATTACTAATGTTAGTGTTATTGTTAAAGTGTTAGGGCCTCATTCAATTGCAATTCAGTCAATTGAATAGGGCTCTATATAAGCACATAGCATATATTTTTTACAGAAGTTTTTAGTGAGTGAAGACCTTGCTTTTGGATAGAAGATCACTAACTAAAAACTTCTGTAAAAAATATATGCTGTGTGCTTATATAGAGCCCTATTCAATTGTCTAAATCACAATTGAATGAGGCCCTTAGACTCAATTCATTCTTCTGTCTCAGAGATCTGTCATCGTTCTTAGGTTCACTGGTTAAAATAATGGTTAATGTAATTGTGTAATTTACTTTAATTTGCTCTAATACTATGGTTGCCAATTAAAAGACATTAGAAAGTGCAATAAAATACTAGCTATTACAAGTAGGATAGTAATATTTATCCATGCCCATTGAGTAGATAAACAAAAGGTACCGTACCACACACTGCCTGGCCCAACACATCTATAATAGGTTTTTCATTATTAAACCTACATTACAAGTATGTTTTTCCTAGTTGCATCTGAAAGAGAATATTTGATAATGTACAAATGTATATTTTCTTTTTCAAATGATACATTAAATGCAGAAAACAATTATCTAAGGCCTTCATTCAATTGTGATTTGGCCAATTGAATAGGGGTCTAAATAAGCACATAGCATATATTTTTTAAAGAAGTTTTTAGTTAGTGAAAACCTTCCTTTTGGATAGATGCTTACTAACTAAAAACTTCTTTAAAAAAAATATGTTATGTGCTTATTTAGACCCCTATTCAATTGACCAAATCGCAATTGAATGAGGGCCTAAATGTTTAACTGATCCATGTGCTTGTTCCTGACAGCCAATGAGCAGTCATTTTAGATATTTGAGTCATACTTGTCTGCCAATCACATCTAAAGATGTACATATGATTTGTGCACTTCTTATCTGTTTCAAAAAGGTTTAATGGTAATAATAATTATTATTATTAATATTAATTAATATTAATATTTGTACATGCAAAACACAACTTGGTTTTGTTTAAACCATGCTCTGTTAAATGCATTAAAAAGGGAATTTTGTTCCATGTCCATTTAAAGTTAATTTGATAAATTTTGTTTCATGTTTGAAAGTAGCCCCTTTTCCAGAACTACACTTGAAAAATTACATGTTTTTAGAATGTAAAAAATATAACACAGGCTCTAATGTATTACTTTTATCAACAATTAGGCTGGTGTGGAATCTACCATCTTATTTCCCACTGATCTGTTTCCAGAAGTTTACAGTCATATCCTACTGAGGCAGAAACTAGAAGAAGCAGGCATGCTAAATAAAATGGAATCCTGCAATGAGGAGTAATTGCATTTTCTCACATTTGGCCCATTCTCAAGTATCGTTAGTCATATCATGCAAAAAAAAAATGATCACAGTTTTTCTTAAATATTTACTTATATGATCGTAAGAGGGACCTGTGCGCATTCAATTGACTATATATTGTTGTTACATATCACATATATAATTGTGAGCATGCAGGTTGTTGCTATTGCTGTGGGCTCGCCGCAGTTGCTGGCATGGAGCGCCGAAGGACCTCGGAAAATTTAAGGAGTTACGAAACCAAATACGAGACACGTTACAACCCCTTACAACCTCGCAAAAAACGGACGAAACCCGCGCACATGAAAACATGAAAAACACAATAAATACACACAACAAATACATTAAAAGCTTACCTACAGCGAGGGGGGGCACCCAGGACCTCAAAAACTGAAGTTACACCTCAATTTAACTCCAAATAAAAGAGTTTAGACACTCAACAATCCTCTAAGCAAGAGAAAAAATGGCCACAGAAAAAAACAAAAAAACGAAAACGAGGCTACAGCACTCTAGACGCAAAACACCACCAAACACCTACTGATTTTCTGAAAAAGAAGTACGAGATCCAAAAACAAGGACGCAACCCCAAAAACATTAGAAACACAATAAATACACACAACAAACACATAAAAAGCTTACCCACAGCAAGGGGGGGCACCCAGGACCTCTGCAAGTGAAGTTACACCTCGATTTAAGTCCACATTTTTGAGTTTAGACACCCGAAAATCCCCTAAGCGAGAGAAAAAATGGCCGCTGAACAAAACGAAAACGAGGCTAAAGGACCCTAAACAAGCAAAACACCACCACAAACACGCAAAACACCACCAAACACCTACTGATTTTCCGAAAAAGTCGGACGACATCCGAAAACAAGGACGCTAAATCAGCCACAGCCGCATACCACATATTAGGCACCATTTTAGAACAATAACTTATACAATCCGGAAGTACACAGCTACGCTAACGGATTTGCCTCGCGCACGCACACTATTACACTACACACTGCACACATTGCTCACACTTACACAGCAGCTCCATAACACTGATGCTGCAGCAACATGAAAACAGATTGCCAGCTCTTCAACACAATGCTGCATATATTACTTCACAATAGGTACAGTATATTAATTTCTTATTTTATTAATTATTCATTGCCATACCAAAAAAAAAGACCAACGCTGCTCATAGCACACAAACAACCAAGAGCCTCGTAATGAGCGCCGAAGGATCTTAAAACACCAACAAAATTAAATTTGCACGCAAACAACATTACCTGCCTTACAATATTATTGCCGTAATTTTTTGACGGGCAAGTCGCTAGTCACATATATAGTTGTCAGCAGGCTTGGCAAAACCCGTTGCTAACGCTGCGGCCCTCACAAAGCAAGAGCCGCGGTTGCGGCCAGGCAAGGAGCAATCCTTGCTCTGGTGGAGATGAGTGCCATAGGTGCTCATCCCTACGACCCTGTACCACTTTCGGACCATAAATGCGGACCCACGTCGCCTGCAATGAGCCCAAGACTCATTGCACACCTCAAATGCTTACAAAACTCCCAATTACTAAATACGGACTTACACTACAAATACAAGCTGTGGGACTTACAAAAAAAAATATGACCTGCGGGACTTACAAATAATCCATTATGGACTTGCAAAAATACGACCTTCACAAACAACCCGCGCACAGCCAAAAACATTAAAAAAGCACAAAATACACACCAAAAACAAACAAAAAATTACCCACACCAAGGGGGGACACCCAGGACGTCTGCAAGACAGGTTACACCTAGATTTGAGTAGAATTTAAAAAGTTTAGACACTCGAAAATCCCCTAAAGCGACAGAAAAAATGTGCTCCGATAAAAACGAAAACGAGGCTACACGATCCCTAAAGCCGCAAAACACTGAAAGGCACGTAAGACTTTTACTCAAACCCGTACAACCTACAACATACACCATTAGCAAGAACGTTCAATCAGCCAAACCCGCGTATCACATACACATTCACCGCCATTTTACAACACTACCTTACAGAATGCGGAAGTACCCTGCAACAGTAACGGTTTACCCTTGCGAATGCAGCCTATTTACACTACACACTGCACACATTGCTGATACTTACACCTCAGCTCAACAACACTGCAAATCTACATTGGATGCTGCAGGAATATCAAAACATATTGTTAGCTCTTGACACCACTACTTGATGCATATATTAATTACAGGTAAGGTACATTCTCAAAACACTTAATTTGTGTGCCAAACACCCTTCCTTGACTTACAATTCTATTGCCGTCATTTTTTGACGGGCAATTCGCTAGTTCAATATAATATTAGTCTTAGATATCATCACACTTATACTATTGATGTTTGCCAACCCTTGTGCCATTAGATTGGGCCTCTACAGAACAGTATTAATGTCATATAGTTGATATAAACTCTGGTAACGTAACAAATACCTGTATCACTTCAAATGCACTTTCAAAATAACCTTGTTGATTGTACATGATATTCTTAGAAATTAGCTCTAGAGAATACTCTTTAGCAGAGACCTCTTCAATCTCAAGTATCTCTGTATTGACCATTTCTTTTAGACTAGTTCATTAGAAGATACAACAATTGACAGAGTAGTTTAGTCCTTGTAATCTGAACATAGCAAATACGTTAATAAAAAATTACTAAATAACCGAGACTCATCCACCATACTGAACGCTCAGTGGCCCCTATTCTTTGTTAACACTCGTCTTCTAATGTTGTTGTTTGTTGGTTAAAACAGAATTAAATTTTTATATATTACAATGTTATTATTTATAACAATTCGTCTATAATGTAAATCGTGTTACATGCTATCAGACTTGCAAGTCGGCAATGTACAAAATAATAAAGATGAATGATGAAAATGTTCTAGTCAATGTGGGTGGCCTGATAAGGATTAACTCCTTGATTCCCGAGATTGATATAACACAGAAATTAAAAGTTAAAACAAAATTTTTGATTGCAGATTTGCGAGCTTAAGACAATTAATTCTAATGCATTTCATGGCTTTCCCTGACTTTTAAAGTGCAGTATTGATTTTTTATTCGCATTTACAGTACTACGATCAGGTGTTTAATCCCCTTGCAAGTCCTATTTGGTTTTTGTAGAATTTTCTACGATCAGGTGTTTAACCTCTCTTTAGTACTGATAAGGTTTTCTTCTACATTTGCCATTTACGGGTATGAAAACAATTGCGGCCTTGAGGAATTGTAGCAATTGAATAGTGATTTGCGATTGTAACATTCACGGGCTTGAAAGACCAAAGGCTAAGATGGGTTGGAGTTACGATTTTGACGACCGCAGGGATTTCCATAATCTCCAGAATAAAAACCATGACCCTAACTTACAAAGCCCTCAACATTGCACCCCCTAAATCTCTGCTTTCATATCCAAGTACTCTCCCACCATATCTCTTTGCTCTGCTATTGATCTTCTTCCTTCCTTCTCTCTTATCACCTCCTCTCATTCCAGCCTTCAGGACTTTTCTCGTGCTGCCCCTATTTAATGGAACTCCTTGCCTCGCTCCACCAGATTATTCTCTTATCCCAAATCCTTAAAAGAAACACTAAAAATGCATCTATCACCTTCAGCCTTACAATGGACAACTGCACACTCTACAGTATAATATCACTCCCCCCCCCGGGTCAAACTAAAAAAAATGAAAAAACATTTAAAGCACTGAATAGCATTGACAAAGCCCTCATCTCACTTACAACTTAACCTTTACTGAATACAAAGAGCTCGTATTCATCTCACACACCCCTTTCCTCTTTTTTAATAAATTATCTTGTAAGCAATTTCGATCTAGGCTCTTATAACTTCTAAGTGTTTGATCCAATGGTTTGTCAAATATGTACCAAACTAACAACATTAGCAGGAGACAAACTTAATTTTTGAAGACTAGGTTTATGAGGAGAATAGTCTATGTTGTGCTTATTACGTCACATACTAAGAGCTGGGTAATGGTTGGGTGTTTTTACAGCTATTAGTAGAGGAGAAAGCAGAGAGAGGCCCAGAGTCATTGTTAGATAATTAGATAAGATTTAAATGGACATCACACTTCTTTCCCGAGGCCCAGAAGCAGGCAGGTTGTATCAATAGATGCAATTTCAGCTCTTAAAATATTTAAACATCCCCTCTCACAACTTCCAACACTTTATAATTGATTTCACAACAAATAGGTCTTGACTGACTTGTTTTTTTCAATAAAGGTGAGGTGATGGTTATGACCCAAGCGGAGAATTTACTAAGCACTTTATAACCTGAGATGAAAAAAGCTGTGATAATACAGATTTCCATGGGAAATGTTGTTGTTGTGTCCGACTCTCCTTGACCCTATGGATAGCAGCATGCCAGGCCCATCTTGTATCTGGTTGTGCTCATCCATAAGATTTTCATGGCTAAGATACTGGAGTGGGTTGCCAGTTCCTTCTCCAGTGGACTGTGATTTGTTTGACCTCTCTGCTATGACCTGACCATTTTGGGCATGCGCACACACAAAAGCGCACCCGTCACTAGGGCACGCAAACGTCTGTGCGTATGGTAAGGAATGTAGAGATTATCAGGGTAAAGAGAAGAAGAAGGGAAGAATTGCTGATTTGTGAGGTAGATGTAAGTACTTTGTTGGAGGGAAAAAAATTGCTATCATGTCTGCTTCTACACCAACACTGTTTGCCAAATTTTTACTGTACACTGAAAAAATATGTTTTCGTTACCTACACAGCTCCTTATGTGGGAGCTGTGTAGGCCACTATCTGCCCCCCTCCCCGGCTCCACCGGGCCCCTCCACATGGTCACCTTGGCCTCACCATCCCTTGCCTGCAATACCTTGCATGTTTTCTGGCTGGGCAGGGAATCCCAAATGACATCTTACACACAACATGATTTGCGATTCCCTGCCCCCTCTGTGGCCATCCATTCATTAGCTCTGCCACTGGGTCTTACAACATACTGGTGGTCAATAAGCTAATAAACAACCTTAGTAACTACAGTGTGGGGAGACCATCACTTACCCAAGTTATTTTAAACTTAGTGTATTTAGGCCAATCCCACCTTGGACAGATGCCTTAACTTGTTGTTGTTTCTAAAAATGGATCAACCTCAAGAGTCTTGTTATCCTTCATCTTCACTCTTATAAGGACTTTTCAACAGTAAATATCCCAGAAATATGAAAATACATCATGTTGCTGTAACTTATGACCCATAAATAAAAAGTAATTGACCCATTACCTATCTATATACTTCATCCTTTCTATTTTTCATATGTAGCATATTTTTTGTAATGTAACATCTTGCTATATTAACTGGGTTAGCAGGTGTCCTGCATTTTAAGTAATCATTTTCAAGATGAATAGTGTCAGAGTCAAAAAGGTATTTTCTTTGTATAATTAGAGACAATCTGTTCAACCCCCACTCCATAATTTTTAAAGCCGCAAATCAATAAGGAAGCAGGGCTTGTGTGCTATCCAATGATTCACAAGGGGAAAGCTATAATAAAGCAATAAAAATTAAAACAGTATTATTTTAAACCTACTTATTCATTTGTGTTATAAATTTGGCATGTTGCACTGCTGCGCTTCCATTGGCGCCCATCCAAAGGGATATTAAGATTAATTATCTTGGACCAAGTCCATGAAAGAGATCATATGTAGTTGAAATTTAGTCCTTCGGGATACCATTTTTTAACATGCCTTATGCATTTTCCTCTATAAAAGTAGCAATTAAACCATCAGGATGAAACCATTATATTATTAAAACAATGTCACCCTGATACTAATGATTTTCCCTCCGCTATGTCTCTTACATAATGTATTTCCAAAAGAAAAAACAGAATTCACAGAAAGTTTCAAAATGAATTCAATTCTGGACAAAAAAACAACATCACAGATGTACAATGAGCACTGTTGTCTTCTAGATAATGCAACCTTGAGAAGACTTTTAATTTTGTTACTGAGGTCAAGTTGCTTTATAAGCTAAAATTAAGCATGACATAAGGGTATTTGTTCAAAAATTAAGAGCTTGATCACATGGCTTCCATAGGATCTCTCACAAGGCTAATATGGCATTACGGTAGTTCTTATGAGAGAATTTATGTAGCTATTGTATGATTCCCTGTGACAATGAACATGGTAAACTACCCAGTGCCTAGGATCCAGCTGAGCCTCAGCTAAGCTAAATAATGGTTTCCCATTATTGCACATGAACATTGCAGTTTACACACATCATATTATATTAATTTCATCCCTATTACATAGTATTAAATGTTAGGTGGTACATATTAATGCTAAGGCAGGACAATTGTTGAGAAGGATTGTACAAGAAATTGTAGAATAGGTGGCAGGTATTTGTGATGACAGCCCTGATGGGGGAGAAGCCTGTAATATAGTACTTTAGTACCTGCTTCTCTTTCTTTTCCAATGGAGCCTAGTTTAATCTTGCCCAAAGGAATCCTTTCCCAGGGACAGCACAAGATGGATATACCACTCCTGGGCTTTGTTGTTTCTAGCCCGTGGCTACCCAAGTGAGAAAAATGATTTCCTCTCTTGGGACTGTCTAGGGTCTGGAGACTCTCATCCATAGTGAATAGCCCTTGTGTCTGTGTATTTTGGACAATGTGTGGCTAACCACTTGTTATATTGATTATATCTATGCTAAACATGCCTGATGTTGGTGTGTGTCTTTATATGTAGTTTTGTAATTCATATACAATTATTGTTCGCAATGGCAAGTCTAAGAGGCCCATTGTGAAAATACTTCCTGCTGAGTTATTAGGTTAGCTGACCATCCTATCTTAATTATGTTACATTTGTTTCTCTGCTCCCAGACTGAACTACCGGGACCTTTGTGTTCTCCCATTTATGTAAATTTCTGTCTGTTTCAATAAAGTGCATTACTCTTTTTAAAAGTTTAAAAATGTGTCAGCTGTATTTATGAGGGGTGGCGAAGAGGATTTAGTCTTTTCAACACAGTATCCCATCAGAGCACTGGGGTGTGTGGCTGTGCCATAGCACCACATGGTGGTACAAAAAAATGACTGCAGGCAAATAACTATTCCATCCTCCTACGTGGCGCAACTTGAAATGCGTTGATTCGACAGCGAGGCCATCACAATGTTTGGGGCAGGAACTCGGCCCCCCAGGGCCTCGGATGTGCCTTTCATAGCTCAAGGCCTCTTCTGTCAGAGAGCCTTATAAGCCAGATCGGAGGATGGAATAGTTCTTTGCCTGCAGTAAATTCTTTACACCACCAGGTGGTGCTGTGGCGCAGCCGCACACCCCATTGTTCTGATGCAGTGTCAAAATAGAAAAGGACCAAGAACTTTTACTCACTTACTCCAATCCATCTAGAAAGAAATCCTGCATCTGCTTTGCAGAACTGCATTCCTGCTCTCCACAAATCCTGAAACAAATTTCCTTCCAAGGAATCCCCAGCCCTGATACACCCGCAGAGGAGAGGACTTAACCAATATGATATATTCATTGGCTGGTCCAGCTGATCCCTCCTTTTTGTGACAGCATTAACCCCTGGTGCTCTGTAATAATCAGGAGTGACTTAGCATTAATTCTGTGTTAGGCCCTCATTCAATTGCAATTTGGCCAATTGAATAAGGCTCTAAATAAGCACATAGCATATTTTTTTTAAAGAAGTTTTTAGTAAGTGAAAACCTTGCTTTTGGATAGATGCTTACTAACTAAAAACTTCTTAAAAAAATATATGCTATGTGCTTATTTAGAGCCTTATTCAATTGGTCAAATCGCAATTGAATGAGGGCCTTAGTGTTTAAGGTTTTTGTAATTGACATTGTGATTTAGTTGACTGTTCTTTAGTAGGGTTGTATAGGGCTGGGCTAACTATTAGAACCCCTTCTGGACCTTGTCATGGTGAAGCTTTGAGCTATACCATGTATTGTCAACCAAGATGGGCAGGTCATAGAAGAGAGGTCAGGCAAACTGCGGTCGAGCAAAGAGTGAGCCGGCAAGCCACTACAGTATTTTTGCCAAGAAAACCTAATGGATTAACACTAACTGACACAAGATATGCCTTGTGTGCTGTGATCCATAAGATTCACAGAGAGTAGGACAGTACTGAACAACTAAACAACAACTAAACTGCTTCAGGGTGCGTAGGCTTTCATTTGATTCCATTAGAGTTCTGAAAAATGCTCCTTTAGACTATTTTTTATCTTTTATTTGGACACTTGTAGCTCCTTAAGTGTCTTGTAAGTGTTCTAGTAAGGAGTCAATCTGCTGTTGCGAGTGGTTGTTTACACTTAAGGATTTATTTCACAATGAACACTTGCAGATCATTACAAGGATGCGTAGGTGTTCAGTAACTCCTAAGGGAGCCATATAATGGGGATTATCTAGGACGGCTCTGGCATAGTCCTTTGTTAAATTCATACAAATAATATTTATATATTAAACAGAACAGGATTAAAATGTTATCTTCATCTAAGGTATCTTCAGATGAAAACATGGTTGACAATAAAACATTGATTGCCTCCACTAAAGTATAACTATATTAACTAGTTTATCACTTTAAAGCTGTATATATTGTCTACCAAAATGGTAGATTCTACATAAGCATAATTGCATATGAAAGGCTACAAATGTATTTAAATAGTATATTTAAAAAAAAATACATTAAATGAAGTGTATATTTTAAATAAAATATATGAACATTTTCTATAAAATATAAATTTATGTAAAGTATAATTACCGTAAACAGTATATTTTAAATAAAAGACTGCATTAAATAGAGTGTATATTTTAAATAAAATATATGAACATTTCATATAAAATATAATTAAAAAGTATATTTTCAATAAAAGTCCATCAATTAAAGAGTACATTTTAAATATTAAACAACAGCGACCCTTACATTTTGCCAATATTTCCTTACTTTTCAAACAAACTCTTTCAAACTAATATTATTAAAACTCAAAATATGCTGCAAAAGTATTTTCATTATTTATTATTTAATATTAAAAAAATGATATAAATTTTAAATTATGATTTTCATAAATTAAATTGCCTGCCTCACCTTTAAAATGAATGTAAAAATATTGTGATTTTTAGTATCTTACAGGGGTGTTTAATTAATTGTGGTTTTAACACACAATATATTAAAATAGAAATTTAATTTACAGTGTATTTCTTCCATAGGACACATCAAAAGCTTTTCTGCATTAGATTAATATTTCAAAGCTTTTATTGTCTAAGGCTACATTGCATTGCATATCGGTTGCTATCTCCCTGGTATTATATTAAAAAATTGTATTAAATTTGCATAGAAATTATTATCTCTGCAACCCTGACATTTTTTTGAAGTATCAATACGGTATTTAACAAGGTTATCCAGCATAATTTATTAGACTTTGCACTTTTATTAAGAATGTTCTGACACACAGATAATTTAGTACCAATAAAATTCAAACGCATGCAAAATACAAACGCGTACAAGTAAGTAACATATTTTATGCATGCAGAAGCCAGTGATGCAATTACTAATACATACGGTTAGTTGTAGAAATAAAAAAATACATTTGTAAAAATGTTAGCAGAATCCGTCCTTTTTGATGCAATATTAAACTTGGTAAAATATTTATATTTTTTTATTGATCTAGGAACGAGCTAGAAAGAAAAAAGCTGTTTTGGAATATGAAGTATATAAAACGCTGAAACTACAATAAATTAGTTCTTTCTGTGGACCAACATTTTTGCTCCTGATTTTGTTGCTAAGAGGATATGGCTTTAATGTCCCTGTCGTATTTTTCCATTAGTATTGCTTTTGCCGTCGCCGCAAGCAAAGTTTTCTCTTTTCACATCTCATTAGGCAAGATTTTCTGTTAATTTTAAAAGCCTTCCTCAAGATCTTTTCTACTAATACCCTCTTATATTTTTTTTATATATATATATATATATATATATATATATTGAATAAGTATATATATATGTATATATATATATATATATATATATATATATATAAATATATATATATATATATATATATATATATATATACCGTATTGGTCCGAATATAAGCCGCACCTTTTTTTTCCGATTTTTGAGCTTGCGAGTTACGGGTGCGGCTTATATTCACGACCGTCAAAAAATCATTGCCGATTTGCGAACTTTGCTTGTAACGCGTGCAACTTATATTTGCGAATGCAAAATTACTGTCCATTTGCGCGATTGCGAGCTAAGGGTGCCGATTTTCGTGCTTTAGACTGCGGCATTGAATAGCGATTTACGGTTTTAGTGATTCTAACATCCTGTAAAGCCTGTAACCAGCAAAAAAGCTACAATGCTAATTAGAAAGCCTGTTTCTTGCAATGGCTGATAACTTTGAGAGTCTTTTTCCCTCCAATTTTACGGGTGCGGCTTATATTTGAGTACTATCTTTTTTCTATTTTTTCCCCTTGAACTTTACGGGTGCGGCTTATATGCGGGTGCGGCTTATATTCGGACCAATACGGTATATCACATATATAGTTGTGAGCATGCGGGTCGTTGCTAGTGCTGCGGGCGCTCTTTGCCAGCAACTGCGGACCTTGCAAAATTTACGGACTTACGAGAAACAAATACGAGACGCGGAACTTAGAAAAAAAAAACATTACAACCTCGCAAAAATACGACCTTACCACCCGAAACCCACACACATGAAGACATTAAAAACACAATAAATACACACAACAAATACATAAAAAGCTTACCTACAGCAAGGGGGGACCCAGGACCTCGAAAACTGAAGTTACACCTCAATTTCACTAGAAATACAGTTTTACACCCGAAAATCCCCTAAGCGAGAGAAAAAATAGCCGCCAAAAAAAAAGAGAATGAGGCTACAGGACTCTAAAAACGCAAAACACCACCAAACACCTACGGATTTTCCGAAAAAAAAGGACGCGATCTTGAACAAGAACGCCAAATCAGCCACACATGCGTAACACACATTAGGCGCCATTTTACAACACTAACTTACACAATGCGGAAGTACACAGCTACCCTAACAGATTTTCCTCGCGCACGCACACTATTTACACTACACACTGCACACATTGCTGACACTTACACAGCAGCTCCACAGCCCTCAAAACACACATTGTATGCTGCAGCAACATCCAAACAGATTGCCAGCTCTTCTGCACAATGCTTCCTGCAGATATTACTTCAAAATAGGTAAAGTATATTCATGTATTAATGTATTAATTATTCCATTAGCATTAGCAAAAAAAACAATGCTCATAGCACACAAACAACCAACAGCCTCGCAATGAGTGCCAAAGGCGCTCATAGCGAGCCACGCGATGAGCGCCGAAGGCGCTCAGCTCGAGGCTTGCAATGAGCGCCACAGCATCTTGGAACACCAACAAACTTTACCGCCCTTACAATCTTATTGTCGTAATTTTTTGACGGGCAAGTCGCTAGTATATATATAGTTATAAAGGGTGGGGTAGCCGTGAATGTCCAGTAATCCAGATGAATAATCAGAGTATTGCAATATATAATGATACCTTTTTTAGTGGACAAACATATTCATAGGTTTCATTCCGTTCTTTTCATTGTCGAGTTAGAGGCAATACAGATTATAGATTCACAAATACTGCAAGAAATTCCAGGATTCACACATAATGATCTGTTCAGCCAGCTGTTCAAGTGTGTGGGGTGCCTACCAAAGTAAGTAAATTGCTAATAAGCTTTAAACAAACTCAGGAAAAAGGCAAAGAACAAAATAAATAAATAAATAAATAAACACACATATATATCTACAATCATAAATGTTAGAGGTTATAAGAAATATTGGTAATGAGATAAAAAATTCCATGTCTACATTAAGACCTGAGTTATTACTGTTAAAGAGCATAGTCATTTTAATTTCAAATGTCTTTCTTTCCTTAGTGTTCTAAAAAAAACACGTATTTTGATTTTGAGATTTTTCATGGAGTGGTTATTCTGGGTGAAATGGTGTCTGACTGGGGTACAGAAATTGTCCTCACTGTGCTTATTGATGGAATGTCTGTGTAGATTCATTCTCATATGTAATTTATGGCTGGTTTCTCCAATGTAGCAGCCTCTCTCACATACAGTACTTTGTATCATGTAGACTACATTGGATGATGTACAAGAATATGACCCTCTGATGCTGATAACCTCTGCAGGCACACAAGTGAGAAACTGAGAAACAACCTAATCCACCAACTATATGGCAAGAAACAAAGACTAAAGGACCAAATATCATCCCATCTTCAACAACTAAGGGAACACAACATGCATGATGCTGAACTTTTTGAAAAAGAAATACAGCACCTCTAGAGGAAACATCAAGATCTTATGAAGAAGAAGAAAAAAATGAACTGCCTCTCTCAAAATAACAACAAAATACAGATACTGGAAGAAAGAGTGAATGGCCCAAACACTGCTGTGATTTCTACTACCACCAACACCTCTCCTGAAGACAGCTCAGACAAAACAGGAATTATAAACCTATATAACCACCAGCTAACACAGCCAGAGATCTCTGTTCTATCTAAAGGACTATCATTCTGTCCAAGCACAAAGCTGGACAAAAATTCAACTATACTCAGACATGGGATAATTCTTCAGGAGACTGAGACTCACAGAATACTTTCACAACAAAGTGGATACCACACTCGGATTGGATTACAATAGTAGGAAAAAGAACACAAAGTTTACCCCACCGCCTGGACGCAACCCTAAACTTGACAGTTACATAGAAAGCGTTTGCCTGAGAATGGCTTTCTTTTTAACAAATCAGCAAAAAAGATACTTATACAATATCTCCCCATTAGAAAGAGCTGCCATAAAGGGCTTAAAAGAAAACACTAACATCATCATCAAACCAGCAGACAAAGGGGGCGCAATTATGATTTTGAACACTCTGAATTACATACAAGAAGGTAACAGGCAATTGACAGACAACACCTGTTACAAGAAATTGGACCAGAACCCTACAGAGGAGTATACCAGCCAACACAGGGAACTTATCCGAACATTCCCCAAGGACGTGCAGCACGAATTGGAGCAGCTCATACCCACCCACCCTACAACTGGAACTTTCTACCTGCTGCCCAAGATCCACAAACCAGGCAACTCAGGGATAACTATTGTTACAGGTATGGACACACTGACTGAACAGTTATCTGATCTTGTTGAAAACATCCTGAAGCCACTAGTTGCAAACACCAGCAGCTATATACAAGACACCACTGACTTTCTTAACAAACTCAGTCAGGTTAAGGACCTACCTGCTAACACACTACTTGTAACCATGGATTTTGAATCTCTTTACAGCAACATCCCGCACAAAGATGGTACTGAGGCATGCCTCAAATTCCTCTCAACATACACACCGAACTGCAAATATAACCCTGATACCATTGCCAAAATACTAGAATATATCCTGACCCACAATTACTTCACCTTCAACAAACATGTTTACCTGCAAATAATGGGCACCGCAATGGGGACTAAAAGGAAACACAATTTGCCAATTTATTTATGGCGGACCTTGAACAGAGATTCCTGTCCACATATATCCACAAACCTTACAGATACTACCATTATATAGATGACCTGTTCATCATATGGACAGAGGGGGAAAAAAACCTCAGAGACTTCTACACAGCCTTTAATACCTTCCACCCATCTATTAAATTTAAAATAGATTACTCTGCAGAACAGGTGAACTTTCTGGACACCACCATATCCATCACCAATGGTAAACTTAACTCATCTGTATATAGGAAACCTACAGACAGATGCAGTTACCTCCACAGCTCTAGCGTTCATCCCTCCCATATTAAAAAAGCGATTATCTATAATCAAGCCATCAGATACCACCGCATATGTTCTAACACAGAGGACCGTGATAAACATTTAAAAACACTGTCTGACTCCTTCAGGAGAAAGGTTTACAAACCTAATGTCATAACACAGAAAGTAACCTCTGCCATTAAAACACCCTAGGAACACCTGCTACAATACAAAACTAAAGAAACAACCTCACATACACCCCTGCTAACCACATACCATCCCGTTTTAACAGGAATACTGCTAACAGAGGATGCAGAATTAAAACATGCATTCCCCAAACCCCCCATTCTTGCATTTAGGCAGCCACCAAATCTCAGACAAACATTGGTGAACAGTAGCTTGCCCAATGAAGAGCTTAACAAAGAAAATGGCATAAAACCTTGCAATAAAAATTGGTGTAAATTGTGTCAACACATTTGCAAAGAGGACACAGCCACGCAAAAACAACAAGACCTATAACATCAGAGGGTCATATACTTGTACATCATCCAATGTAGTGTATATGATACAATGTACTGAAGGTGAGAGAGGCTGCTACATTGGAGAAACCAACCAGAAATTACATATGAGGATGAATCTACACAGACATTCCATCAATAAGCACAATGAGGGCAGCTATTAAACTCCACACAGAATAACCACTCCATGAAAAATCTACAAATCAAAATACTCAAAGTTTTTTTAAAACACTAAGGCAAGAAAGAAATTAAAATGATTATGCTCTTTAACAGTAATAACTCAGGCCTCAATGTAAACATGGAATTTTTATCTCATTACCAAAATTTCCTGTAACCTTTTTTATTTATTTTTTTATTTTTTGTTCATTTTCCTGAGTTTGGTTACAGCTCTATGGTTCCTTAGATGTGAAACTATTCATAGCCCAAATTTACTTACTTTGGTAGGCACCCACATACACTTGCACAGCTGGCTGAACAGTACATTATTTGTGAATCCTGGATTTTTTTTCTGTATTTGTGAATCTATAATCAGTATTGCCTCTAACTGGACAAAGAGAGGAACACTCTCGAAAGCTTGTCATGAAACCTATGAATGTTTGTCCAATAAAAAAGGTATCACTATATACTGCATTACTTAAATAAATATAAATATATATATATATATATATATATATATATATATATATATATATATATATATATATTTATTTAATTATACCCCGTTCTGGATCGTTACCTTGTCGTGGTGAAGGGCCTTATTGAAGGTGTGAGCTATGTCATATAGGGTCATCCAAGATAGAAAGGTCATAGCAGAGAGGTCATACAAATGGCAGTCTACTGGAGAAGGAACTGGCAAACCACTCCAGTATCTTTGCCACAAAAAAACATATGTATATGGTTTTTGAATGTTCTGTTAATTTTAAAGGCCTTCCTTAAGATATTTTATACTATTACCCTGTCTCATATATATATTTAGAGTTTATATATATATATATATATATATATATATATATATATATATATATAGAGAGAGAGAGAGAGAGAGAGAGAGAGAGAAGAACAAAGCATTTGTGGGCACTTTGGCATGTCTGTGCTCAGCTTCCCAGCATGCAGTGTAATAACTGTATTTTACAGAATTCTGAGCAGGAAGCAGGTTTTTTACTTTTTTTAGGCATTTAAATGTGAACACAAATGTACTATATATATATATATATATATATATATATATATATATATATATATATACATCACATATATAGTTGTGAGCGTACGGGCCGTTGCTCACGCTTGCGAGCCCGCGGCCCTCGCGAAGCGAGGGCTGCGGGCAAGGGCCTCAATTGCTGGGAAGGTGCTCCATGCCAGCAACTGAGGCCCTCGCAAAGCAAGGGCCTCGGTTGCTGGCATGGAGCGCGAGCCGCGGCCCTCGCGTAGCGAGGGCTGCTGGCGAGGGCCTCAGTTGATGTGCGGGCCGCTCATTGCAGCTGGGGTCCCTCCTGTCTTTCTCTCTCTGTCCCCATGCTGTGTCTCTCTCACACCTGATGATCACACTGTGTCCCCACACACAGCACAGTGACCGCTGCCGCCATGGGCTGAGGATCGGGATGTGAGTGAGGAGGACCCGGAGCTGGCCTCCCGTGAGCCACCGGGACAGGCCCTCCAGCAGGAGGAGAGCAGCTTCCCGGAGGAGGTCTGGTGGGACAAAGAGCAGCCTGGAGCCCCCTGGGACCCGTAGGAGCCAGGTGTCACCCCCCTCACCTCTTAATGTGCCCCGCAGCCAGCAACTGCGGCCCTCAGTCTCCCTCTCTGCCCCCGGGGACCCGCAGGAGCCAGGTGTCACCCCCCTCACCTCTGAGTGTGCCCCGCAGCCAGCAACTGCGGCATTCAGGCTCCCTCTCTGTCCCGCCCTGTTTCCCTCTGTCCCCTCCCCAGTCTCGCTCTGCCCCTCCCCTGTCCCTCTCTTTGCTGCCCCCCGTGGCAGCTCTCCCCGCCTTCCAGTGATAATCCCACTGTGTCCCCACACACAGCACAGTGACCGGTGCTGCCATGGGCTGTGAGGATCGGGATGTGAGGGAGGAGGACCCAGAGCTGCCCTCCCGTGAGCCACCAGGCCCTCCAGCAGGAGGAGAGCAGCTTCCTGGAGGAGGTCTGGTGGGGAAAAGAGCAGCCTGGAGCCCCCTGGGACCCGCAGGAGCCAGGTGTCACCCCCCTCAGCCTCTTAATGTGCCCCGCAGCCAGCAACTGCGGCCCAGGAGCCAGGTGTCACCCCCCCTCACCTCTTAATGTGCCCCGCAGCCAGCAACTGCGGCCCTCAGTCTCCCTCTCTGCCCCTGGGGACCCGCAGGAGCCAGGTGTCACCCCCCCTCACCTCTGAGTGTGCCCCGCAGCCAGCACCTGCGGCATTCAGGCTCCCTCTCTGTCCCGCCCTGTTTCCCTCTGTCCCCTCCCCAGTCTCCCTCTGCCCCTCCCCTGTCCCTCTCTTTGCTGCCCCCCCGTGGCAGCTCTCCCCGCCTTCCAGTGATGATCCCACTGTGTCCCCACACACAGCACAGTGACCGGTGCTGCCATGGGCTGTGAGGATCGGGATGTGAGGGAGGAGGACCCAGAGCTGCCCTCCCGTGAGCCGCCAGGCCCTCCAGCAGGAGGAGAGCAGCTTCCTGGAGGAGGTCTGGTGGGAAAAAGAGCAGCCTGGAGCCTCCTGGGACCCGCAGGAGCCAGGTGTCACCCCCCTCACCGCTTAATGTGCCCCGCAGCCAGCAACTGCGGCCCAGGAGCCAGGTGTCACCCCCATCACCTCTTAATGTGCCCCGCAGCCAGCAACTGCGGCCCTCAGTCTCCCTCTCTGCCCCCGGGGACCCGCAGGAGCCAGGTGTCACCCCCCTCACCTCTGAGTGTGCCCCGCAGCCAGCAACTGCGGCATTCAGGCTCCCTCTCTGTCCCGCCCTGTTTCCCTCTGTCCCCTCCCCAGTCTCCCTCTGCCCCTCCCCTGTCCCTCTCTTTGCTGCCCCCCGTGGCAGCTCTCCCCGCCTTCCAGTGATGATCCCACTGTGTCCCCACACACAGCACAGTGACCGGTGCTGCCATGGACTGTGAGGATCGGGATGTGAGGGAGGAGGACCCAGAGCTGCCCTCCCGTGAGCCGCCAGTCCCTCCAGCAGGAGGAGAGCAGCTTCCTGGAGGAGGTCTGGTGGGAAAAAGAGCAGCCTGGAGCCCCCTGGGACCCGCAGGAGCCAGGTGTCACCCCCCTCACCTCTTAATGTGCCCCGCAGCCAGCAACTGCGGCCCTCAGTCTCGCTCTCTGTCCCTCCCTGTTTCCCTCTTCCCCAGTCTCCCTCTGCCCCCTCCCCAGTCTCCCTCTGCCCCTCTGCCCCTCTCCTATCTCCCTCTGTCCCTCCCCTGTCCCTCTCTCTGCTGCCCCCCGTAGCTGCTCTCCACGCCTCCCAGTGATGATCACACTGTGTCCCCACACACAGCACAGTGGCCTGGGAACTGGTCATGGTGACGGAGGAGAAGATAGGTGAGAGACAGAGTGACCTGTATGTGGTTATACCCACTTACACTGTGGGATCATGTATCTAATAGAGCAGAGTGGGGCTACAACTTATTGTTGGCAATTATTGGTAATCTGTACAGTATCACATATATAGTTGTGAGTTGTCGCTAACGCTTGCGGGCTCGCGAAGCGAGGGCCTCAGTTACTGGCAAGGAGCGCTGCCAGCAACTGCAGCCCTCGCAAAAAAGTACAAGACACGTTACGACCAAAAAAACGGCCGCAACCCACGGACATGAAAAACTGAAAAACACAATAAATACACACAACACATACATAAAAAGCTTACCTACAGCAAGAGGGAGCATCCAGGACCTAAAAAAATGAAGTTACACCTCAATTTAACTCAAAATAAAAAAGTTAAGACACTAAAAAATTCTCTAAGCGAGAGAAAAAATGGCCACCAAACAAAACGAAAACGAGGCTACCGGACTCTAAACACGCAAAACACCACCAGAAACACGCAAAACAGCTACAGATATTCTGCTAAGACGCACACCAAACATTAGCCGCCATTTTATAACAATAACTTATACAATGCAGAAGTACACAGCTACGCTAACGGTTTTGTCTCGCGCACGCAGCCTATTACACTGCACACATTCAGCACGCTTACACAGCAGCTCCACACCACTAATGCTGCAGCAACATCAAAACAGATTGCCAGCTCTTCAACACAATGTTTCTTTCACATATTACTTCAAAATAGGTAACTATATTAATTTATTAATCTATTATTTATTTGATTATTATACACCAAACACCATTAGCTCACTTACAATTTCATTGCCGTCATTTTGTGACGGGCAATTCGCTAGTATATATATAAAAGACATGGTAATAGGTAATAGTTTAAAGATTGAGGAAGGCTTTTAAAATTAGAAGATCGAGCTATATAACTGACCCTCCTTATAAAATGAAAGCAAACATTTAAGAGGGCATAAATGAGACAAAAGAAAATAAACTGCTTAAAGCACCTGTGCATGGCTCCAATAACATGAGCTAGATTATTTAATTATGTATTGGTCCTTTATAATGTTCATATTCAATTAACTAACATTGAACTTACTTTCAAAATTCAGACTCCTGTATTGGAACTGGTTTAAAGGGGGCACCACAGAATTTAGGGGGGTACCCTGGAGTTCCGGAAGCAAATCCAGGTTTAAAGGGGAATCCTGGAGATTAGGAAGGGACAGTGACTGGGGGAGGGAGGGCAACATTTTTTTTTTTTGCACCCGGACCCTCCATTCACTAAGCTCCACCACTGAATGAGATATATACTTGCTTCATGTATAATATTTTTTGTTATCTACTGTATTTGGAGCAATTTATAAAATATATTAATAGAAAAAAAGTTTCTCTTGTTGGCAAGTTTTTGCACTTTGAGGAGCCTATGAATGATTGTTTATTGTTTTATCTAATTAAATTGTTTTTGAACCCTTCCCTTAACAACAATATAAATGCGGTGACAAAGGGTGTTACTCTAATTGTTGCAAATTAATTTATTTTGAAAACCTCAATTAAACTACAGTTATAAATTAATAAATAGGTATAATTAATGATAAATACATAGTTAAACTAACTATAATGATGGTCTGGCTAGGCTTCAAAATCCATGAAAATGAGGCGTTCACTCTGTCACATAGGAGTGTTTGCTTAGTGGACATTAGGGCGACAAATTTTATGAGCCTTTTAAGATGGAAATAAAGATAATGAAGATTTTGATCAGGAATAATATGATAAAATAGCACATGATGACGGTGGAAAGGATTGTAAACATTATTACATGCTATTGGTATGGATGGTGGTAGGATAATAAAGCTTATGATAATGATGAATATAGTTAAGCTGATCATAATGATGTATGACCCTTATACCGTCCTATTGGGATTACCACAACCCCCCCCCCCCCCCCCCCCATAATCATACCCCATCAATAAAGACATTTCACACCATTTCATGTGTATAAACTGGCCACAGCTTCTTTATTGGATTTAAATAATAACCAAAGGAAACATATCCACTTATGCTTTGCCGTCCAACTCAGCACACCCCCTCTCAGGGGACCCCGTGCCCCTAGAGGCTCCTCCTTGTTTACCAACAAAAAGAGGGTAAGCACTACAGCCCACCAATGCTGTGACAAACCACCATAACATTAAACTATCCACACTCCTTAATTCAATTTCACTAATTCCCCTCATTCCAATGGATGGAGTGTGTGAAACTGCACTTCTTCAAGCTCCAGTTTAAGTGGGTGTCTCTGCGCAGCAACAGCCCATTTTATGCCCTTGCAGAAGCCCCTCCTCTACCCCATTTCCTACCAATCACTTTAAAAATTGCCATCCCTTAATCTCCTCCTTGGGTCAAAGCTCGCTCGACTATGCTCCGCCTTAGGCTCCTTGATAACAATGATGAAGACAGTATTTATCTATGCATTATATGTGTTAACTGAGGCCACAAATGATAGTCACATCAGGCACGAAAAATACTCTAAACTGTATTTAGTGACTCAATAAAACATGACTTTATTGAATAATAACAGCATAACCAAGTGAAAAGCTGACCATTAAAATAAATTCTAACACAAACTGTGGTGAGGGAGTCACTATAATGATATCAAAAATATTTCCACATGAAATATTGTAAATGATGTAGATACAAGGAATCCACCTTCTACACAATAACAAGGTTGCAGCTAATTTGCAACTACTATTCACATAATTAGCAATTACTGGCCATATTTGCCTCATTAAATAGAGAGTGGAAGTAATCCTTGGTGGGAAGATTAGAAAGGTTGCTTTGTGTCACTTTAATGATGATTATGATATTGTTGATTAAAATTAATATTTTAGAAGGTTGTTAATGTACTAATGTACAATGAAAAAAATATGTTTGAAAAATGTGAGTTTCAGTAAAATCATAATTATAAAAATAAAAAAAGTCAGACACCTAGAGCCTCATTCAATTCGGAGGCCGCAAGTTGGGGGATGTAGACCGTAAGTCTGCGGGACTGCTGCAAGCCCGCTGCATGCTAGAAAAGGAGGATGAGGGGGAAGAGGATGATGAGGGGGAAGAGGAGGATGATGGGGGGAAAGGAGGAGGAAGAGTGGGGGGAAGGAGGAGGAGGAGGGGTGAGAATGAGGAGGATAAGGGGGGATGAGGAGGATAAGGGGGAAAGGGGGGCAGATAAGGGAGGAGAGGGGGAAAATTTAGAGGGGGAAAGAGGAGGGAGAGGGGGTAAATAGAGGAGGAGGAGGATAAGGGGAAAGGGTGGAGGAGAGGGGGAATGGTGTCTAAAGGTGGTATGATTATGTCAGTATTTTAGAATGTACCACTTTAACATTCTAAATACTGACATAATCATACCGCCAGGAAGGTTAATTGATCATGTTCACGCTCGCAAATGCTACAGACGATGGCATGTTTACGATTTACAATATCTTGCGGTCTTGTTGCTCCAGCTGCTAATCGCAGCCCTGCAGCGTGTCTTATGCCTTTCTCTGGAACCGGCATATGCTAATGACGTGAGGCGTTTGTGACATCACATTATTAGCATATGCCGGTTCCAGAGAAAGGCATAAGACACGCTGCGGGCTCCGATCAGCAGCAGGAGCTGATCGAAGGCTAATAAGAAGAGGTGAGAGGGGGGAAGAAGGAAGGAGGAAGGGGGAAGGAGGAAAGAGGGAAGAAGGGAAGAGGAGGATGGGGAAGAGGAAGATGGGGAGGAGGAAGGAAGAGGAATGGTGTGCTGAGGGGGGCCAGGCAAACTCAGCAGCACTGGCCCCCTCCAGATTCTCCTTCAGTAACCCCGAGCATGGCTCGGGGTTACCGACATAGGAGCAGGAAATTAACCATGAGTCACGCTCAGGATTACCACTAGGAAGGTTAAGGAAGACCATAAATCCCGATGCATAAATGTTCTAGTCCATGTGGGTGGCCTGATATGTATTCATTGATTCCTGAGATTGATAAAACCTTGAAATTACACATTAAAAATAAAAATATATATTGCAGATTTACCGGCTTGAGACTGTTGTGCAATTAATTATAATGTTTTGCATTGTGTTCTCAATCATTTGCAGTGCAGTATTGAATTTATATTTGCATTTACAGTGCTCCAGACATGTCTGTAAGTCCTACTTGGAACCAGAACAGGCTTTAACTTGCAATGGTAACCATCGCAAGGAATTGGAGGCCAGAGCCCCTAACCCGTCGGAGCCAGCAAAAAGACTCCAATTGATAAGCAAAATAACTTACGGCCTCCATTACGGACACTTAGATCTCCTGAGGGCTCAATTGAATGAGGCTCCTAGTTTTTAATTTAAAGAAAAACAAATGTTCATGTCTCTGCTAGATAGACCCTGGAGGCATCCATCATACTTTGGTGAAAGCTGTGTGTTTGAGAGGGTTGTTTGTATTTCTGAAGAGCTGGGCTTGCTTTTACTGATGCAAGTTGCCCACTTCTTGGCCTATGAGGGGAAAGAGTAAGGTCAATTTCAATCAGATCAAATTATCTAACAAAAGCTATTGACATATTTTGTTAGCTACTCCCTCAAAAAGTCATTCCTCTATTCATAAACAGAGTTTTCAAAAATGTTTTTCTCTTGAAATTTTTTTATGTCCATGGTTTACCAGTTGTTCTTGTTGTAGGCAAAAAAGGTGCTTTTTTTCTTGAACTATAGTTGTAGTTCAGTAAACTAAAGTTTTAGATGTAAATACTTTTTATAAAAAAGGAGAGAGTACTTGGTGAGTATGTGTGGAGATGCGTGGAGAGTACCTAAACGTGGAAAGCTGATAAGACATGAGATGTATGTTAAGATAAAAGGTACATTGATGATGTTACCCTTAGGTTAGCATTAATTAGCAATGAGCAGATAAAATTTCCTTAGCCCTTTTCCTATATTTTACATTTTTGATAAATTCTTTACTTTCCTTGGTTGTTAGTCTCATGTTGATATTCATTTCATTCATTTTGATTTTCTCTGTGCTAGAGAAAATTGACAGATAAAGAAAATAGTCATTTCATTTTAATCCATTTAAGAAAATAATATTTCCGTTGATTGAATTAAACCTTTTTACATAAAAGAATGTATTAGAGTAAGCCAATGAAAATAGAGAAAGTTCATATAAGATATGTGAAAGATGTCTTATTGTAAGAAGAATAAAATATCCATATTAAATTAAAATGTTACATATTTTTTTCTTCCAATCTGTTTTCAAATGTATTACTAAAAGAACACATTTTTTCTTTTATATAATCATTGCAAATATTTTAACAAGGTGTCTTCATTAATTCTGTTCTCCTCAATGTAATTGTTATATAAAATGTTCACTTTACTTATTCTTAGATACACCAGGATAATAGTTTCTCACTAGTGATGTCGCAAACATAAAATTTTCGGTTCGCGATCCGCGAACGCGAACCGCGGCAAATGTTCGCGAATCTGCGAACTCGGCGAACCGCCATAGACTTCAATGGGCAGGCGGATTTTAAAACCCACAGGGACTCTTTCTGGCCACAATAGTGATGGAAAAGTTGTTTTAAGGGGACTAACACCTGGACTGTGGCATGCCGGAGGGGGATCCATGTCAAAACTCCCACGGAAAATTACATAGTTGATGCAGAGTCTGGTTTTAATCCATAAAGGGCATAAATAACCTAACATCCCCTTCCATCATCATCCTCCCCTGTATCTCTTTACCCCCTTCCTCATCATCCTCCCCTGTGTCTCTTTCCCCCCTTTCTCATCACCCTCCCCTGTGTCTCATCCTCCCTCCCTCATCATCCTCCCACCTCCCTCATCATCCTCCCCTGTATCTCTTTACCCCCCTCCCTCATCATCCTTCCCTCTGTCTCTTCTCCCCTCCATCATCATCCTCCCCTGTGTCTCTTTCCCCCCTCCCTCATCATCCTCCCCTGTGTCTCTTTTCCCCCTCCCTCAACATCTTCCCCTGTGTCTCTTCCCCCCTCCCTCATCATCCTCCCCTGTGTCTCTTTCCCCCCTTCCTCATCACCCTCCCCTGTATCTCTTTACCCCCTCCCTCATCATCCTCCCCTGTGTCTGTTTCCCCCCTCCCTCATCATCCTCCCCTGTGTCTCTTCCCCCCTCCCTCATCATCCTCTCCCCTCCCTTGATGATAAGGGGGGGAAGAGACACAGGAATAAGTGTGAGGGGTGTTAGGGTAAGTCGTGTTAGGGATAAGAGTGAGGGGGATAGGTGTTAGGGTGAGGGGTGTTAGGGCTAAGTGTGAGGGGTGTTAGGGTGAGGGGTGTTAGGAATAAGTGTAAGGGGTGTTAGGGTGAGGCATGTTAGGAATAAGTGTGAGGGGTGTTAGGTCTTAGGGATAAGTGTGAGAATGTTAGGGTTAGGTGTTAGGTTGATGGGTGTTATGGATAAGTGTGAGGGGTGTTAGGGTTAGGGTAAGGGGTGTTAGGGATAAGTGTGATGGGTGTTAGGGTAAGGGATGTTAGGGTTAGGTGTTAGGGTAAGGGCTGTTAGGGATAAGTGTAAGGGGGTATTAGGGTTAGGTGTTAGGGTGAGGAGTGTTATGGATAAGTGTGAGGGGTGTTAGTGTAAGCGGTGTTAGGGATAAGTGTGAGGGGTTTTAGGGTTAGGTGTTAGGGTGAGGGGTGTTAGGGATAAGTGTGGGGGGTGTTAGGGTGAGGGATGTTAGGGTTAGGTGTTAGGGATAAGTATGAGGGGTTTTAGGGTTAGGGTGAGGGGTGTTAGGGATAAGTGTGAGGGGTGTTAGGGTTAGGTGTTAGTGTGAGGGGTGTTAGGGATAAGTGTGGGGGGTGTTAGGGTGAGGGCTGTTAGGGATAAGTGTAAGGGGGTATTAGGGTTAGGTGTTAGGGTGAGGGGTGTTAGGGATAAGTGTGAGGGGTGTTAGTGTAAGGGGTGTTAGGGATAAGTGTGAGGGGTGTTAGGGTGAGGGGTGTTAGGGATAAGTGTGGGGGGTGTTAGGGTGAGGGATGTTAGGGTTAGGTGTTAGGGATAAGTGTGAGGGGTGTTAGGGTGAGGCGTGTTAGGGATAAGTGTGAGGGGTGTTAGGGTTAGGTGTTAGGGTGAGGGGTGTTAGGGATAAGTGTGGGGGGTGTTAGGGTGAGGGCTGTTAGGGATAAGTGTAAGGGGGTATTAGGGTTAGGTGTTAGGGTGAGGGGTGTTAGGGATAAGTGGGAGGGGTGTTAGTGTAAGGGGTGTTAGGGATACGTGTGAGGGGTGTTAGGGTTAGGTGTTAGGGTGAGGGGTGTTAGGGATAAGTGTGGGGGGTGTTAGAGTGAGGGATGTTAGGGTTAGGTGTTAGGGATAAGTGTGAGGGGTGTTAGGGTTAGGGTGAGGGGTGTTAGGGATAAGTGTGAGGGGTGTTAGGGTTAGGTGTTAGGGATAAGTGTGGGGGGTGTTAGGGTGAGGGATGTTAGGGTTAGGTGTTAGGGACAAGTGTGAGGGGTGTTAGGGTTAGGTTAAGGGGTGTTAGGGATAAGTGTGAGGGGTGTTAGGGTTAGGTGTTAGGGTGAGGGGTGTTAGGGATAAGTGTGAGGGGTGTTAGGGTTAGGTGTTAGGGTGAGGGGTGTTAGGGATAAGTGTGATGGGTGTTAGGGTTAGGTGTTAGGTTGAGGGCTGTTAGGGATAAGTGCGATGGATGTTAGGGTTAGGTGTTAGGGATAAGTGTGAGGGGTGTTAGGGTTATGGTAAGGGGTGTTAGGGATAAGTGTGAGGGGTGTTAGGGTTAGGGTGAGGGGTGTTAGGGATAAGTGTGAGGGGTGTTAGTGTAAGGGGTGTTAGGGATAAGTGTGAGGGGTGTTAGGGTTAGGTGTTAGGGTGAGGGGTGTTAGGGATAAGTGTGGGGGTGTTAGGGTGAGGGATGTTAGGGTTAGGTGTTAGGGATAAGTGTGAGGGGTGTTAGGGTTAGGGTGAGGGGTGTTAGGGATAAGTGTGAGGGGTGTTAGGGTTAGGTGTTAGGGTGAGGGGTGTTAGGGATAAGTGTGGGGGTGTTAGGGTGAGGGATGTTAGGGTTAGGTGTTAGGGATAAGTGTGAGGGGTGTTAGGGTTAGGGTGAGGGGTGTTAGGGATAAGTGTGAGGGGTGTTAGGGTTAGGTGTTAGGGTGAGGGGTGTTAGGGATAAGTGAGGGGGGTGTTAGGGTGAGGGCTGTTAGGGATAAGTGTAAGGGGGTATTAGGGTTAGGTGTTAGGGTGATGGGGTGTTAGGGATAAGTGTGATGGGTGTTAGTGTAAGGGGTGTTAGGGATAAGTGTGAGAGGTGTTAGGGTTAGGTGTTAGGGTGAGGGGTGTTAGGGATAAGTGTGATGGTGTTGGGGTAAGAGATGTTAGGGTTAGGTGTTAGGGTAAGGGCTGTTAGGGATAAGTGTAAGGGGTATTAGGGTTAGGTGTTAGGGTGAGGGGTGTTAGGGATAAGTGTGGGGGGTGTTAAGGTGAGGGGTGTTAGGGTTAGGTGCTAGGGATAAGTGTGAGGGGTGTTAGGGTTAGGGTAAGGGGTGTTAGGGATAAGTGTGAGGGGTGTTAGGGTTAGGTGTTAGGGTGAGGGGTGTTAGGGATAAGTGTAAAGGGTGTTAGGGTAAGGGATGTTAGGGTTAGGTGTTAGGGTAAGGGCTGTTAGGGATAAGTGTAAGGGGGTATTAGGGTTAGGTGTTAGGGTGAGGGGTGTTAGGGATAAGTGTGAGGGGTGTTAGTGTAAGGGGTGTTAGGGATAAGTGTGAGGGGTGTTAGGGTTAGGTGTTAGGGTGAGGGGTGTTAGGGATAAGTGTGGGGGGTGTTAGGGTGATGGATTTTAGGGTTAGGTGTTAGGGATAAGTGTGAGGGGTGTTAGGGTTAGGGTGAGGGGTGTTAGGGATAAGTGTGAGGGGTGTTAGGATTAGGTGTTAGGGATAAGTGTGGGGGGTGTTAGGGCGAGGGATGTTAGGGTTGAGTGTTAGGGACAAGTGTGAGGGGTGTTAGGGTTAGGTTAAGGGGTGTTAGGGATAAGTGTGAGGGGTGTTAGGGTTAGGTGTTAGGGTGAGGGGTGTTAGGGATAAGTGTGGGGGTGTTAGGGTGAGGGATGTTAGGGTTAGGTGTTAGGGATAAGTGTGAGGGGTGTTAGGGTTAGGGTGAGGGGTGTTAGGGATAAGTGTGAGGGGTGTTAGGGTTAGGTGTTAGGGTGAGGGGTGTTAGGGATAAGTGTGGGGGTGTTAGGGTGAGGGATGTTAGGGTTAGGTGTTAGGGATAAGTGTGAGGGGTGTTAGGGTTAGGGTGAGGGGTGTTAGGGATAAGTGTGAGGGGTGTTAGGGTTAGGTGTTAGGGTGAGGGGTGTTAGGGATAAGTGAGGGGGGTGTTAGGGTGAGGGCTGTTAGGGATAAGTGTAAGGGGGTATTAGGGTTAGGTGTTAGGGTGATGGGGTGTTAGGGATAAGTGTGATGGGTGTTAGTGTAAGGGGTGTTAGGGATAAGTGTGAGAGGTGTTAGGGTTAGGTGTTAGGGTGAGGGGTGTTAGGGATAAGTGTGATGGTGTTGGGGTAAGAGATGTTAGGGTTAGGTGTTAGGGTAAGGGCTGTTAGGGATAAGTGTAAGGGGTATTAGGGTTAGGTGTTAGGGTGAGGGGTGTTAGGGATAAGTGTGGGGGGTGTTAAGGTGAGGGATGTTAGGGTTAGGTGCTAGGGATAAGTGTGAGGGGTGTTAGGGTTAGGGTAAGGGGTGTTAGGGATAAGTGTGAGGGGTGTTAGGGTTAGGTGTTAGGGTGAGGGGTGTTAGGGATAAGTGTAAAGGGTGTTAGGGTAAGGGATGTTAGGGTTAGGTGTTAGGGTAAGGGCTGTTAGGGATAAGTGTAAGGGGGTATTAGGGTTAGGTGTTAGGGTGAGGGGTGTTAGGGATAAGTGTGAGGGGTGTTAGTGTAAGGGGTGTTAGGGATAAGTGTGAGGGGTGTTAGGGTTAGGTGTTAGGGTGAGGGGTGTTAGGGATAAGTGTGGGGGGTGTTAGGGTGATGGATTTTAGGGTTAGGTGTTAGGGATAAGTGTGAGGGGTGTTAGGGTTAGGGTGAGGGGTGTTAGGGATAAGTGTGAGGGGTGTTAGGGTTAGGTGTTAGGGATAAGTGTGGGGGGTGTTAGGGCGAGGGATGTTAGGGTTGAGTGTTAGGGACAAGTGTGAGGGGTGTTAGGGTTAGGTTAAGGGGTGTTAGGGATAAGTGTGAGGGGTGTTAGGGTTAGGTGTTAGGGTGAGGGGTGTTAGGGATACGTGTGAGGGGTGTTAGGGTTAGGTGTTAGGGTGAGGGGTGTTAGGGATAAGTGTGATGGGTGTTAGGGTTAGGTGTTAGGTTGAGGGGTGTTAGGGATAAGTGCGATGGGTGTTAGGGTGAGGGATGTTAGGGTTAGGTGTTAGGATAAGTGTGAGGGGTGTTAGGGTTAGGGTAAGGGGTGTTAGGGATAAGTGTGAGGGGTGTTGGGGTTAGGTGTTAGGGTGAGGGGTGTTAGGGATAAGTGCAATGGGTGTTAGGGTGAGGGATGTTAGGGATAAGTGTGAGGGGTGTTAGTGTAAGGGGTGTTAGGGATAAGTGTGAGGGGTGTTAGGGTTAGGTGTTAAGGTGAGGGTGTTAGGGATAAGTGTGGGGGTGTTAGGGTGGGGGATTTCTAGGGTTAGGTGTTAGGGATAAGTGTGAGGGGTGTTAGGGTTAGGGTGAGGGGTGTTAGGGATAAGTGTGAGGGGTGTTAGGGTTAGGTGTTTGGGTGAGGGGTGTTAGGGATAAGTGTGATGGTGTTGGGGTAAGGGATATTAGGGTTAGGTGTTAGGGTAAGGGCTGTTAGGGATAAGTGTAAGGGGTATTAGGGTTAGGTGTTAGGGTGAGGGGTGTTAGGGATAAGTGTGGGGGGTATTAGGGTGAGGGATGTTAGGGTTAGGTGTTAGGGATAAGTGTGAGGGGTGTTAGGGTTAGGGTAAGGGGTGTTAGGGATAAGTGTGAGGGGTGTTAGAGTTAGGTGTTAGGGTGAGGGGTGTTAGGGATAAGTGTGATGTGTGTTAGGGTAAGGGATGTTAGGGTTAGGTGTTAGGGTAAGGGCTGTTAGGGATAAGTGTAAGGGGGTATTAGGGTTAGGTGTTAGGGTGAGGGGTGTTAGGGATAAGTGTGAGCGGAGTTAGTGTAAGGGGTGTTAGGGATAAGTGTGAGGGGTGTTAGGGTTAGGTGTTAGGATGAGGGGTGTTAGGGATAAGTGTGGGGGGTGTTAGGGTGAGGGATGTTAGGGTTAGGTGTTAGGGATAAGTGTGAGGGGTGTTAGGGTTAGGGTGAGGGGTGTTAGGGATAAGTGTGAGGGGTGTTAGGGTTAGGTGTTAGGGTGAGGTGTGTTAGGGATAAGTGTGGGGGGTGTTAGGGTGAGGGATGTTAGGGTTAGGTGTTAGGGACAAGTGTGAGGGGTGTTAGGGTTAGGTTAAGGGGTGTTAGGGATAAGTGTGAGGGGTTTTAGGGTTAGGTGCTAGGGTGAGGGGTGTTAGGGATAAGTGTGAGGGGTGTTAGGGTTTGGTGTTAGGGTGAGGGATGTTAGGGATAAGTGTGAGGGGTGTTAGGGTTAGGTGTTAGGGTGAGGGGTGTTAGGGATAAGTGCGATGGGTGTTAGGGTGAGGGATGTTAGGGTTAGGTGTTAGGGATAAGTGTGAGGGGTGTTAGGGTTAGGTTAAGGGGTGTTAGGGATAAGTGTGAGGGGTGTTAGGGTTAGGTGTTAGGGTGAGGGGTGTTAGGGATACGTGTGAGGGGTGTTAGGGTTAGGTGTTAGGGTGAGGGGTGTTAGGGATAAGTGTGATGGGTGTTAGGGTTAGGTGTTAGGTTGAGGGGTGTTAGGGATAAGTGCGATGGGTGTTAGGGTGAGGGATGTTAGGGTTAGGTGTTAGGGATAAGTGTGAGGGGTGTTAGGGTTAGGGTAAGGGGTGTTAGGGATAAGTGTGAGGGGTGTTGGGGTTAGGTGTTAGGGTGAGGGGTGTGAGGGATAAGTGCAATGGGTGTTAGGGTGAGGGATGTTAGGGATAAGTGTGAGGGGTGTTAGTGTAAGGGGTGTTAGGGATAAGTGTGAGGGGTGTTAGGGTTAGGTGTTAAGGTGAGGGTGTTAGGGATAAGTGTGGGGGTGTTAGGGTGGGGGATTTCTAGGGTTAGGTGTTAGGGATAAGTGTGAGGGGTGTTAGGGTTAGGGTGAGGGGTGTTAGGGATAAGTGTGAGGGGTGTTAGGGTTAGGTGTTAGGGTGAGGGGTGTTAGGGATAAGTGTGATGGTGTTGGGGTAAGGGATATTAGGGTTAGGTGTTAGGGTAAGGGCTGTTAGGGATAAGTGTAAGGGGTATTAGGGTTAGGTGTTAGGGTGAGGGGTGTTAGGGATAAGTGTGGGGGGTATTAGGGTGAGGGATGTTAGGGTTAGGTGTTAGGGATAAGTGTGAGGGGTGTTAGGGTTAGGGTAAGGGGTGTTAGGGATAAGTGTGAGGGGTGTTAGAGTTAGGTGTTAGGGTGAGGGGTGTTAGGGATAAGTGTGATGTGTGTTAGGGTAAGGGATGTTAGGGTTAGGTGTTAGGGTAAGGGCTGTTAGGGATAAGTGTAAGGGGGTATTAGGGTTAGGTGTTAGGGTGAGGGGTGTTAGGGATAAGTGTGAGCGGAGTTAGTGTAAGGGGTGTTAGGGATAAGTGTGAGGGGTGTTAGGGTTAGGTGTTAGGATGAGGGGTGTTAGGGATAAGTGTGGGGGGTGTTAGGGTGAGGGATGTTAGGGTTAGGTGTTAGGGATAAGTGTGAGGGGTGTTAGGGTTAGGGTGAGGGGTGTTAGGGATAAGTGTGAGGGGTGTTAGGGTTAGGTGTTAGGGTGAGGTGTGTTAGGGATAAGTGTGGGGGGTGTTAGGGTGAGGGATGTTAGGGTTAGGTGTTAGGGACAAGTGTGAGGGGTGTTAGGGTTAGGTTAAGGGGTGTTAGGGATAAGTGTGAGGGGTTTTAGGGTTAGGTGTTAGGGTGAGGGGTGTTAGGGATAAGTGTGAGGGGTGTTAGGGTTTGGTGTTAGGGTGAGGGATGTTAGGGATAAGTGTGAGGGGTGTTAGGGTTAGGTGTTAGGGTGAGGGGTGTTAGGATAAGTGCGATGGGTGTTAGGGTGAGGGATGTTAGGGTTAGGTGTTAGGGATAAGTGTGAGGGGTGTTAGGGTTAGGGTAAGGGGTGTTAGGGATAAGTGTGAGGGGTGTTAGGGTTAGGGTGAGGGGTGTTAGGGATAAGTGTGAGGGGTGTTAGGGTTAGGTGTTAGGGTGAGGGGTGTTAGGGATAAGTGCAATGGGTGTTAGGGTGAGGGATGTTAGGGTTAGGTGTTAGGGATAAGTGTGAGGGGTGTTAGGGTTAGGTGTTAGGGTGAGGGGTGTTAGGGATAAGTGTGAGGGGTGTTAGGGATTAGTGTGAGGTTTGTTAGGGTTAGGTGTTAGGGTGAGGGGTGTTAGGGATAAGTGTGGGGAGTGTTAGGCTGAGGGATGTTAGGGTTAGGTTTTAGGGATAAGTGTGAGGGGGGGTTAGGGTTAGGGTGAGGGGTGTTAGGGATAAGTGTGAGGGGTGTTAGGGTTAGGTGTTAGGGTGAGGGGTGTTAGGGATAAGTGTGATGTGTGTTAGGGTTAGGTGTTAGGGTGAGGGGTGTTAGGGATAAGTGTGGGGGTGTTAGGGTGAGGGCTGTTAGGGATAAGTGTAAGGGGGTGTTAGGGTTAGGTGTTAGGGTGAGGGGTGTTAGGGATAAGTGTGGTGGGTGTTAGGGCGAGGGATGTTAGGGTTAGGTGTTAGGGATAATTGTGAGGGGTCTTAGGGTTAAGGTGAGGGGTGTTAGGCATAAGTGTGAGGTGGTATTATGGTTAGGTGTTAGGGTGAGGGGTGTTAAGGATAAGTGTAAGGGGTGTTAGGGTGAGGCATGTTAGGAATAAGTGTGAGGGGTGTTAGGGTTAGGTGTTAGGTTGATGGGTGTTATGGATAAGTGTGAGGGGTATTAGGGTTGGGTGCTAAGGTGAGGGGAGGATGATGATAGGGGGGGGGGGGGAAAGACACAGGGGTGTCCTTGCAGCAGAGATCAAAAGAGTCCTTTAGGACTGTATTGCACACTGTGTACAGTAGCCTAGCTATGGTTTTCCCTATTGATGCAGTATCACCTACACTCAGCCTCATCTCAGTAAGACTGCAAGTTAGTTATGATTCCAAAATGGCTGCTGTCCATGAGGTAGAAGGCTCTGGAAGGGAGTGTATGCTGCTGATTGGCTGGAATGTGTCTGCTGACTGTGAGTTGCAGGGTCAAAGTTTGCTTAATGATAAAGTATAGGGGGCGGATCGAACATCGCATATGTTCACAGTTCGCCGTGAACGCGAACATGCTATGTTCGCCGGGAACAGTCCACCGGCGAACTATTCGCGACATCTCTATTTCTCACGTTATGGACTCTTCCCCAGTTTTCTCTCATGGCGACTCCCATGTTTCACAGGTGTGTCTCATCCTTGTGCAAGTGGCTTTATTTTACATGGCGACCTTCATGAGAGAGAACAGGTAGATGGGAGGAGGTTCTAGAAAATGAGAATTTGTCACTCTGTGGATTTCCTAAAAGTAAGTTAAATGTAAATTGTATATAACAATTACGCTGATGAGAGTACAATTAATTAAGTCACTTACTTAAAAAAATGCCTAAATAGTCCCTGTAATAAAAATATTAAAACTCCTTAATAAAATCCTCAATTTTTTATTGTGCTATAAACAATTACAGTCTGTAAACGGGACATCAAATTATAGAAATAATAGAAATAATATGACTCAATAGGAGATTAAACATCTTGATACAAAGAACTTGAGGTTCCTATTTAGACGTTGTTATCACTTTAGAATTTGCCAATCTACATTATATATTTTTAGTTGTTTTACTTTCAACAGTTTTGCAATTTTGCTTGACCTTTTTCCAATTAAGTGATGTGAAATTCTAGTTTCATGTTTTTCTTTCCTTCCGACACTTGAATTTCTAAGCTCTTTGTTGAAGTACATTTGATTTTCTTGTATTTCTGCAATCTCTTTGTATGGATAAATCTTTGTTTATGTTTTCACTGTATAAAGTGAATGGAAACAATTACCTGCCGTACTGTTACGCCTCTGCAATAGAAATAGTCACACACCTACTAAGGAAATTCTATAATTATTGTACAAATCTTTCTTTCCTTCTTTCTTTCTTTCTATCTATCTATCTACAAATAAATATTTGTATTGATCTACACTTGGAGAACTTGCACTTCTTCCCCCATACATCCACTTCTTATATATATATATATATATATATATATCTCAAATATTATCATTGTCAAACTGCGATTTGTCGTCAAGCTTTGCAACGAATCGCAGTTTGACAATGATCTGGTCGCAAAGGCCATCAGATCGCGCACATAGGCAATGTGCATTGTGATCCACGCATGAGCAATGCAAGTTGTGATCCACGCATCCGCAACATGCGGCGTGAGCCACGCATTGCGCATGCGTGGCGCCTAAGGGAGGGAAGAGACACAGAGGGAAGGGGGGGAAAGACACAAAGGGAGCCATAGAGGGGGGGAAGAGCCATAGAGGTAGAGGGGGAAGAGACACAGAGGGAAAAGGGGGGAAGAGACACAGACGGAGGGGGAAAGAGACACAGAGGGAGGGGGAAAGAGACACAGAAGGAGAGGGGGGAAAGAGACAAAGAGGGGGGAAAGAGACAAAGAGGGCGGTAAAGAGAGATGTGGGAAGAGACACAGGGGGAGCGGGAAGAGACACAGGGGGGAGAGGGGGGAAGAGACACCGGGTGGGAGAGGGGGGAAGAGACACGGGGGAAAGAGACACACGGGGGAGGGGGGGGAAGAGACACAGGGGGAGAAAGAGGGAGGGGGAAGAGACACATGGAGGGAGAGGGGGGAAGAGACAGGGGGGAGAGGGGGGGAAAGAGACACGGGGAGAAAGGGGGAGAGGAGGGGGAAATGAAAAGGTGCTTTAACAAAGTATTAGTTTAAGGGTATGCATACTTATGCAACCATATTATTTTATTTTTATATTTTTTCTTCCCTCTACCTAAAAGATTTCAGTTTGTTTTTCAATTGAGTTGTACAGTTTATAGGTCACATTAAATGTGGAAAAAGTTCAGAAATGATTTATCTTTGTCTCATTTTTTTACAGCACAGAAACCTGACATTTTAACAGGAGTGTGTAGACTTTTTATATCCACTGTATGTATATATATATATATATATATATATATATATATAAGGAGTGGTGCAGTGGTGCCTAGCGAAGGCTGATGTGGGGCTTGCAAGTATGATGAAGCCCATGAGAGTGTGATTGAGGTGGTGCCTAGCGAAGGCTGATGTGGGGCTTGCAAGTATGATGAAGCCCATGAGAGCGTGATTGAGGTGGAGCCTAGCGAAGGCTGATGTGGTTTGCTAATGTAGTTGAGCCCAACGAATGGGACTATGAAAGCGGGATTGAGGGAGTGCCTAGCGAAGGCGAGTATAGGATTTATAGAGGTATCGGAAGTGGTGCTCAGAGAGGGCTGAGTAGAGAGTGATATTTAAAAATCATAAACGTGGTTTTACTCCACTCATTAAGAAGTGTTATAAGCTTCACTTTGGATGCAAAGTCGGCGACCAAAATAAAAGTCGGGCCCTTCAATAAGTTTCCATCAGTGCCACTAGCTCATGCTGCCAATATTAAAGAAACTTATGAGAGCATGAAACTCGTGCTGGAAAAAATCGAATATGAAGAATATCTGTGGTGACTTGAAAGTAGTCGCTTTTTTGCTGGGACTACAACTTAGTCACACAAAGTATGGCTGTTTTCTTTGTGAGTGGGACAGCAGAGACTGAAGAAATCATTACACTCGGAAACAAAACGAACATCACTAACTCCAGGACAGAAGAATGTTGTCATTACACCACTCGTTGATCCAGAAAAAGTGTATCTACCTCCACTCCATATAAAGCTCGGTCTTATGAAGAAAAGATTCCCAAGGATCAGTGATGCAAAGATCAAAGAGAGGATCTTTGTAGGATCTCAAATAAGACAACTGATTAAAAATGAGAACGTTGTTTGTTCAGTTGAACCAGGCTGAAAAGGCTGTATGGAAATCTTTCAAGAGTGCTTGCCAGAACTTCTTAGGGAATCATAAGACAACTACAAAGAAATAGTGGATGATCTTTTGCAATCTTACAAGACTATGGGCTGAAACACGTCTTTGAAGATCCATTTCTTGGATTCGCACCTGGATTCCTCCGCAGCAAATCTTGGGGAAGTCAGAAATGAACATGGGGAACGATTCCATCAGGACATTTCCTAAATGGAAAAGCGGCACCAGGGCAAGTGGAGTCCAGCAATGCTTGCTGATTACTGTTGTACCCTTAAGAGGGATGTGTCCTGAGAAAAAATACAGGAGAAAGTCCTATACTTTTAACTTTTAGGGGAGTTAGTTCTTTACTATGTATGTATTGTAAATATATGTAATACTGTAAACTTAAAAACACTGTCTCTCAAAATCCTTACGTGATAGAAAAATTCTGCACAAAAGATGTGTGTATTCTGCACAAAAAGATACTATAAAGTTCACCTATTTAGACTTCTGAGACAAAAAAAGTAAAATTTTATTGATGAGTGTTATCTTTGTAAATGAAAGTTTGCCAGTTACTCCTCCATGATTGTGGATAAAGAAAGCTGTCATTTTAAAATTGATATTTGCCACTGACACTAAGATCTGTGAGCTGATTGGGTCAAAAGATAAAGCGCTAACTTAAGTGACAATCAGTTCAGTTAAGCACTGTTCGCAACACCTAACGTACAGAGGACTTGTACGATTAAAGGGTAAGTCCTAAAACATGAACAAAGATATTTACATTTCTTTAAGTGATCTCTTTTATATAAGTGCAACTTGTTTTCACATGCACTTTTCCTTTTAAAAGCACTAAAATTATAATCTATTTACTTGGTAGACAGATAAAATGACAGTCCCACTGGTAGCATCCAGGAGCTGCTTATTGCCCATCATGGTTTCATTCCTTGGCTTTTTCTTAACTTTAAAAGAATGACATTTAAGAAAAGCCTCACATGGTTATGAAACACGTAACAGACTAACAACATCAGCAGCTGTGTATGTTGTAAACATAAAATTAGAGAAAACCTTAACATTTGAAGACTGTGTATAGACAGTATCCATCTTGTCTGACCTAGTAACTTCCTGATAAATTGAAACCTGAGTGCAATAAAAAGGAAAAAAAGAAAAAAAACATGACCATTATGGCTGTTCTTCTAATGCTTAAGATGAAAGGATATTTATGGCCTTATTCATTACTCTGATTTTCAGTTATCTGAAACCTGATACAGACATACACACTGGCACAGAGCATTATTTATGATGCCTGTCACTTTCAGTTTCTTCTTCTATCAACTATTCACTATGATTATGAATATGCTTGTCCAATAAAAAAGTAAAAAAGGTATCTCTATATGCTCCAATACTCTCTGATTATATATATATATATATATATATATATATATATATATATATATATATATATATATATATATATATATATATATGTGTGTATTTGTTATTTTATACATAAATGATTTGATTGCAGGTTAAAGGATCATATAGATAGATACAGTATACTTAACATCTAGCGATATACAATGCTATACATTTAATGAATTACAATAAGCAGGGTGACAATATAATATACAGTATGTATTATTATTTGAAATATAATTAACCAATATGTATACAATTTCATATATATATATATATATATATATATATATATATATATGTTCCAGGTTAAACACCTGGGTGTCTGGGAGGGTCCCTCTCCCGCTCCGCCTCTTCAATAGGAGGGGCTTTGTCAAGACCCACCTCTTCCATGGGAGGGGCTTCAGCCTTATAAGCACTTCCTGTTCATATCCCTTTGCTCAGTTCGACTTTCCTATACCTTCTTGGGTGGGTTTTGGACCTTAATTTGCCAATTTGCATCCCTTGTCCATGTCCAAGGCTAAGCCTTTAGGCTTCGTTAAGTCTGCTTTGCAAATTTTGGCCCAAATCTACTAGGTTTTTCAACTTTCGTGTACCTTTTCGGGTGGGTTTTACCTAAATCGAGGTGGATTATACCTGAAATGGCTAAAATGAAGACCCTCATCTGCCAAGTCCTAACTCAGCCTTGCATCCTCACCTCATTCACGCTTTCCTTATGAACCATACCAGCCTTTGCAGGCTTACGACGTCTACACTATCATACGATCTGTACCAGCCTTCGTAGGCATTACCTCATTCACGCCTTCCATAAATCTCAAAACAAGCCTTTGCAGGCTCACTTCCCACAAGTCCTAATGTTACTGCAGCACTTCGCCAGACTTCAATGCAATCACGCTTTCGTGGCCTTCCTTCTTCTCCTCGCCATTACTCTGTCCTCGGCCCTCTTCACAGGCCGGATAGGGCGTAGCAATCAGCCACACGTCGGCTACACAAAAAGCGAGGCGAGCAGTTGAAACACGCGGGACTTAGGCCACAATGAGTGCCGGAGACACTCATCATGAGGGCCACGGGACATAGCCGACTTAGGCTGCAATGAGCATCAAAGGTGCTCATTCCAGGACTCACGATGAGCGCTGCATGCCCTCATCACGAGGCCCGTGGGACTTAGCGAGGGCCGCAAAATTACGGCCCCCAAGGACTTAGGACCAGAGGCACGTCTATGGACTGTGGACCACTTTAACGGCCGAATCACAGAACTGTAAAAACCTGAAAAAAAAAAAATATGCCTCAAATTAACTTACACATGGCACAGTGGGAGAGCCAGGGAGCCTGTGAGTGAGGTTGCAAGTTAATTTGAGACATATTTGCCTTTTTTTCACAATCGAAAATCGCCTAAGCAAGAAAACAAATGTCTGCCGAAAAAACGCAACACAACAAAAAGGAGGCCAAAGGACGTAAAACTAGCACAAAGGGCGTAAAAAAGAGTTCTAAGCAGTAACACTTAACTCAAGCCAGTAACACTTAACCCAAGGCAGTAACACAAGACATTAACACTCAAGCACGACGCCTATAAAGGACACAGGGTGAGAGACTTGCAATGAGCGCCAAAGTCGCTCAGCACGGGGCTCGCCATGAGCGTCAAAGGTTCTCACAGGGCCCATAGCCTTACATTGTGTGGCATACAGCATTGCCAGCCTTACAATTCTACTCCCGTCATTTTTGACAGGCAATTTCTTAGTATGATAATAAAGCTGATCTGTGATAGACATTTCCAGAGCATCTAGGTATTTATAGTTTGTTTAATACAATCTGTGGGAATTTTATTTAATAGAATAATACTAAAAAGGCATTACATGTCTTTTTTTTATCAAAATGTACCTTATTCAAAACCATAAAGCACAAATTGCACCAAAATGTTTCAAAGAAGTTATATTCCATAAACCGATTCTTCTAAGCCATGTTTGTGGAGTCCTTGTATCAGACAATAGAATTGACTATGTGGGAACATGCTGCAAAAAGGTAAAATACAATTTTTGAACAAATAATCATAGTATTCAGAGTTTAAACTTTTGACCTTGGTAATGTATGTATATATATATATATATATATGTATATGTATATATATATATGTATATATATATATATATATATATATATATATATATATATACATATACACACACACACACACAAATGACCAAGGTGAAAGGTTAACAATGATTAACAATGATTTAAAGTTCAGGATACAGAGTAAAAAACAGGCATTTAAATTATACAAACAAGAGAGGACAAAGGCTGCTTTACGGGAGTACAAGGAAGTCAACAAGGCTTGCAAAAGGGCTATTAGACTAGCTAAAATAGAAGATGACGAGTTAGTTGCAAAGGAGAGTAAGACTAACCCTAAAATATTTTTTAGATATAAATGGGAAGAAGGCGAGGAAGGAAGCTATAGGAACATTACAATGTGACACAGGCCGTCTGATAATTAGTGATCAGGAAAAGGAACATGAGCTAAATAGGTTTGTTTCTTCAGTATGCACAAGGGAGGTACCAGTGGTTGGGACGGTGTAACATAATGGGGCTATACTACCATCACCAAATAATTGGTTAACGCAGGAAGAAATCCAGAAGAGGTTGGAAAAAATAAATGTTAATAAAGCCCCGGGTCCTGATGGAATACATCCATGGGTACTGAGGGAACTGGGTTCTGTAATAGCCAAACCATTATATTTAGTTTTTCAAGATTCACTCAACACATGGTCTCTACCAGATAACTGGAGAAAAGCAGATGTGATATCTATATTAAGAAGGCAGCAAAAACAAATCCAGGAAATTATAGACCTGTGGGCTTCATTTCAGTAGTGGGAAAGCTTTTAGAAGGGTTAATAAGGGATATTATACAATAATATGTCTATTAGAACAGGATTATAAGTAAACATAGATTTATTAAGGATAGGTCATGTCAATCAAATCTAATTAGATTCTATGAGGAGGTTAGTAGGAACTTGGATCAAGGCAACTCAGTTGTAGTCTTTTTAGATTTTGCAAAGGCTTTTGATACAGTGCCACATGGAAGACTATTATGCAAACTAAGGGATACAGGAATTGCAGTAAATATCTGCTCATGGATTGAGAGCTGGCTAAAAGACAGGAAGCAAAGGGTTGTTGTAAATGGAACAAACTCCGATTGGACTAATGTGGTAAGTGGGGTTCCTCAGGGTTCAGTATTAGGTCCTCCCCTTTCTAACATATTTATTAATGACTTAGAGGTGGGATTGGAAAGTAGTGTCTCCATTTTTGCTGATGACACTAAGTTGTGCAAGGTAATTAAATGATAATGAGATAATGTTGTACTTTCCCTCCAAAGGGATTTACATAAATTAGAGAAATGGGTAACTCAATAGCAGATGAAATGTAATACAAATAAATGTAAGGTTATGCATTTGGGAAGGAAAAATAGCCATGCAATTTATAAACGTAATAAAGCAAATTTAGGGGTATCACATATTGAAAGGGATTTGGGAGTGCTTGTGGACAACTACCTAGGTAACAGTGCTCAATACCAAGCAGCAGATGCAAAGGCAAATAAAATATTAGCATGTATTAAGAAGGGTATAGAAGCAAAGGAAAGCAAATATAATTCTGCCACTATACAAATCCCTAGTACACCCTCATTTGGAATATGGATTACAATTTTGGGCACAACTTCATAAAAAAGACATTTTAGAGCTGGAAAGGGTACAGAGAAGGGCAACCAAACTAATAATAGGAATGGAGGGGCTAAATTATAAAGAAAGACTAACCAAACTAAACGTATTTTCTCTAGAAAAAAGGCGTCTAAGAGGAGATGTTATTCCCTTATAAATATATCCAGGGTCAGTATAAATATTTGTCAAGTGAGCTTTTTGTGCCAAGAGATTTTCAACTGACAAGAGGATATCCTTTGAGGTTAGAAGTAAAAAGATTCCACCTTAAAGAAAGAAAAGGGTTCTTCAAAGTAGGGATGGTTAATCTGTGGGATTCTCTACCAAAGGAGGTGGTGACAGTGGATTCGATAGATAACTTTAAATGGGGACTGGATATATTTTCTAATTATTCAGGGTTATCCTGGTTAATTAGAGAGAGAGTATTGATCAAGAGAGGAGTCCGATCGGCAGTTTCTGGGGTCAGGAAGGATTTTTTTTTCCTTTTGAGACGATTAAGTAAGTTTTAATGTTTTTTTTTCTGTTTGCCCTCCTCTGGATCAATTAACATCTAATCTGCATATTGCAGAACAGAGGAAATCTTAAAAGGGTTGAACTTGATAGACTGAATTTTTTTTTTAACCTCAATTACTATGTAACAATAATGTGGAAGAAGGAGAGTTATTGGATGATTTTGGTTATCTGGCATGCTACATATTCTAATGGATAGATCAGTAGGGGGTGGCGGACATTAAAACCATAGGAGCTTAAAGTTTGTAGGATGGAGAAAATATATTATTTATATATTCATGTACATCATCCAATGTTGTGTACATAATACAATGTACTGTATGTGAATGGGGTTGTTACATTGGGGAAAACCAGTCAAACATTACACTTAAGGATGAATCTACACAGGCTTGAAGAGAGTTAATGTACACCAATTGGGTACCATTACACCAAGAATAACCACTACATGCAAAACTTAAAAATCAAAATAGTCAGGTGGAATTTTAAAACTATTCAACAACCAAAAACTTTACAAAAGAAAATGATTAAATTATTTAATACGAAGGACACTGGACTACCTATTGATTTAAGTTTTCTATCCCACTATCAACATATTTTATAATTCACATTCCACAGGCACCCCCTGTTCAATTGGCACCAAGTGAGAGATTGACAGGCCACAGGAAGCTCCTAATGACCAGAATCATCTGTGCTTACTGTTTATAGCCCAGCTCTTATTTGTAAAGAAAGCCCACGCAGATTACACTGCAGGGAGGAACGGGAGAAAACACACAAGAGTCGTATGAAATGGGACACCCCTAGAGGTGAAAGATTTTAGAGAAACATTAAGTACAATATTTAAATATATATATATTTTTTAAAAATGTATATTAGTTCTCATATCTATGCATGCTTATTACAATACAGTGCATATAATCTGTGTTATAGTGTCGCCTAAAATATTTGACTTGCAAGTTAGAGATAGGAAGACTAAGTAAGTTGTAACCATATTTGCTTTTAAAAGACTTGTATTTATTTAATAGAGAAAACCTAACCATATTTTTTTTCAGGAGATCCTGACATTTTGCTGATGCAGTTTGCAAAATGGATTAAAATACAAGACAGTGTTCATGATAAAAATGTGTGTTAACCAACATATTCATGGAAGACAACATACTATTTCTGTTTTATTTATACACATACCAACCTTGTAATTTTAAGCATTAAATTAACCAAAACAATTAAATAAGGATCATATTTAAGAGTTGGTACTGCTTAATACATGGTCTTTTTTCTAATGGTTTACTTTATAATATGTTATTTATATAACCTATGAATCAGCGCTTCTTGACCTTTACATTTATTATAGTAATCTATAAATTAATATAGCAAATGGAAAATAATTGTTTACCTCTCTCGGAGCTTCAGTCTGGATAAACTCACAATATATCTGGTTGGCTTTTAAGGCAATTTGACTAGACGTCTTGGCTTTCTTGAGCTCTTCACAGGCCAACCAGAATTCAATGTTTTCATCACTAAACTCTGATTTCAGAAATGCTCTAAAGGCGGCCAGTCCATCTAGAAGGCAACAAAGACATGAAATATTCAATAACTAATGTTTATTGATTTTTTTTTTTGTAGTATGCTTTTACAAACACCGTTAAATTTAATTATTTCAATATATTCTCTACTGTTCTGATTAAAAACATATATCATTTTGTCTCTCACCCTATTTAATTATTATTTCTCATACTCACCTTCAGGACTTTTCCTGTGCCACCCTAACTCTGGACAATTCAATTCCACCCTATATAATTATTATTTCTCATACTCACCTTCAGGACTTTTCCTGTGACACCCTAACTCTGGAGAATTCAATTCATAAATGTAAATAACTAATAGAAAGACTTCTATTCAGAGAAGGCTACATCTTTAAGCAAGACTAACTTGCTGACCTAGACCTTTCCTTGAGACACAATCATATATTATCAAATGGTTCTTTTGTTCATGCGCCTACAGTCTTCTCCTCACTCGTATCTCCCAAAAAGCTCCTAGATCAGGCACAGGCATGGTTCATCCTGGAGGACACAGGCCAGGAATTAATGATTTTCCTGCTGTGAATAGATACATCAGTCTAATCTGTGCACAGCAGGGATAACAACATATTGAGGCCTGCATGTTGTTACTCCAGGGCCAAATTTGCCTACCTCTATCCTGGACTTTAATATGCTATTATATTTATCCTGCTTTTAAGGTGAGAATGTCTAAAGGAATAAACTGACATTTTTGATTACAACAAACATAGGATCAGTGGCATCTAGAGCTTTTGCTGCCCGGGGCTACCCCTGAGTTTGCCGCCTCCGCCCTCTCTCACCCTTCTCTTTCCCTCTCTCAGTCCCAGCCTTCTCTCTCTCCCTTTCTCACTCCCTTCTCTCTCTCCCCCTTTTCTCTCTCATTCTCTCTCCCTTCATTCTCTCCCCCCTTCATTCTCTCTCCCCCTTTGACTCCCTTACTCCTCCATTGCCCCCCACACAGACAGACACACACACAGACTCACAGAGACTCTCAAACACACACAGACTCACCCACACAGACACGCACACACACAGACATGCACACACACAGACTAACACACGCAGACTGATACACACACAGACAGACTGATACAAACGCAGACAGATACACACACATGCAGACTTAAACACAGACTCACACAAACACATACACACACAGACACTCATACACACACAGAGACACAAACACTCGCACAGAGGCACACAGACTCACACAGACACACATGCACTCACACAGACACTCACACACATAGAGGCACACACACAGATGCACACACTCATACAGAGACACACTCACAGAGACACACTCACAGAGACTCACACACAGACACACACACGGACACCCACTCACACACACGGACACCCACTCAAGCTTTGTCTAGTTGGATGGGGACTGTTGGTGAACAGTAATTTTCACTCACTGGAACATTCACTAAAATGTGAATCAGTGGTTCTAAAATCTGTTCCATTAGTAAAATACTATCATAAAAACCAGAACCACTAAGATTAAAAAAATTAGAAAAAATATTGTGCAGCATGTATTTGGGTTAAAGATCTCTTTCCACACGTTTGGGGTACTTATTTCCTCAGAGCCTGGCGATTAGATGTCCTATAGGTTTTATATAGGTACTTTATAACTATAGCTATAACTCTACCGAGCTAAAAGATAAGCCATAAACCTTTCTCCATTTTGTAATACGCAATATACACAGAATGCCCCGATGCAACTTCTCTCCCCCCTTCCCCCCTCCAGCAGGGGACGAACACTATTTTTTTTATTTTGCTCTTCCCGAACGCCCTCCATCACCAACTCACACAGTACATACTGTATCACATATATAGTTGTGAGCATACGGGTCGTTGCTCACGCTTGCGTGCTCGCGTAGCGAGCCCGCGGCCCTCGCGAAGCTCCTCGGCCATGATGCTCACAACTATATATGTGATACAGTATGTACTGTGTGAGCTCCTCGGCCATGATGCTCGGGCGCTGCTCTATCACATATCCCGGGTCCTCCTGGCTGTATGCTACCCCCTAATCCTCTTCCCGGGGATCCCACCAGCACACGGCCTGCACCTCACACACGTCTCCCTGGCAGCCACACAAATGAATGAGAGGGCGTAGCCGCAGCACCAGGCACCTGTTAATAAAACTTCCAGACGGCGACCTACGGATATTCCGCTAAGACGCATACCACACATTACCCGCCATTTTACACTAATGCGGAAGTACCCAACTTCGCTAACGGTTTCGGCTCGCTCACGCACACTATTACACTGCACACGTTCATCACGCTTACACAGCAGCTCCACACCACTAATGCTGCAGCAACAACAAAACAGATTCCCAGCTCTTCAACACAATGCTTCAAAATACGTAAAGTCGATTAATTTATTAATGTATTATATATTTCATTATTATACACCAAACAGCATTAGCTCACTTACAATTTCATTGCCGTCATTTTTTGACGGGCAAGTCGCTAGTATAAAATATATATAAAATTAATATTTGGAAGCAGGTTTTTAAACTTGCTTAAGACATTCAGATGTGAACACAGATGTACTATTTATTTACTGTACTACTGTATGGTGGAGGGCTTCTATCGGTCTTTTGCCCTCCATATCTTAACTGATTGTTGTGGTGAACTACCTACTTATAAGATCCACAACACAAGCTGAGATCCATGCTGATGATAGCCAGTAAGCTTGAAACAGTTGTACATGGATAGGATTCTCGGCTTGTGTAAAATCCAGCCTTGGCTTTGCATTAAAGCTGTGTAATACAGTAGGCATAAGCTTAAAGGAAGCCATGTTTGAAAATGGCTATGGATTGAAGAGTGAGGCATTTGTGGGCACATTTGCATGTACCAGCTCAGCTTCCCAGAATGATGTATAATAAGAGCTGGGAGCAGGTTTTTTAACTTTTAAAAGGCATTCAGATGTGAACACAGATGTACTATATACTATAGATATACAGATGTACACATGTACTATATATATATATTAATAAATATATATACAATGGGCCATAAGGCCTGCAGGGTCACACAGAGCCACTGTGGCCACAAGAGGACACGCTGGAGCACAAAGGGCCACGGGGGACACAGGAGGTCCGTGGGGGCACAGGGGGGCACTCAAGCAAGCACATTTTGATACAGCTGGTGTCGCCCCAAAGGAGGTCCATTCCCCTCGCCCCTCTTCCTATGCTACTGGATGAAAACTAGTCTGATATTGCTCATTCAAGTATTGTAAGTCATCAATTAACTTTGCAATCTCACTCAAACAAAATGGCCTTAAATTGTTCATACAGCTGCAGTAGTGTTTACCTCAGAATTACATACATTTTCCCTTCCTACATTATTTATTTTTTGTGTAGTTGAGGTTTTAACACTCTTATCCAATTCTACCTGCTATTGATTGCTTGGGTACAGCAATATGAATAAAAATTAGCTCATTTTATAAATCTTCAATAATATTTACCTCAGAATTATGTACATTGTGCCTTCATATAAAAATTTATTTCTTGCCATGTAGTTTAAAAAAAAAAAAAAAAAGTCTGAAAATTGAATGATGCCTACTCAGATATAATGCAATGCTTATCTGTAATTATACAACCCCATAGCGGCTTCCATATTGGACTGTTAGCTCTGCCTCAACCCCTATCACACTCATATATACAGTATATACTGTATATTTGTGGTCGTCCCTCTCTTACTATGAGAGGGGTAGCTGAAATGTGGCCGATTGCTACGACAAGGGGTACGTGAAATGTGGCCCAGTGACCGGACATCTGGCCTGCTTAGAGGGCCGGTTGGTTCTTGGGCATAGTAAAAGGCTGATTGGGACCGAAATCAGCAATGAGGTACTTAGCAAAAGCTGAAAGCTATACCTTGAAATTTAGGCAATGACTCGGTTTAGTAGATATGAGGCGAATCAAAGCTGAGGTCCTATTGAAAGCCATGTGACAGTAAAAGAAGCATGTCCTTGGGCATGGGTAATGACACAGATGAGGCCTGAAGTGATCAAGAAAGTGCCCAGTGAAGGCTGATTTAAGACTTATGGAGGCTTCAAGCCAAGTGCCGATGAGGTCTGAGATCTGCTGTGAGGGCTTGCTGAGATCTGAAAACCTTATGTTGCTAAGTGAAAAATGGGCTAAAACCTGTGAATAAAAGCCAAGGAGCGTGTCTGATGATGAAAAGAGTGTGAGTTTGGGCATGGACATTGATGGGACGAAAATGATTGGAAAAGTAAAATGGGTGTGTCCTTGGGCATGGGCAAGAACATACTGGCCAAAAATGGTTTTGGTAGTGCCTAGCGAAGGCAAGTTACTGCTACTTAGCAGATTTGGGTGAAAATCCACCTTGTGGGCTTGTGAAATCCAAAAAAAGATTACCTTGGACATGGACAAGGACAATGCACAGTGGATGAGGGTTGAAACCTGTCTCTACTAGGCAGGGGTGCTACTTAGTAGATTTGGACTAACATCCACTGGTAAGCTTGCCAATGCTGGAAAAGCCTTACCTTGAGCACGGACAAGGCCACTGCACCGTGGATAAGGTCCAAAATCTGCTATGAGGGCTGGGTAAAGCTGAAAGCCTTAACTTGCTTAGTAAATATAGCCCAATATTGGAACCCAAGCTCTCCAGTGACATAGAAGTAATAAGTGAAGGCTTGGGGTAGCCAAAAAAGAGTGCTGAGAAACAACCTGCCAGGAATGGACTTAGAAATGATCCGAGGTGTGCAAGAAAAATATATATATTCACGTGTTGAGGATTTTGGCATTTTTAGGGTCTTTGTAGTCCCAAAATCGAATCAACACTGGATATTTTTGGATTTTTCTCTTTATTTAACTGAAGTAATAATTACCGCAGAATTATATAAATTTTGCCTTAATCTATAATCCCTTTTACCACTGAGCAGTTTGATTTTAAAATGCATTCATTTTGAGTTATTTTACCTCTATTGAGATACTATCTCTGCGTGTATTATTTTTTGTTGCAGATTTATCAAACACTCACTGCTTGATTAATCTGCTTTATGCAGAATAGCAGCGTGATATTATGTTATCTCACATAAATTAAAAGAATACTGATAAATCTAGGCCTAAGGACATTTTGTCTCAAATTATATTGGAGGAAAAAAATGAATTGGTTATTTTATTGTATATTGGCATTATGCATAATAAAAAAAGAATTGTTTTCCATGTACCTTTAAGCGTTAAAGGAACATAGAACTCAATATGTATCTATAAGGTGAGTATTATGTTTTTTGCATGACAAATGAGTGCTTATTCAAAAATCTAGTGTTTTTTTTTAAAGATTCCTAAAGAGCCTGCAAACCTATCTACACATTTTACTAGACATTTTTTTCCTAAAGTGAATCATTACTTTATGCTGTGTTATGATACAGATTTTTCTGTTTTTATGTATGTATAAATTAGCTACTTTACAGCCTGTGTATACAATGAGCTGTATCCCCCCAGAATTATACACCCCTGACTTAGATCCCCCAAACTTATCAAGCACAAGTCTCACAAATTAGCATAATAAAGCACAAACAATTCTGAATATCTGAAAATGATTCAGTGCAGAGGGAATGGTTAATATAACGTATCACTAGTTGTAAACACTTTCATACAAAACAAACGTGTTGTTTAAATCTGCAAACTTAATTTGCAACAATGTTAATGTTCCCTTCAGACTTACACTATCTACTGAACTATTGGGCAACAAATGATACCTGGGCCCTTGGGCCTGTTCTCAAGAGGGGGAGGGGAGAGCATGCACCCCTTCAATATAATCCATTAAAATTGATCACAATTTGCAAATAACCATATCTTGCACTCCCTATTTGTTTCATTATCAGATATGCAGTTGGTTAGGGAAAGTGATGCAAAGCTGCATTTCCAGCACAATTTCAAAACACTTTTTATGCAAAAAAAATTATAGAAATAGACAAGAAATAAGGTTCAAAAACACCCTGAAAACTTACTATAGAACAATACAATAAAATAATTGTAGATTTCTTTGACTTCATTGCAAATTGTGTACAGCTGGATTCTTCTACCCGACAAAAACTTGTTTTGATTATGAGAAATCCGTAGGGATCGCTATATTTATTGCTGCTCCACAAACTGATAAAACTGCAGACTTCTGCATACACCTGCTACCTTGCTTAAAAAAAGAGACGTGATCTTGCTTTTACATTAGTTTTTCCTGTTCAACCTGGAATATTAAAAAGAGCAAAACATCGGCGCCGGCCTTACTGTATCTCTAAACCTTTTGTCATTTGTATTCAGGAAAAAAAGCACATACTCCTCAGTAACACCTGCTCCCTTTTTGTTAAAATATATATCCCTCCATTTATCATACTAGCGCTTTTCTGCTTTCATCCGTGCCCACATAGAATTCTTTGTTAGCTATTTATAGAGTAAGGGTGAATTGGAAATGATCATTTTTGCTGGTACTTGCCTTTAAGAAAGAGGATGAATGAATTAATGACCAATGCGCTGAAAGTCTTATGATGCAGTTTTATACAGCATTGTATATATGGTGGTGCAGGGTACTTGGTGGTTCAGGCCTGTTATACAGTATATACAGAGATGTGTGCAGGTTTCAGAGGAGTATAGGGGCTACAACTATTTGGAGATCCAGCAAAAAAGGGAGCACGCCAGCACCTTGCCCATTCTGCATACCCCCTCTCCAGATTATGAAGTGTAGTGGAACAATCTAGCACCTTGCCCATTCTGCATACCCCCTCTCCAGATTATGAAGAGTAGTGGGACAATCTAGCACCTTGCCCAATTCACATTCAGATTATAAAGAGAGTAGTGGGGCACTCCAGCACCTTGCCCACTTTGCATGCCCCCACCCTCCAGATTATAAAAGAGTAGTGGGATACTCCAGAACCTTGCCTACTGTGCATGCCCACTCCCAGTTATAAAGATAGTAGTGGGACACTCCAGCACCTTGCCCACTGTGCATTTAGAATATAAAGAGAGTAGTGGGACACTCCAGCATCTTGCCCACTGTGCATTTAGAATATAAAGAGAGTAGTGGGACACTCTAGCATCTTGCCCAATGTGCATTTAGAATATAAAGAGAGTAGTGGGACACTCCAGCATCTTGCCCAATGTGCATTTAGAATATAAAGAGAGTAGTGGGACAATCCAGCACCTTGCCCACTGTGCATGCCCCCACCCTCCAGATTATAAAAGAGTAGTGGGATACTCTAGAACCTTGCCTACTGTGCATGCCCACTCCCAGTTATAAAAAGAGTAGTGGGACACTCCAGAATCTTGCCTACTATGTAGACCCATTCTCCAGATTATAAAGAGAGTAGTGGGACACTCTAGCACCATGCCCACTGTGCATTTAGAATATAAAGAGAGTAGTGGGACACTCCAGCATCTTGCCTACTGTGTAGACCCATTCTCCAGATTATAAAGAGAGTAGTGGGACACTCCAGCATCTTGCCTACTGTGTAGACCCATTCTCCAGATTATAAAGATAGTAGTGGGACACACCAGCACCTTGCCCACTGTGCATTTAGAATATAAAGAGAGTAGTGGGACACTCCAGCATCTTGCCCAATGTGCATTTAGAATATAAAGAGAGTAGTGGGACACTCCAGCATCTTGCCTACTGTGTAGACCCATTCTCCAGATTATAAAGAGAGTAGTGGGACACTCCAGCATCTTGCCTACTGTGTAGACCCATTCTCCAGATTATAAAGATAGTAGTGGGACACTCCAGCACCTTGCACACTGTGCATTTAGAATATAAAGAGAGTAGTGGGACACTCCAGCATCTTGCCTACTGTGTAGACCCATTCTCCAGAGTATAAAGAGAGTAGTGGGACACTCCAGTGCCATGCCCACTGTGCATTTAGAATATAAAGAGAGTAGTGGGAAACTCCTGCACTTTGCCCACTGTGCATGCCCACCCTCCAGACTATTATTTTGAGCTGCTCCCGCCTTGACAGAACCAAGGTGAATGGCAGAGTGTAATATAATTATATCTGGAACTTAAATCTATTCCTTAGCTTAAAGGGTCTCTGTAGGCAATATTTTTGTTCTAAATAACTGTTTTGACTAAGTTACTTAATCACATATTATAATTGTCTAACTGCGATTCGTCGTCACGCTTCAGACGAATCGCAGGTAGACAATTATAAAGTGCTGCGCATTGCGCAGAGCGCGGCCCGAGCCGCGCTTGCTCAGAGCGCGGCGTGAGACGCGCATGCGCAGAGCGAGCCGCGCTTGCGCGCGCGGCCCGAAACCAGGTAAAAGAGTGGAAAAGAGTGGAAAAGAGTGGAAAAGAGTGGGGGAGGGGGGAGTAGAGGCACAGAGGGAGAGTGGGGAAGAGGGGAGGGAGAGTCACAGAGGAAAAGTGGGGAAGAGGGGAGGGAGAGTCACAGAGGGAGAGTGGGGAAGAGGGGGGGAGAGTCACAGAGGGAGAGGGGGGAAGAGGGGGGGAGAGTCACAGAGGGAGAGTGGGGAAGAGGGGGGGGAGAGGCACGGCACAGAGGGAGAGTGGGGAAGAGGCACAGAGGGAGAGTGGGGAAGAGACACAGAGGGAGGGGGGAGAGACACAGAGGGAGAGTGGGAAAGAGACACAGGGGAGGTAGAGGAGGGGGAAAAGACACAGGGGAGGTAGAGGAGGGGGAAAAGACACACAGGAGGGAGAACATGGGGAAGATACACATGGGAGGGAAATGGGGGGGGGAACAGACACAGGGGGAAGGGGGAAAGAGACACAGGCCAGGGGGGAACAGGCACAGAGGGAGAGGGGGGAACAGGCACAGAGGGAGAGGGGGGAAGAGACACAGGGGGGAGAGATACAGAGGGTGAGGGAGGAAGAGACACAGAGGGAAGGGGGGGAAGAGGTACAGAGAGAGGGGGAAAGAGGCACAGAGGGGGGGGAACAGAGGAAGGGGTGAAGAGACACAGTGGCGAGACAAACAGAGAGAGGCGGGGGAAGAGGCACAGAGGGAGAGGGTGGAAGACACAGAGTGGGGAGAGACACAGAGGGTGAGGGGGAAGAGACAGGGAGGAAGAGGCACAGAAAGAGGAGGGGGAAGAGACACAGGGGAGTGAGAGGAGGGGGAAGAGACACAGGGGAGAGAGTGCAGGGGGGAAGATACACAAGGGAGGGAAATGGAGACACGAGGAAGGAAAGTAACAGACACAGGGCTGAGGGGGAACAGACACAGGGGAGGGTTGGGGGAGACACAGGGGAGGGTTGGGAGAGACACAGGGGAGGGTTGGGGGAGACACGGGGGGGGAGATGCATAGGAGGGAGAAGGGGGAAAGAGACACAGGGGAGGGGTTTAGAGACACGGGAGGGAGAGGGAGGTAAAAACACAGGGGGGCAGGAGATACAAAGGAGGTAGACGAGGTGGAAGGAGACACAAGGGAGGGAGAGGAGGGGGGAAATAAGACACGAGGGAGGAAGTAGACAGAGGGAGAGACTCGCAATGAGCTCCAAAGGGGCTCATTGCAAGGCCTGTGATGAGCGCCAAAGGCGCTCATCACAAGGCCAGTAAAGTAGAGGGGGAGAGGCTTACATTGTGTGGCAAACAGCATTGCCAGGCTTCAGTTTTTATTGCCGTCATTTTTGACGGGCAAGTCGCTAGTTAATTATATCTACTTTAATGTATCTGTCATATAACATTTACCTTTGCGTAATTCTCAAAAAGCCTGAAGTGCCATCAGTTGACACCTTGTGCAACTTCCACAAGTCTTTCTGTTCTCTCTTCTGATAGGTGCCAAATTCCATAGTAATAATAATAATAATAAGAAGAAGAAGAATAAAAGTATTATTTGTAACACACCCACATATCCCATAGCAGAGAGACTTTACACCAGTGTCTTGTGCTGCTGCAAGCAGATAGTGACTTGCTGCATATCTGCACACAGCTGCATTGCACTGGTAGTGTGAAACCCTCCCTATGTGTATGGCCTTAGGTCACAGTTGTGATGTATGGCACACTATATGTATTCTATATAAATGTTATATCATTGTTAAAATTATTTTTTATGAGAAAATAACCAAAAATAAGTCAAAGTGATGTCATCATGGAGTAGTGGAAGAGGACTCTAGATGCAACCTGTGAAGCTCTGGTGAACTCCATGCTCATGACAAAATATTGACACTTTGCACCCAGTTTGGACATTTCCACTTAGGGGTGTACTCACTTTTGTTGCCAACGGTTTAGACATGAATGGCTGTGTGTTGAGTTATTTTGAGGGGACAGCAAATTTCCACTGTTGTACAGGTTGACAGGCTGTACACTTACTACTTCACATTGTAGCAGAGTGTCATTTATTCAGTGTTGTCACATGAAAAGATATAATAAAATATTTACAAAAATGTGAGGGGTGCACTGACTTTTGTCAGATACTGTGTGTATATATATATATATATATATATATATATATATAAAATTATTTTTTTAGATTATAAATGACAACTCGCAGTTTGACAAATATAATAGGTGATAGATAGATAGATAGATAGATAGATAGATAGATAGATAGATAGATAGATAGATATTATTTTTTTAACTTAGTATTAACTTTTTTTCTATATAATTTCTTAAAAACTCCGTAAAAAGCCATTGCCGTCCATGGGGATTTTGATCGGCTTATTGAGAATTTTGTTTGATTGTGAAACACAAAAAACAACTGTGATAATCAATATCCTCAAAGCTAAGAAGCAAACAAGTATAATAAACATTTTTTTCCGTTTTTAATTCAATGAAAACCAAGGGGAAAGAACTAGACAATATTTTATAAACTGCGTCAAACTTTTCTCTTGTTGGTAATTTGACGGTTTATGTTTTTATAGCATAATAACGACTTTAGGATCCATCCTATGCATAATTAACCTTTATGTCTTCGTTTAAGTACAGTTAATGAGCTAGACATTTTGTTAGCTCACAATGCCGCGGAATATGATAAAATCCTGTAGAAAAAAAGTATTTTGTTTGCTTTGATAAATATGTTTCTTGTATTTTTTTTTTCTACTTTTATATGAGTTGGATTTAAAAAAAATATATCTTAAAGAGACACTGTAAATCTAATACTGGTTCTTTGTACTAGTCATTTTTCCTCTCCAATTAATCATTCCTAAGATATTCTTGTGTTCAGAATATGGATCAATATGCTAATTTGCAGCTTATTGTGCTTGATAAGGGTGTGGAATGGGATCTAACTTCATAATAAAACTTGGGATAGGCTGTGATTCTTTGGTAATATATAAATATATAAATATATATATATATATATATATATATATATATATATATATATATTAATATAGTATATAAATAGTACATTTGTGTTCACATTTGAATGTCTAAAGCAAGTTAAAAAAAAACTTGCTTTCTGCTCAGAATTCCGAGAAATACAGTTATTACACTGCATTCTGGCTGAGCAGGGACATGCAAATGTGCCCAAAAATGCTTTGTTCTTCTATCCATAACCATTTTAAACATGGCTTCCTTTAAGTGTATGCCCGCCGCATTACACAGCTTTTATGCAAATCCAAGGTTGGATTATACACAAGCTGGGATATGTATATATATAATATATTAATACATATATATCTAAGCCTGACCTTTCCTGCTGGCTGCACGTGCTCAGTGAAGGCCATTGGTCACTAGGTGGCGCGGCGCGGTGTCCCGGAATTTCTTATGCTTTAGTTTTAGGATGAGGGGTGTTAGGTTTGGGTGTTAGGGATAGGTATTCGGGTTAACGGCGTTAGGGTAAGGGTGTTAGTAGGGCTGGATTAACATTTCTGGAGCCCCGGGGCAGAAAATTCAAAGCTGCCCCTATAGCATATATGTATATACACTAACTTATATGTACATATACAGTGAGAGAGAGAAAGAGATATGTGTATATACACATATATATCACATATACACATGCACATTATATATATATATATATATATATATATATATCACATATATAGTTGTGAGCATGTGAGTTGTTGCTAACGCTTGCGGGCTCGCGCAGCGAGGGCTGCGGGCAAGGGCCTCAGTTGCTGGGAAGGCGCTCCATGCCAGCAACTGAGGCCCTTACGTAGCGAGGGCTGCGGGCGAGGGCCTCAGTTCCCGACACTTGATTTGCATAGACACAACTTTACAGAAGAGCTCCTCGGCCATGATGCTCGGGCGCTGCTCTATCACATATCCGGGGTCCTCCTAGCTGTATGCTCCCCCCTAATCCTCTTCCCGGGGGTCCCACCAGCACACGGCCTGCACCTCACACGCGTCTCCCTTGCAGCCACACAAATGAATGAAAGGGCGGAGCCGCAGCACCAGGCACCTGTTAATAAAACTTCCAGACGGCGACAGGAGAGTCAGTGCTCGGCCCCATGCTCTGTGTACAGCCGCACCCCCAGCCCTGCCTCCTCCTCCCGCGGCTCCCGAGGGATTCCCGCTACTTTCCCGCCTCCCACAGTCCTATGGCTTCCCTCCTGTTTGTTTCCTCTCAGCTCCCAGAGATAGAGCAGAGGATGTGCATGAGGAAACCTCCATATACCTGCAGCAGGGCCCCTGACAGGTGTACAAATACACCAGGAATGTGGCTGAGGAAGGGGATTAAATATGTACTATGTAACGAGGCCTGTGTTATCAGTACTATAAGAGGTGACTGGGCACAAGGGGCCAACAACAAGGCTTCTTCAGGTTTATAGGATGGCGGATGTAACCTTTACTAATGATATATAAATAATGTATTTTTGGGAAAGTACCCATCAATTCTTATCTGTAGAAACCAGCAATTTGGTCTAAACCAAGGGGTGTCACACCTTTATATATGGAAGATATTCCCTAGCCAGAAGGGCCAGTAATAAGGTATCGCAAAGCGAGGGCTGCGGGCGAGGGCCTCAGTTGCTGGCATGGATCGCCGAAGGCGCTCCTTGCCAGCACCTGCGACCCTCGCAAAGCGAGGGTCGCAGTTGCTGGCTTCCCAGCAACTGCGACCCTTGCAAAATTTACGTTACAACGCAAACAACACGACCCAACAACCGCGACCCTCGCAAACTTTACCTCGCAACGCAAAAACCATACGAGACACGTTACCACACATTACGACCTCGCAAAAGTCGGCCGCAACTCGCGAACATCACAAACTTACAACCACAAAAAAAAACACACAGCACATACATAAAAAGCTTACCTACAGCAAGAGGGAGCATCCAGGACCTCAAAAAAAAACAGCTTACACCTTCAGTTAACTAAAAATAAAAGAGTTTAGACACAAAAAAATTCTCTAAGCGAGAGAAAAAATGGCCGCCAAACAAAACGAAAACGAGGCTACAGCACTCTAAACACGCAAAACACCACAAGAAACTCGCGAAACACTACAAACGACCTACGGATATTCCGCTAAGACGCATACCACACATTACCCCCCATTTTACGCTAATGCGGAAGTACCCAACTATGCTAACGGTTTTGTCTCGCGCACGCACACTCTTACACTGCACACGTTCAGCACGCTTACACAGCAGCTCCACACCACTAATGCTGCAGCAACATCAAAACAGATTCCCAGCTCTTCAACACAATGCTTCAAAATAGGCAAAGTATATTCATTTAGTAATGTATTATATATTTCATTATTATACACCAAACAGCATTAGCTACCTTACAATTTCATTGCCGTAATTTTTTGACGGGCAAGTCGCTAGTATACATATATCACACACACATAATACATTCATATTTATACATATATACACGCAAATACATAGACACACATACATGCACACATAGATACACAAACATACATACAGACACATAAACATACATATACATACATACATATACATGCATACACACATATGCATGCACACACATACACTTTCTTCCTGCACTCCTCCTCCTCCCTCCACACTCTACGCATGGGGAGGCAGAGTTGATTAATCACAGCTGTTATTAGAGTGCCCCATGCTTCAGGATTCAAGTGAGGATAACCCACGATGAGCGACGAAGATGATCATTGCAAAGCAGAAAAGTTGAAGTACACTGGGGGAGAGTCTCAGAGTGGTGCTCGCTATGAGCGCCGAAGGTGCTCAGAGGAGCAAAAGCCTCACATTGTGGGGCAAACAGCATTGCCAGCATTACAATTTTATTCCTGTCATTTTTGACGAGCAATTTCCTAGTATATGTATATGTGTGTGTGATGGAGGACACCAATTCTCAAACAGTGTTAGCTAAAAGTAAGATTTATTTACTTTAAAAATAGTTTATTTGCCCATAGCTGCTCATGTTGCTAATTTGGGAAAACTTCACATTTTTGTGCAAAAAATAACAAACTACTATGTCCCTTTAGCTACACCCCTGCATTGTAATGAGATAGGAAGGTCCCCTTTGGCCCAGTTGACGTGGTTTCATATATTTTGTTGAGTAATTACTATACAGTACTAAATTATGGAATAAAAGCTATGGGATTTGTGTATTAATCTCTGAAAACTGAGCTGTTTCTCAAAATTTGATTATAAATGATCCTCTAGCTTATTATTGACAACCTTTGTATTTTGCTACATCATCCAATATGGCCGGTGATTTGATGGGCCTGGTGGAAGTGAGGGGAGCACATTACATGATGAATACAGAGAGATCCATCAATTTTTGTGTTTATCAGCGTCACCGGAGCTCTGAACTGTACTTCACCTGGTTTGCTAAAGAAATATAAATCAGATGTAGTAAGCACATTCACACACATCTAGAGAAATAAATATTAAATGATTTAGGAACACTGTAACTGTGAAACTAGAGTCCTAGAAGTGCAGAACTCTTTACTAATTTGTAAAACTTTTTGTATAAATGTAATTTCCAGTATAGGACTTTTAGAGTTCTATTGCATTGTGGTATTATGTTATTTTTATCGCCTTGAAAGAACAAATTAGTATTTACCGAGACTCCTTTGGCAAAATTGTGTATTTATGTAGATGTTTTAAAAAAGTTACTTATTTAATTATACACCAATGTGTGTGTATATATATATGTATATATATATATATATATATATATTATGTGCACTACACTTATTTCTAAAAAGCCCTGAGAGCAACTGGGTATTACCATCTGAATCATTTCTCTTTTCTACCTGTTTTGTATCAGAAGAGCTGCCATGTTTCACAGCTGTGATTTAAGGCTATATCTTATTGCTTTGTGGCTTTAAATTACCAGGAACAGTGAAATGCTGCGTGACATTTTGCTAACAGCATAACATTAGTAGTTTGAAGCCCCTCTCTTGTAGGTACGAACTATAAAACATGGCAGCTGTCATGAAGGAGAACAGGAAAAAAAGGGGATAAAACGGTAGATATTGGTTGCTCTGGGGGACTTCAATAAGCAAGTGAAGTGTATATTGTATATATCACACTTTAATTGATGAGGATAGAACTAATTAAGTTGTCTACTTGGAATCTTTCTTTAAAGAGAATATCTAAGGAGTCCCTTAAGAGGAAGATTATGATCACCATATGGGTCTACTTTATTTTGAACCCCTTGGCAGTCAATGCTCCATCTACTGATTGTGGGTGAGTCAAGATTCGGGTATAAACAGTAAAAACCAAGCTTCCCATTGGGGCCCTTGAGTCTCTCTACAGGCAAACTAGAGGAGTTTTGGTAACATTTTGCTTAACATGGAGAGACACAAGTTCAGTACTGGATATATTTTGAATTAGAGGGATATGGAATGTACCTGTATATCTAATTTCCTTTTATGCTCGTTATTTTATTAATAAGTTCTTATAAGCTCTCTTTTCACTGCTGAAAATCAGATAAATTGTCCCTGTGTGGGTCTGCCCTCTGCAGCTCACGAAGGCACATACTCTACGGTACTTGCTGACTTGTTTCATACTAACCAATCAGTGACCATTTCTCAGCAACATTTTGCTGCTGAGATGTGGTCCCTGATAGGCTAGGACACTGCACTGCACATCAAGCCCTACAGAAACGGTATCTGCATATGCTACAGAGGGCAGACCAATACAGGGGTTATTTGTTTGATTTTAGACAATAAAACCAGAGCTTATGAGCACATTATATTAAATACATAAGTATATAAAAATAGTTACACAGGGATATTATCCACCTAGTAAGATTCAGAAACCTTCTAGATCCCTTTAATGTTACTTGATGGAAACATATTACAAATGTAATATAAATATAGTAAAAATTGCATGTGGGATGACAAAGGGCACAGTTATTCCTAGAGGTAAAACAATGTATTGCTCTACTTGCTGAATGCAAAGACATTTAAATTAACCATCAATGTCAATCCCTAGAGGCAAGATCTATTTAAATGTATTTTATATATTATATATTGAGACTGATCTAAGTATGTGACATTATATAGAGCATTAATGATCTTCATTAAAATGATACATTTCATGCATATGTTACATTTTAATTAGGCATAAACTTTTCAGATTGTCAGAATTTGTGAATTATTTTGACATGAGAGTTTTTAATAAAGTACAAATTAACTCATTGTTACAGTAATGACATTTGGTAATATACATGACAATAATGAGGCTTATTTTTAAATAAGTTGGTTACAATAACAACAGTGGCAGAGCTACTAACGGTGCGCAGGTACAAAACACCATCGGCCACAAGTGGGTAGGGGCCCTCTGCTACCGGCAGCAGTGGTCTGGAGTAAAGAAGGTCTCTTAAGGTATTACTAGAGAGCAGGGGCATAGGAACTGGGAGGATGGGGGGGGGGGGGGGCAAATCCCCTACAGATTAAAAGAATAGGGGACACAAAAATAGCAAAATTAAACTTAATCATGCATTACCAGTGCTATAGAGTAGTATGTCTTTCCCATGAAAGCTTTGACCCATATTTTATAAATAAAAAAAATAAATATATATATATATATATATATATATATATTGGGGCGCAGCGCAATTGAGAATGTAAACAAATAAATAAATAAAAAAGTTTTTGAGGGGCCCCACATCAATGGGGCCCCTCTAGATCTGCCCCTGCTTCCTGTCCTGGGAGTTAAGTGGAATTATCCCCTCAGATATTTTTTGTGCTCTTTTGCCCATGCTAGAGTGGATGAGCTAAATCTTAAATATATTGTTGGGCTGTTTATTGACTTCTACAGGTATTTACCTTGTAGAGAAAATTGGAAGGGTGGTCCCCAAGGTATTTTGCCCTGAGGCCCTCCATTCACTAGCTCCACCATTGAGTAATATAATGTACTAAACTTGCATATTACAAAATAAATATTGAACTACATGTTATAAAGCATATTGGGCCACATTCAGTTCCAAGCCTGTAACTCAATCGCAGACAGCCGCATGTCTGCGAGTGAGTTGCGCGCTCCGGCTGGTCTCTGATTGTGATGCTATTCAATTGCTCAAGCTCGCAAGTTGCGGGCTTGCAGCGAAAACCGTAAGCCATACGCTGTATCGGAGCAGTTGAAGGCGGGAACATGATCAATTAAGCAAGCCTGTAACATCCCATTTTGAATCTTATGGCAATAAAAGATGGAGGTTACATGTCAATCAATTAGATTTGGGGGTCCAAGTTACGATCAGACGCGCAAAATATCAAAATAAAGAATTATGAAAATGAATGCCAATACTGTTCTAGTCCATGTGGATGGCCTGATATGTATTAACTCATTGATACCTGAGATCGGTTTAACCCTGAAATTACACATAAAATTAAATTTATTTCCTTCCGATTTTGCTATCATCTCTTTCCCTGTTATTTACAGTGCAGTATTGATCTTTTATATGTATTTACAGTGCTACGAATTGGGGTTTAACCCCCTTGTGGGTCCTCTCTAGCACATGTATGATTTTCTCCTTTATTTGCGATTTACGAGGGTGATTATGTTTGTGAGCTTGGGGAAATTGAGCAATTGAATAGCGATTTGCGATTTTAGCCCTGCGAAAGTGAAAGATCAAAGGATTCTGAAGGCTGTTACAAGTTTGACGGACTCAATATTTTCAAGCTCTTAACTTGTAACCCGATCGGATCCTGCAAAAATACACACCAATTGAATAGCAAATTTGCCTGTGACCTCACTTACGGGCACCCGAATCTCAAATAAAGCCAATTGAAAGTGGCCCATTGTCTTTAGTTTTGGAGTATATACAATTTAAAAGTACATTGAAGTCATCATTTGTGTTTTGCAATGGGTGAAAAAACATTTGGAGAAGTTGCTTATTTTTCTTAAATGAATCAATGTTTGACATAACACAGAAACATATATTTGATCACATATATAGTTGTCATAACTGCGGGTTGTGAAAAGTTGTTGCTAACCGCTTTGTGAGGGCCTCAGTTGCTGGCATGGAGCGCCGAAGGCGCTCCTTGCCAGCAACTGCAGACCTCGCAACATTTACGGACTTATGACACAGAAATACAAGACGCAGGACTTAGAAAAAAAAAACATTACAACCTCGCAAAATTACGACTTTAAAGTCCGACCCGCGCGAACCTCAAAACATTCAAAACACAATAAATACACACAACAAACGCATAAAAAGCTTACCCAAAGCAAGAGGGAGCACCCAGGACCTCTGCAAGTGAAGTTACACCTCCATTTAAGTCCAAATTGAAGAGTTTAGGCACCCGAAAATCACCTAAGCGAGAGAAAAAATGGCCCCCCAAAAAAACGAAAACGAGGCTACACGTCCCTAAACACGCAAAACACCACCAAACACAGACAGATTTTCCGAAAAAGCCGGACGAGCTCCAAGAACAAGGACGCTAAATCACCAACAGCCGCGTACCACACATTAGGCGCCATTTTACATCAGTAACTTACAGAATGCGGAAGTACACAGCTACCCTAATGGCTTTTCCTTGCGCACGCAGCCTATTTACACTACACACTGCACACATTACTGACACTTACACAGCAGCTCCACAGCACTCAAAACGCACATTGTATGCTGCAGCAACATGAAAACAGATTGTCAGCTCTTCAGCATAATGCTTCCTGCATTTATTACTTCAAAATAGGTAAAGTATATTCCTTTATTAATGTATTATTTAGTTCATTACCATACACCAAACAGCATTAGCTCACTTACAATTTGATTCCCATCATTTTTTGACGGGCAATATTCTAAAAGTATATAAGAATTAATGAGGCCCATATGGTCTGCTCATTCAGTTTACCAAAAAGTTTGAGTTAAGGGATAAGGACTTAAGAGATACAAGTTTGACTTATAATATCCCTGTGTATATATTGACTTTATATATCCACTTTTATATACTTTATTTTATTAAGAAGTGCTTGTAAACTGTGATATAATTGCATAAAATCAAAGAATGATTGTATGAGTCGGACCACTGCAGCTCATGGAGACACAGACTCTGTAGTACTGACTGTGCAGCCTCTGTGTCTTCATGAGCTGCAAAGGCAGACTCATACAGGGACTATTTGTTTGATTTCAGGCAGTACAAAACAGATTTTAAAAGCACTTCTCAACAAAATAAAGTACCTAAAAGTAACGAGATATACAGGGATATTATATACCTAGTAAAATCGAGGAACCTTCCAAATCCCTTTAATGATTCTAGATAAAGTGACAAAGGAGGCTCTTGTATAGTTAATTTATGCTTATTTTCAAATTCACCCTCTCTCTCAACTTTTTTAATAACAACCAACTGCAATTTTATTTATTTATTTATTGCGATTTATTTTTAAGAATACATGGAAATTACAACAAAATAATACAAAACAATGTAACAAAAAAAATATGTATCTTACCTTCATGCGCCAGGAGCTTTTCCATTGTCTCAAAGCATTCCATGTCGTCACCGGATGCAGACCTATAAAGACAACATCTACCCTTGAAAATAGCATTGCAATCTTTTACTAAAGCAGTTTTTGGTATATTTTTGGTCATTTTACCATACAGAGATGGGAACCTCAGGTTATATATGAGGAGCTGGGGATTTGACTGTAACCGAGACTAATGGAAATGTACTTGCAAATTATGCAAACTGTGCGGTTGTTCGATGATCAGTCTTTTTGTTTTCTGACTATAACTAACAATTTGCATCTGTAGACTGACGCAGTCCAGGTTTGGTGCTAATCCTCATTTTAGAGCTGTTGTTAGTCTTGAACCACACTCCTTAGTCTTGAATGTATTTAGTATTCATCTCAAATATTGGATAGTACAGAGTTTCCCCAGATTTATTTATTTGATTGGCGAATGACTAATATAGTTTGTAAAGAGTGTGTAACTCTCCGTACACGGAGCATGCTCACTCTTGAAACTGCGGCAAAGCTGTGCATGCGCAGTCCTATCGAAACCACTGCAATTTTCTTTGTATTCACGCGAGCATGCGCAGTCCTATCGAAAACACTGCAATGTTCTTTTTATTCACGCGAGCTTGCGCAGTCCTATCGAAAACACTGCAATGTTCTTTGAATTCACGCGAGCATGCGCAATCCTATCGAAAACACTGCAATGTTCTATGTATTCACGCAAGCATGCGCAGTCCTATCGAAAACACTGCAATGTTCTTTTTATTCACGCGAGCTTGCGCAGTCCTATCGAAAACACTGCAATGTTCTATGTATTCATGCAAGCATGCGCAGTCCTATCGAAAACACTGCAATGTTCTATGTATTCATGCAAGCATGCGCAGTCCTATCGAAAACACTGCAATGTTCTATATATTCATGCAAGCATGCGCAGTTCTATCAAAAATATTGTAATGTTCTATGTATTCGTGCAAGCATGCGCAGTCCTATCGAAAATACTGCAAAGTTCTATGTATTCATGCGCAGTCCTATTTAAAAGCCCAGAGGGATGGAAAGAGACAGACGGGGAAAGAGGGAAAGAGACACAGGGGAGGGAGGAGGGGGGAAAGAGACAGAGAGGGAAAGCGACACAGGGCAGGGAGAAGGTAGGAAAGAGACACAGGGGAGGGGGGAAAAAGACAGAGTGGGAAAGGGGAAAAGAGACACAGGGGAGGGAGGAGGGGGGGAAGAGACACAGGGGAAAGGGGAAAAGAGACACAGGGGGAAAGAGACACAGGGGAGGGATGAGTCACAGCACATGCAGTCCTACAGAGTATTTGTTTGCATACGCTGCAGTGGGCGGACCCAAACAGGGACTATTTGTTTCATTTTAGTGAGTAAAAACAGATCATATAAGCACTTCTCTATAAAATAAAGTAGATAAAAGTAAGTAGATACACAGATATATTATATATCTAGTAAAATACAGACACCTTCCATGTCCCTTAAAGCTCTATACATGTTCGCTTGTGATTATTTTCAGCTTCCCAGTGATATGAAACCAACCGAATAAATACAAAATATGAATTGCCTGTTTAATACGTGAGGACATTACAGAGACAATAACTATGGATAAATGGGGCCGATTACATTTGCATATCCAGTGCAGGTAATTGAATTGGAAAATGCAACCTGTCCATCCTGCTCATGAGGCAAATCCTTCATGTACTGCTTGTGTTACATTATATAAAGCACTCACTTCACTGGCATTTTCCTTCCCAATGTTGGTCTGTAACAGGTGACGACGAATCTCCGTCTCCGATCTTCAGGCTGAAAGCGCTGGAACAGCAGGGGGATTACAATTAATATGCACGGAAACAGCGGGAGTAAATGTACATTTTTTCCACCTACTGACACTTTGAGTAGAACTGCTATAGATTTATGGCTCTTATTACAGGCAAAGAAGCAAATGTTACCGTTAAAGAGGAGAAAATGTACTTAATGCACAAACTTTAGTAGATTTTGTTATTCTTAGTGCTGTGACTGTGAGATTGATGTTATTTAAAATTAAAAGGACAAGGAAGGTTCCTGGGTGTTACTAGATATATAATATCCCTGTGTATCTATTTACTTTTATGTACTTTATTTTATAAAGAAGTGCTTATAAGCTCTGTTTTTACTTCTTAAAATCAGACAAATATTCCCCAATGCAGCTCACGAAGACACAGACTCTGCTGTACTTGCTGTGCTGTGTCTCATACTAACCAATCAGTGACCATCTCTGTGCAACATGCTGCTGAGATGTGGTCCCTGATAGGCTAGGAAACTACACTGCATATCCAGCCCTACATAGTCTGTGTCTTAATATGCTGCACAGGGCAGATTCATACAGGGACTGTTTGTTTGCTCTTAGGCAGGGCTTATAAGTCCTCCTAACTAAAATAGAGTGCATAAAAGTAAATAAATACATAGGTATATTATATTTAGTAAATTCATGGAACTTTCCATATCCCTTTAATGCAGAAGAACTATGGAAGAATAGCATGGGTATATTTTGGTTTATGCTGCCCTAGGCCATTCAGATTGTTGTGCCCTCCACACCCCACCCGCAACACCTCCTTTCCCTCTGTTTGTATCAAAATCATATATATATATATATATATATATATATATATATATATATATATATATATATATACAGTATATATATATATAATACTGTAACAAAACATCAAGTACAGAAATATCGACAGTATGCACCAAAAAATGGAAATACGATTTAGAACAGTACACTCCAATCAAAATGATACTATAAAAACCCATAGCACCCCAAAAGAAACAATATCCTGAGGAAGCAGAAATCCGAAACGTGTAGGTTAACGAAAAAAGATTGCAAGGCAGAACGGCAATTTACAAGAAATTTATATAATATATTTTATAAAATATAATTTTCAGTATAAGCTTAGGCCCATTGAAAGGACCAAAAAGATACTAAATCAACTTCACAAATATCACTGTATCATTTTTATCCTCATTTGTGATGACAAGGACATTTTCCTTTGTTTGCTACTTTCTTCTTCCCTTGAATGCAATATACGCAGCAGCAATTGTATATCATCATATCATTAATTAATATTATTATTATTATTATTTATTATTACTTTTATTTGTAACCTGCCAACATGTTCTGAAGCACTGTACAGGGGAAAAGGACAATGAAGAATACAATAATAACAAACCGCACAAAATGGAGGGCCCTGTTTTGAGCTTTTTTCCAAAGCACCCTACAAGACTGGAAACTCACTACTTACAATCTAAAGGGAATGAAAGAGGCAGAAACCTGGGTGAGAATAACAGATAAGGAATAGCAAGGGTCAGGAAGGGGGTGAGAGTTAGAAAGGTTTTAATTTAGTGGGAGAGGGAAGAGATTACATAGAGAGTCAGTGTGAAGTGAAAGACTCTAGTGTGTAATATAATGTCTGCCCCTAGTGGTCAGATAATATAACCTGCAAATGGGAAAGTCAGGTGATACAGTTAGGATGAAATACATGTGTAATACAGCGAGCAAATGAAATGAGCCATGTATAAAGTGGTATTTGCATTAAAGAGTAAAAATGCATTGTGGGATAATTTGCATGTCCCGCCCAGTTTCCCAGATTGCAGTGCAATAACTGAATTTCTGGGCATTCTGAGCAGAATTTTTTTTAAACTTATTTTTAGATATTGAAATTTGAAACAAATGTACTTATGTATACTGTATATACTGTATATAATGTATAAAATATATATTTATACTTTTACTGTTTTTATTTATTATAAGAAAGGAATTACCTATATAATTCAGAGTACATTACATTGTTGTTCCATTAATATTGTTTACATTGCAATATTTTCTTTTAGTATATAACTACAATATCACATTGTATATAAGATTTTTTTTTGTTTGTTTATACATGTCTCATCATATTGTATTCGAAATTAATGTCTTTAAATTATTTTTTTTTTCTTTTTTCTTTATTTTTTTAATAAAACTGTTTTTAAATACTTCACCCTGTTCGGCCCTATGTGCTGTCCCTTTTTTCTATTTTAGTTCACAGATAGACATATAGACATTTCTGTGCATATACAACCATATATCAATGTACTTCACTGTATCTGATGAGCATGAGCATGAGGAGGCTCAGAGCCTGCCAGATGTGCCTGCAGTTTGCAGTCAATAGGGTCATGGACAAGATCGGATCTATCTTTTTGGAGCCCCTAGGCGGTGAAGTGGAGGAGCCCCTGCGAGGGAGTATGCAAGGTATACAAGGACCCATTTTTACCTTTTCTGTACATGTAAGTTCCTTTTCCTTTTATAACCCTCTTTTTCTAGGTGGTTACCTCCTAGTAGTCAGTCTATGAACTGCAGCATTCTGTTTCTTTTCAGCCAGGAACCATTTTTTTTTTAAAGTGGCGTCTCTCACAGGCAGCTGTCTAGTTCGCCTAATGTGTAATCTGGCCATGGTCATAGAGTCGGACACAACGGAATGACTAAGGCCTGGCAGAACCTTTCTACTTGCTGAATACATAACTTTGAGTAAATACAATTTATGATGCCCTACAACATGGCAGTAATAGGGCAAATAAAAAGGAGGGAGATTTAATGAAAAAAACAATCCAGCCACACTTTTCATATATAATGACATCATATAGAGTAGGAAGAGTTTGGTGACAATTCTGCTACATTTATAGCAGATATAATGAAAGAGATACATTGTTACATGTCCTATTGTTTCTCCATCATTTGCTTTTCCTACAGCCGGAGATGCGCGCCCAGTACATGCCAGAACAGGAATGACCCCGGGATAAAGTCTCATTAAAACACTCTGCATGGTGTGAAAAACAACAGCACAATCTCTGCAGGATGGACTTCCCTGCAAGAGGAAAAATTGGCAAAAACAATATTGTCTGATATAATTGCTGCCTTTCACAGAGAGGATTTGGACTGTTGTTGGAAAGTTATCTGAATTCTGGATCTCAGTCCCTACTCTGTCACCCTAAAATAAAGTTGTTGCTTTTTTGGGGGTTATTATTAAAGGGCATGAATTACTGCCACAATATTTAATATGATTTCTGTTGCATTTTATGCTCATGAGCAGCTCCAGAATACTATTTAGCTGCTATGTTATGCTAATTAGAAACACAGTCTGCTTGTCTGTCCCAGTGATTGCCTAAACAATTACCCCCAATGTTGTCATTTGTATAGATCCCCTCCATCAAGTACTCTGAGCCACAAATTAAACCATTTAATCTTACACTTTCATTCAGAATTGTTAAAACGGCACTGTCACTCCAATGGACAATGATTTCATCTTAAAGCATGAAAACTGTCAATACATTGTGTTAGCCATTGTCTTCTGTAGTAAATCATTCCTGAGATAATCGTATTTTGTGCAGCTTTTCTATGTTAATGTCACTTTCAGAATGCTACATTGCAACTCAGAGTGTTTGATAAAGGATCTAACTCCATGAGAACATTTGGGGTATTATTTTTAACACCACAGAGACAGATAAGCAGACTGTGATACTAATTAGCTCATGAAAGCAACAAATTAAATTTTGCAAGCCACTCGTCTGCATATTATTCATTTTCTTGTAATTAATAGTAATAATTCAGGCATGGTTCACATTAGAACAAAATGGCTAAAACAATGTATTGAATGTGTAGACTGTCCATTGTCATGGTACACTGCTTGGTTGGCCTTGGATAGGACCTAATTCAGATTTACCCAGTAGACTTATGTGGTCTATTGATATTGTCATGGTATACTGCTTGGTTGGCCATGGATAGGACCTAATCCAGATTTAACCAGTAGACTTATGTGATCTATTGATATCCTGATAGCAGGAATTGGACCAGAACCAGGATAACAACCTCCAGTAGCACCAATATTACCACAGCAAAGCAAGGTTGTAGAGGATCCTGGCTGTGATCATTTCCCCAGGCAGGATCAGCAGTCATAAGCCCAGGCAAGGATTATACTTTCCCCAGAATGACAATCCCACATGATTATGTAAATCCAAACTGGAACTACTTTATTGGTGAAATACAACATATTCATAGGCACAGTAAACATTGAAAGCTGGGGGGTGAACCCATCAAACCATAGGGCGAGGGTCTTTTATTGTGCCCATATCAGGAATGTCCTCTCTATGAACTCCGTAGGGGTTAATTAGTCACAGCATGGACAGAGACAGCGAGCCTAAGTGTCCAAATGGCCATCTAAACTTGTGGGGAATTGGATTAACCCTTTGATGCCACCATTTAGTGCAGAGGGGAATGCTTCTTACACATAAGGGTTTACAAGTATAGGTTAATAGTAATAATAATTGTCATAACGAATAAGGGCCAGTATATTTTAGTGGGGGCTAGTTCTGCTGGACCTAGTTGACATAAAATACAATAAATACAGGTGTACAGTCCCTGAGAGATAGGTGCCTAGTTATGGTATCAGCCATTGGGCTCTGGAGTGGGGGGTAGCTCTTTGTCCTCTTGCTAATCCATCTAGTGTGAGGGTACAGGGCCCAATATAATTCCTAGCAATTTGATAGCAGTACAGATTATGCAACGCCAGTCCCACCACTTCAATACAAAGATATCCTAGTGAATAGTCTTCCATGATCCATTCTTATATTCTTGTATGAACATTGAAGAGGGATTATACATTATGCCACAAATAAAACTTAATTAACAAGACTAAACTATCACCTCCTCCCACTCTCTTTGTTCCTTACTAACCAGCTGGACATCCCCTTGCTTGGGAGGGGTAATTAACACGCTAGTGTCAATAGTCTGGTTTCCTCTTGCCATGAAAGCACCACAGCAGTGGGGTGATATTATAAATCTCCTCTACAGACCCCTCAAATGAGTACCCCTCAACTTGTGTCCCCTTTCCGGGGAGCCCCAAATAACATGTTGTATTAAAACCCCCAGGGAAAATCCTGCATTTCATGACTAAACTTGACATATACAAGTTCACATGGACACAATAACATATTTCTTGGTAAGACCAAATAGTCCAAGATAATTAGCTGTTTGTAGAAGTTATTACAAACATGGGGAAACCATTGTATAGCATGATAAAATAGCATTACACGCATGTTAAGCCTATTCATTCCATCATGGCTGCAACAGCCATGATATCCATGTGGCCATGTCACCATGCTTTGCAAATGAGAGAAATTGCACAATGATACACTTTAAACAATAGTAACTATTGCCAGCTCAGGGGCCCATAGTATTTTAACAGTCCCAAAGTCTAGAGGGCCCCATGGGCATCACATCCATGCTCTGGAATAACAACTTGATTTTTGGGTGAGTCCCTTTAATAACAGCCAAATATAATTTTATACATTTATATGTGCACTGATCTATTCGACAATAACTGAGACTTTTTGCTTTGTTACTTTAAGTGGGGTTAAAAATACAGCTGAGAAAGGCAAAATGACAATATATATATATATATATATATATATATATATATATATATATATATACATACTGTATGTAAATGTGTGTATTTGTCCTTGCTTTGTTGCTATAGTTTGCACTGTTGCTATACTATATATCTATACTGCTGTTTCTCCTCTCACAGTATGTGAACTCATGGCTGGGTTTGCAGTGTCCTTGAAGGACAGATCCAGCTGGATGGTCTAACTGTGACTATGCAAATCTGACCACTGCGTGTGCCTTTTAAATTACCTGCTATCCATAGTCTAATAGTTAGGAATAATTTGCAGTTTGTTTTGCTCTTGAAATCCAGTCAGAATTTTGTCCTACATTACATTTTCTGATAGAGATTCACTGAAGGTCGAGGCATCTGCAGGAACCTTATAAACAGAAATAGACGCCTCACTATCTGATATTAGAGGTGCAACTTAATCCTCTGCAGTTATAAACAAATGGGTAGAGGATGTCTGTTTAAGCTGCTATTGATACAAAAAATTAAAAGGACTTTGTGACCTCACAAGAAGTTAGTTTTATTAAACGGTTTATACATTGCACTAGATGTTTGTCTCTACAGTAACTCATATATGGGATATTTAACTTGTTGGTGGTACTCCTTTAATGTACAACTCTATATGCTTGATAATAATGGGGAGGGGATCTAACTATATGGTAACTAATAACCTTGGGGAACATTTTTTGCCATCACAGTTAGGCTGCTCAGGCCTTCAGTTGTGTATGACTCTAAGTGACCATATGGATGCAGGATGTCAGGCACATCTGTCTGTGTTTCTGGTAGTGCTTATCCATATCGTTTTCTTGGTAAAGATGCTGGAGCTTGTTATGATTTGTCTGTCCTCTTTGCTATGATCTGCCCATATTGGGTGACACTACATGGTATAGGCACACAAGCCATTTCACCCATTTGCATAATTATACAGCACAAGCAATGCTGAACATCTGTAAAATGATTAGCTTTAGAAAAAAATATCTAGTACAATGTGTAAACTTTAAGAATAATAAAAAAAAAAAAAAACGTAATTTCGGGAGTCCCTTTAAATTAAATGTTTATAACTTACAGCAACATCGATAAGCAGAGAGCCTCACCAGTAATTACTCACTTTATTCTTCCCAAACAATATATTTATAATAATCCTAATGTATTATTATTAGTAGTAGTAGTATTAATAATAATAATAATAATAATAATAAAATAATAATAATAATCATTTTATTGTTAGTTTAAAAAATAGTATTATATAATTTTATATATTATTTGTTAGAATTGAACTATAATGAATATCGCAACAAATGTGTATTTCTTATTTTTATACATTATTATTATAATAGAAAATTAACATTAAAATTGAATATTTACACTCATTCTAAGTTAACTCTCACCTTCTATTCTTTGTTCTGAGTTAACACTCATCTTCTAATGTTGTTGTTGTTTGTTAGTTAAAATAGAATTATATTTTATCTATTACAATGTTACTATTAATAATAATTGAACTATAATGTAAATTGTGTGACAAATGCTTATTTTTTTTGCTTGTACACAATTCGCCTTATGATTTTTATTATTGTTGTTTGTTGTCAAAAATAGTAATATATAATTGTATATATTATAATATTATTATTTATAAGAATGGAACCACAATGGAAATCATGTGACAAATGCATATTTCTTGTGCTTATACATCATTCTCCTTATGATTTTGTATTATAATAAAAACTGAACATTAACATTATTTACACTCATTCTAAGTTAACTCTCATCTATTTTAACAGAAGGAATATGATAATAATACAGGGCATAGGATTAATTTATTAAAATTAGGTCACACTAAGTCTTCATTAATAGCAATTATTCAAGATGCAAATGAACATACATTTCATTCACACTTTATATGTTGATTCTTGTTGAATTATGAACAAAATCATATGAATACGTTTATTGAATTATATTTGCAGTTTGCCTCTTGATTCCTATATCTGGTTATAAAATGAGGAAATAATTATGGAAATTAGCACTTCAGTTTCAGATCATGTTTGATGTTTGCTTTGTGGTGACTGGATAGCTGGGACAGATATCTCATTAAGACGAGTAGGCAACTGCCAAAGGGCATTCTATCCTTCAGAATTAATCCACAAATAAATATATGCTCAGCGTCTGTGTGTGGATGATGATAATGTTATGTGTATTTTACTACCTTTGTGTTACAATGACAAATACAAATTGTTCAGTGATTGTATAGATGATGATGAAGTTGTTGATGAGGATGTGGTTGGATAGATGAGGATGATGTTGATGATGATATTCATGATGATGATGATGATGGTGTGAGTTTGTCTGTTTACTGCCATGCCCATATGTAATTCATAAATAAATAATTGTTTAGTGGGGATATATATAAACAAATTTAGTGTTGGGATATATATAAACAAAATTAGTTGTTTTTCATCAAGTTTTTCATGAATTGCATATGAGGGTGAGCAGTAAGCAGGTATCACATATATAGTTGTGAGCGTACGAGTTGTTGCTAACGCAGCGAGCCAAGGCCCTCGCGAAGCGAGGGCAGTGGCCGAGGGTCTCAGTTGCTGGCATGGAGCGCCGTAGGCGTTCCATGCCAGCAACTGCGACCCTCGCAAACTTCACGTCGCAAACCAAACAGCACGACACACACATTACGACACTCGCAAACAACATACGACACACGTTCACACACATTACGGCCTCGCAACACTCGGACGCAACTCGCGAACATTACAAAATGTAAAACACAATACATACACACAGCACATACATAAAAACCTTACCTACACCAAGAGGGAGCACCCAGGACCTCAAAAATACAACTTACACCTCGATTTTACTCGAAATAAAACAGTTTAGAGACTAAAAAAAAATCTAAGCGAGAGAAAAAATGGCCGCCGAACAAAACGAAAACGAGGCTACAACACTCTAAACTCGCAAAACACCACAACAAACTCGCAAACCGCAACAAACGACCTACGGATATTCATACCACACAGTGCACACATTCAGCATGCTTACACAGCAGCTCCACACCACTAATGCTGCAGCAACATCAACACAGATTGCCAGCTCTTCAGCACAATGCTTCAAAATAGGTACAGTATATTCATTTAGTAATGTATTACATATTTCATTATTATACACCAAACAGCTTTAGCTACCTTACAATTTCATTGCCGTCATTTTTTGACAGGCAATTCGCTAGTATATATATATATATATATATATATATATATATATATATATATATATATATATAATTTGTATGAGTATGCAGGTTCCATGCTTCTTTATAGATTCTAATAAGCAGATTGAAGTGTCACACTCAGTTTTGTAATATCCACTTGCTCTACATACTTTGCATTTTACATTTCCAAAGCTCTCTGCCCGCCGGCACAATGAATATCTGCCAGTTCAGATAGCAAATCCTTGCTCTAGTACTGTTTACCTTGTTATACATCTGATCATTATGCATATAACTTATTTATATTTTATATAAATTTAGCCATCATTAATGCACAAAAACATACAGTAAATATTGTTTGCAGTAATGAGACAGCCAGCATCGCATTTCTTTTAAATGGAATAAACATCATTAAGGGAACACTGTCATATAGCAAGAGTTGCCTTGTATAAATAGAGGTCATGTAGGGAAGCATTTTGATATAGTTATAACACCAGCTCAGCATCTTATGTACACATCTAATTTGCTCTGTACTTTGCAGTCTCTTACAACTTGTTATTTTATTCTTTACTCAGCATGACCTTGTTCTCACACTACCAACAAGATGGTCACATAAGGATATTTAATGGGCCACATCATCTTAAAGACCTGCAACAACTCTTTCCACACTGTATTTGTCATTGTATATTAAAGAAATCAATCCTGAGATATTCCGCATTGTATGTGCTGCGCTTTTATGATAATGAGCAGTTTAATATGCTAACTTGGGCTTGATAAGAATGGGGGATTGGGACTAACTGTGTGATAACCTTAGTGGACACTATTTTTGCTACCACAAAAACAGGCAAGCAGACTGTAATTCTAATAAGCACATCAAAATAGCTAATGAGTATTCATTGTTTAAGAAAACGGTGCTGGTTATCTCAGGAATGACTCACTTGAGAAAGAAAGGGCTAGTACAATATATAGCTAGGTTGTCATACAAATGTGAAGGCTGGCAATGCTGTTTGGCACACAATGCGAGGCTCCTCCCCCTCTCATTTGCGGGCCTCGGCCAACCCACCACTTTCACGCCTTCACAATAAGCACCTTTTTTTCCCCTTATGTCTCTCCTCTGCGGATCTTTTCCCCCCTCCCTCAGCCCTGTGTCTCTTTCCCCCCCTCTCTCACACCTTAAATTAGCTTGCAACCTCACTCACAGGCTCCCTGGGTGTCCCCCTGGGCTGTGTGTGAGGTTTTTAATTAATTTATTACACTATTTTTCTTTTTTTGACGGTCTTTCGAGTCACGAGCTTGAGAAAATACCATCCGTTAAATTTGTAACTTTTTTCCAAGGGTTGTGTGCCTTGGAGTGCTACGTCCTTAGTCGCTGATCGCGTGCCTCGCTATGGGCGTCTTCAATCTCTTTCCATCCTCCATCGGTGGAGCGTCCTCGGGCAAATAACATGTATGACGAGACAGATGACACTTAGAGGGACCCTGAAAGGGCACTATTGCGAGGGGTGCAATGAGCCTTTGGCGCTCATTGCAACAAAGTGTTGCAAACCTTGCAATGAGCACCTGTGGCACTTATTGCGTGCCCTACCATGAGCGCCTTTGGAGCTCAGTGCAGCAAAGTCGTGCAAGCCTTGCTATGAGCACCGGCGATGAGCGCATGCACAATACTGTAACTTTTAACATTGCCTTACCGTCAACCTCGCAGTACGACAACTATTATATGTGATGGGAGAATGAGGTGGTTGCAGGTTTTACTGCTCATCCCTTCCTCAATCCTCCCTTAACCCAGTGGTTACTACAGCCAGCAAACCATCCTCTGCTAATGCCATGTCCTCAGGGGCGTAGGAACTGGGGGGATGGGTGGACAAATAGATAATGTGGTTATATATTTCCTGTTCCTGCCAAGGTTCCCAGAATGCAGTGTAATAACTGTATTTCCCAGAATTCTGGGCATGAAACAAGTTTTTAAACTTGTTTTAGACATTTAAATGTGAACACGAATGTACTATTTACCTTCTATTTATATATATATATATATATATATATATATATATCACATATATAGTTATGAGCATGCGAGCCGTTGCTAACGCTAGCGAAGGTGCTCCTTGCCAGCAACTGCAGACCTCGCAAAATTTACGTAGTTACGAAAGGAAAATACGAGACATGTTACGACCCATTACGACCCCACAAAAATCGTCCGCAACCCACGCACACATCAAAACATGAAAAATACAAGAAATACACACAACAAATACATAAAAAGCTTACATACAGGAAGAGGGGGCATCCAGGACCTCGAAAACTGAAGTTACACCTCAATTTACCTCAAAATAAAAGAGTTTAAAACATTGCAAAATTCTCTAAGCGAGAGAAAAAATGGCCGCTGAAAAAAACTAAAACGAGACTACAGCAGTCTAAAGACGTCAAACACCACCAAACAACTACGAATTTCCCGAAAAAGACTTACGAGATTCGAAAACAAGGACGCAACCCGCGCGACCCGAAAAACATTAGAAACACAACAAATATACACAACAAACACATCAAAAGGTTACCCACAGCAAGGTGATGCACCCAGGATCGCTGCTGCGATTTAAGTACAAATTTTTAAGTTTATACACCCGAAAATCACCTAAGCAAGAGAAAAAATGGCAGCCGAACAAAACGAAAATGAGGCTAAAGGACCCTAAACATGCAAAACACCAACAAACAGCTACGTATATCATGAAAATGTCGGACGACATCGAAAACGAAGGACGCTAAATCAGCCACAGCCGCATACCACACATTAGCTGCCATTTTAGAACAATAACTTATACAATGCGGAAGTACACAGCTATGCTAACGGATTTGTCTCGCGCGCGCACACTATTTACACTACACACATTCATCACGCTTACACAGCAGCTCCACAGCACTGATGCTGCAGCAACATCAAAACACATTGACAGCTCTTCAACAGAATGCTTCCTGCATATATTACTTCAAAATAGGTAAAGTATATTACTTTATTAATCTATTATTTATTTTATTATTATACACCAAACAGCATTAGCTCACTTACAATTTAATTGCCGTCATTTTTTTTGACGGGCAATTCGCTAGTATATATGTGTGTGTGTGTGTGCTTTAGTGAAAGCACTATGTACATTTGATGTTTGATTTTAGACTAAAAGACAGAGCCCTTCCTTCTCCATTCTTTTTTTATCCCTTTTGCATTATGTTAATATTGTTTTGCCCCTACTGGATCGCTACCTTGTCGTGGTGAAGGGTTTTGGGTATGTAAATGAATCTGTGACTATACAATGAAGGGTCATCCAAGATGAGCAGATCAGAAAAACCACAGTGACCTGGAGAAGGAATTGGCAACCCACTCCAGTATAATTTCCAAGAAAACCTTATGCATAAGTATGACCAGAAAAATAACGATAGATGTGCCTGGGTCACTGAGAATCAGATATGACTGAGCAAAAACAATATTGTTTTGACCTTAACGTACCCCTGTATAGCGCTACAGAATATGTTGGTGAGTTACAAATAAAGGAAATAATAATATTATGAAAATAAATGAATGAAATAAATTATTTAATTATGTAATGCAGAGGGCATAAGATTAAAGGAAGCCATTTTTTTAATGGTTTATGGATTGAAGAGCGGGCACTTATGGACACATTTGCATGTCCCTGCTCAACTTGTTTTAGACATTCAAATGTGAACACAGATGTACTATTATACATATATATATATATATATATATATATATATATATATATATATATGTGTGTATTTAGCAGCAGCAGCTACCTCACCTACTTTGGGGAGGTAGGTACCTTATACCTGGTGTCTAGTAGGAGGAAAGAGCCCACAAATTGATTCAGTTTGCTGAAGTCTCTCCTTCCCCTGCAGTTCCTAGTAGCTCTCCCTCACCTCCTGACCCTTTGGCTGCCCTAATTACACTGATAACCAGTTCTTACAAAATCACTTGAGATAATCTCATAAATACAATTTATTTATACAGAAATTGGATTCCCTGTTGTATGTTAAACACTGGACTGTCCAAAGCAAATTAGAACAGCTTTTACTTTAGGTCATAGATTTTCCTGGTTGTGCAAATATGGAAACTAAGCAAATTTTCAATGCAAATATAGAAATCCTTCTAAATTATACATGTTTTGTTTTGCCTCCAAAATGAATGCAAATAAGCCTGTCCTTTAATGCGCTCTATAAAACCTTGCAAGTTGGTATCATGCTGTGTGTTTGTGCCAATAACTTTGCATGACAAAACCAGCAGTTTATTGAATATTCCATTATAGGACCACTGTCAGTGGCAGGCAGTCATTGCATTAAGTTATGTGCAACACCAGATGTGCATCTCACTTCCAAGGGTTGAGCAGTAGGTAGTAATCTTTATTTTTACTGCTTCCATTTATAGACTAAAATGAACAGCTGTAGTAAAAGACCAGATTTACATACCACGGATGAGCTTTAGTAAATATTTCATGTTCATAGTAAAATACCAAATAATTGAAAAAATGGCATTTATTTTTAGAGAATTATTTTATTTGCTGATAACATCATTTTTACTGGTTGGAAGCCAGTAGCTACTGTAATGAATATATGACTAACATAGTCTTCAAATAAATTAGAAATTATTACTTAATTTACAATGTCTTGTTTATATATTTATCTTAATTGTTCAGATTTTATATATAATTTTCTATTTCGAACAACAATAAAAGTTAAGTTTTATAGGACGCTACAATTTTTACCCATTCTTTTTTGCAGAATTGTTGAAGCTCTTTCAGGTTGGATAGAGGCTTTTGGTGAAGAGTAATTTTAAAGTATTTATGCCGGTCTGTATATTGATTTGACTATTCAGGTTCTTTTTTTTAGAACATTCAAGGATTGCATAGATATGTGATTTGGGTCATTGTCACCCCAGGCTCATGTCTCTGACCAAAAAGGTTGTCCTCTAGAACCTCCCAGCATTGGCTGCATTTATCTTCCCCTCAGTCCTCTTCTGGATCGCTACCTTGTCATGGTGAAGGGGCTTGTGTACCTCAGTGAAGCTGTGAGCTATACTATGTAGGGTCACCCAAGTTGGGCAGGCCATAACAGAATGAACTGGCAACCCACTCCAGTATCTTTGTCATGAAATCCTTATGGGTAAAAAAAATAGCCATGTAATTTATAAACTTAATGAAGCAAATCTAGGGGTATCAAATATTGAAAGGGATTTGGAAATACTTGTGGACAACCACCTAGGTAACAGTGCTCAAAGCCAATCAGCAGCTGCAAAGGCAAATAAAATATTAGCATGTATTAAGAAGGATATAGAAACAAAGGGAAGCAAATATAATTCTGCCACTATACAAATCCCTAGTTCACCCTCATTTGGAATATGGAGTACAATTTTGGGCACCACTTCATAAAAAGGACATTTTAGAGTTGGAAAAGGTACAGAGAAGGGCAACAAAACTAATAGGGGAATGGAGGGACAAAGTTATGAAGAAAGACTAACCAAATGGGGTCTAAGAGGAGATACCCTATATAAATACATCCAGGGCCAGTATAAAGATTTGTTAAGGGAGTTTTTTGTGCCAAGAGGTTTTCAACTGACAAGAGGACACCCCTTGAGGTTAGTAAAGTAAAATGGTTAATCTGTGGAATTCACTACCAACGGAGGTGATGACAGCGGATTCAATAGATCATTTAAAAAAGGGATTGGATATACTTTTTAATAAAAAGGGCATTCAGGGTTATCCTGGTTAATTAGAGAGAGAGAGAGTACTGATCCAGGGAGGAATCCAATTGCCAGTATCTGGGGTCAACCTCAATTAATATTTAACTATGATAAGCAAAACCAGACACAGGATGTGCCTGGCATGCTGTGGTCCACAGGTTCATGGAGAGTTGGACACGACTGAAAGGCTGAACTACAAGTCCTGACCAGTTTCCCAGTTTCTTCTTTGGCACTCCAGTACCAGCATTGCCTATTTGAGAAAGCAGCCAGTTGTTCTATGACTTCAATAAACCAAATTTACTTTCACATCTGTTTTGTGGTATTGCTTTTTATACATAGTTTACAACAAGAAATACTAAGTTTAGAGATCAGGAATCAAGAAAATAAATATTTACCCATATATTGATGAGTTTAGTTAAAACATTACAGTATTTTTGAAAAGCTACTAAAACAATTCAATATATATATATATATATATATATATATATATATATATATATATATATATAGAGAGAGAGAGAGAGAGAGAGAGAGAGAGAGATTTGTAAGTAGTCGAAATTGGATTTTTGATCTTGATTCTGTAGTTGCCAAGCAGACTAGAATTAGCACCTCAAAGCAGCTATTTACTATGCGTGAACCACTCATTTGCATATAAATGCAGCGACAACAATATGGAGTTTCCCAGGACTGGTTGATAACACAACATAGAACCGTTTTTCCGATAAGCTCCTGTTTTATATCACATATATAGTTGTCAGGAGTGTGGGCTTGCCAAAATCCATTGGTAACGCAACAGGGAAACTGCGGGCTCGTGATGCAAGGGCCCTGGTTGCGGTCAGGCAAGGAGCACTGAAGGTGCTCCTTGCACTGGTGGAGATAAGGGCTGTAGGCGCTCATCCCTACTACCGTGCGACTTAGGCAGGGAGCGCCAAAGGCGCTTACTGCGCTTGTGCGATACCTGCATTAAAAAAAATATGGCCCGTAACACTTACAAATGGAAACCACGACTTAGAGAAAAAAAAATACGAGCCACAAAAAAATATGAACTTAACCACCGAACTGCTCACACCAAAGAACATGAAAACCACACAGATTACAAACAAATCACACACACCCAGGACGTCTGGAAGTGAGGTTACACCTCAATTTAAGTCCAATTTCAGGAGTTTAGGCACTCGAAAATCCCCTAAGCAAGATAAAAATGGCCGCCCAAAAAAACGAAAACGAGGCTACACGACCCCTAAACCCGCAAAACACCGCCAGGCACATACAACTTTTAGACAACCCTATACGAGCTACAAAATACACTATTAGGAAGGACGCAAAATCATCCACACCCGCGTACCACATACACAAACACTAACTTACAGAATGCAGTACACAGCTACACTAACGGCTTCCCCTTGCGCACGCAGCCTATTTACACTACACACTGCACACATTGCTGACACTTACACCTCAGCTCACCAACAGTCCAAATCTACATTGTATGCTGCAGGAACATCAAAACAGATTGTTAGTTCTTCAGCATTTTGGTTGCTGCATATATTAATTACAAATAGGTAAAGAATATTAATTTATGAGTTCAGTAATTAATTCATTATAATTAAAAAACACCACACGACAGTATCACAATAAACGCCCAAGCCGTTCACCGCACGCCTCACAAGGAGCACCAAGGGTGCTCAGAGGAGCAAAACTACATGAGGGGAGAGCCTCGCAATGAGCGCCAAAAGCCGATAAGTGTGGACCTTGCAATCAGCAGCAAAGGGGCTCTGACAACCAAAAATACACCAACCCAGAGGCTTGCAATGAGCCCCAAAGCCACGAGATGAGCGCTGAAGGCGCTCAGCATGAGTCTTGCAATGAGCGCCGAAGGTACTCACACAACCAAAACACTTACTTTGTGTGCCAAACAGCATTCCCTGACTTACAATTCTATTGCCATCATTTTTTGACGGGCAAGTCGCTAGTACAATTATAATTTTGAGTTATTTTCCTGCTTATTTGGAACTGTCCATGAGCCTCATTCTATCGTCCATGTTACTTTGTGCACTCCATCCAGTCCTATATCATCTTCTCTACTATCTAACAGCCGTATTAAATTGTGATTCGGCCAATTGAATAGGGCAGAGCATATTTTCTTTACAGCAGTTTTTAGTTAGTGAAGACCTTACTTTTGTATAAAAGTTCACTAACTAAAAACTTCTGTAAAAATAATATGCTCTGTGCTTATATAGAGCCCTATTCAATTGGCCGAGTCACAATTTAATAAGGCTGAAAGCCACCATCTCCACTTCTTATTATTTCACTTTCCTTGATGCCATTACTCCTAGATCTTGTATTTCCATTGTTTCCTCTCCATACAATTATCTATATATCATCGTACTATATGAGGAAGCCTTGGATCCGTTCCAGCAGTGCTAACACTTTCTGTGCAGACCCGTCTTTTTTGTCCACAGTGCTATTATTTATCTGACATGTCAAATGGATGTACTGGCAGCCCATTAATCCCCAGCTCTACCTGCAGTATAACTATGTGTAACTGGTCTGACACAGACATTTCTTTTCTTATTGGAATTAATGTAATGTACTAGAGCAATTTTCTCTATCATATAATACTAAGCAATATGTCCATAGACTGCCCCTGGGTACTGGTATAAGGAGCCTATATGTAAAATGCATAATATCTGAAAAAACAATCCATCCTCTAATTTATTACATACTAGCGAATTGCCCGTCAAAAAATGACGGCAATGAAATTGTAAGGTAGCTAATGATATTTGGTGTATAATAATGAAATATGTAATAGATTACTAAATGAATATACTGTACCTATTTTGAAGCATTGTGATGAAGAGCTGGCAATCTGTTTTGATGTTGCTGCAGCATTAGTGGTGTGGAGCTGCTGTGTAAGCGTGCTGAATGTGTGCACTGTGTGGTATGAATATCCGTAGGTCGTTTGTTGCGTTTTGCGAGTTTGTTGTGGTGTTTTGTGAGTTTCTTGTGGTGTTTTGCGAGTTTAGAGTGCTTTAGCCTCGTTTTTGTTTTGTTTGGCGGCCATTTTTTCTCTCGCTTAGATTTTTTTTTAGTCTCTAAAGTGTTTTATTTCGAGAAAAATCGAGGTGTAAGTTGTATTTTTGAGGTCCTGGGTGCTCCCTCTTGGTGTAGGTAAGGTTTTTATGTATGTGCTGTGTGTATGTATTGTGTTTTACATTTTGTAATGTTCGCGAGTTGCGTCCGAGTGTTGCGAGGCCGTAATGTGTGTGAACGTGTGTCGTATGTTGTTTGCGAGTGTCGTAATGTGTGTGTCGTGCTGTTTGGTTTGCGACGTGAAGTTTGCGAGGTCCTCAGGTGCTGGCATGGAGCGCCTACGGCGCTCCATGCCAGCAACTGAGACCCTCGGCCACTGCCCTCGCTTCGCACTCTCTCTCTCTCTGCATACATTTTATCTCTCTGTGCGTACACTTTCTCTCTTGGTGCGTGCACTCTCTCTCTCTCTCTCTGCGTACACTTTCTCTCTCTGTGTGCGCACTCTCTCTCTCTGTGCCTACATTTTATTATTATTTATTATTATTTTCTGTGTGTGAGCTCTGTGTGTACGCTCTCTCTCCCTGTCCTGTCTCTCTCTCTCTCTCTGTCCTGCCATTCTCTCTTTCTGTCCTGTCTCTCTCTCTCTCTATCTATCCTGTCTCACTCTCTCTCAGTGTCCTGTTTTTCTCTCAGTCTCTCTACTGTCTCTCTCTCTCACTCTCCTGTCTTTCTCTCTGACCTGTCTCTCTCTCTCTCTCTCTGTGTCCTTTCTGTCTTTCTCACTCTCACTCAATCTTTCTCTCTCTTTCTCCTGTCTCTCTCTCACTCTTCTGTCTTTCTCTCTGACCTGTCTTTCTCCCTGTGTCCTGTCTTTCTCTCGCTCTTTCTCTTCTGTCTCTCTCTCGCTCTCCTGTCTTTCTCTCTGACCTGTCTCTCTCTCTCTGTCCTTTGTGTCTTTCTCTCTGTGTCCTGTCTTTCTCTCTATCTCTCTTTCTCTCTCTTCTGTCTCTCTCTCGCTATCCTGTCTTTCTCTCTGACCTGTCTCTCTCTCTCTCTGTGTCTTTTGTGTCTTTCTCTCTGTGTCCTGTCTTTCTCTCTCTCTCTCTCTCTCTCTCTCTCTCTCTCTCTCTCTCTCTTTCTCTCTCTTCTGTCTCTCTCTCCCTCTCCTGTCTTTGTCTCTGACCTGTCTCTCTCTGTCCTGTCTATCTTGCTCCTAGCGCTGTCTCTCTCTCTGTGCACTCTCTCTCGCTCAGTGCTCTCTCTGTGTGCACTTTCTGTGTCTGTGTCTCTCTCTCTCTTACTATCAACTATTATAGTGGATTATGTTGCAGTGGAATCTATCATTTTGGTTCCTGCTAGTCAAATTCCCGAGGTGGGAGGAGACTATAAATGCATTAGAAGCTTTTATCTGCACAATAGGAAGATGGCAATTACGACTGCCAGTGCTTTCAAAGGGAACTAACCGAGAGGTCATTAGATTACAGGGACTCCGCCCTACAAAGAGTATTCTGCACAGAGAGAAGCAAAGGGTGGGGGAATTTATCATTTATTTACACTTATCACTCCTAATTTGTTAGTCAGCTCAACATTGAGAGGGTGAGGGAATTACTTGAGGTCACCCTACCCAGAAATACAGTAACACAAGGAATCTGCTGGCTGTATGCAGTGGCGGACACTGGCCACAACCATATTTTCCTTGTGGTTTGGCCGCTTTTCCAGTTAGGGTTTAGGGGTTAAGGTTAGGTGTTAGGTGTTAGGGTTAGATGTTAGTGGTAGGTGTTAGGGGTCGGTGTTGGGGTTAAGTGTTAGGGTTAGGGGTTACACTGCCAGTAAATTCACTGCCATCTCGACCGCAGCACCTAGTGGCTGATGGCCGCCATTGCATGCAGCCAGCAAACAGGGAAGATTCCAAAAAAGAAATACGGTAGTATAATATGCATGTAATATGTAAGAATCAACTTTCTGAGGTGGAAGGAAACTTTGAATAGAGGAAGTTTCTATAGGCACAATAGGAATGTGGTACTTAAAACTGCCAGTCCATTCACAAGGATTAACAGAAAGCTCTTTTGTAGCACCCAGCATAGCTCAGAAAAGAAAACTCAACTGAAAAAAAACAATTGCGGCAGCAAAAAAAAGAAATCCATATAAAAGATAAAAATGTAAAGGTTGTGTTTGAATTGATTTTGCCCATTATTAAATGTAGTCATTTATAATACAATATAGAAAAAATAAAATGTCCACAGTGGAAAATATCCATATTATTATACAAGGCATTTTATTTGAAAATTCCTTTCACTAAAAATGAGGAAGAAAAGTAATAGGGCTATTTTCTTGCAAGATTGAGTCTTTCTAATTTCTCAGTAGAATGAGTTTTTCTTGATTTATCAATGGCACTTGATACAAAGTAGCAGTGTCTATCTATATTATAATACCCGAGAAGTTATCAAGGCGCACTGCTCCAGTGAATAGGAAAGTTACATTTGTTCTCATTGGAATTGTCACTTCTAGCGGGTTATCATCTTGTGAAGGCTGACTTTGCTGCACAGACATCAGATCGAGGGTCCAGGGGTCTGTCTGAGTATTTATTTGGAGCTATTAATATTTTTAGATTTGTTTTAGTTTTTTTTATATTAATATATAAAAATATAATTAAATCCTGCCATACAAGGTTTGTCTTAAAGGGTCATATACATTTGTCAATCGTGTCCCACTCTTGGTGACCATATGGACACAGTGCGCCTGGAACATCTGTGTGTGCCTCTGGTCGTGCTTATCCAGAAGGTTTTCTTGGTAAAAATACTTGGGTGGGTTGCCAGTTCCTTCGCCAGTGGACCACAATTTGTCTGACCTCTCTGCTATGACCTGCCAATCTTGGGTGACCCTTCATGGTATAGAAAAGTAGGGTGAGGGAGAGAAAGCGCATAATCTCCTAGTGCAGATTACGCCAGTAATATCAGAGGGGAATAGTACAATAGCTACAAATGGACAACCTCATGAGCTATATTGTCTGCACAAAAACACAAACAAACAAGGGTCGTCTGGTCATCCCTGGCTCAAGTCCAGAACACAAGTCTATCGGTATTACAATCTTGTCCCCATTACCACAGCAGATGTGCAAGACTTGGGTATTACTTATATTTCAATGTATACACAGACGTGTACTATTGTATGTATAAGTACAAGTAAAGGTAAATGTAAAACCACTGGTGGTCCCATATACTACACCATTCTACCAGTTTATTTTTAAATTCTCACTCCTGTGGGTATAAACTACTATGTGACAGATCAATAGCATAATACTATTGGTTAAATTTATATAATAATTTTCTCAAATAGTACATAACATATGTGTTATCCAGTGCTATGTAAACAAGTGATGAATAATAAGATAACTAAAACACGTTTCAACGCCACTTATGCGGCTTCTTTTTTAGATTACAAATTTGCAAGTATTCAATAATGTGACTTACTTTGGAAACAAGCACTATGTAGATTTAAGCTCAAAAACAGGGCCCTCCATTTTTTGTAAGGTGTTAATAATATTTCATCAGTTAAAACAATTCTAATATCTCACTGCTGGATTGTAAATAGCTTGCAGTTTCATTGAAGTTCACAAGCTCCTTCCCCACAACCCAGAATAGGAATTTATATAGTGTAATATATAATTTAATAAAGTGTTGGAAAATTATATAAAAGGGATGCCGAAATGCAATATTTATATATTTTTTTTTAAAGAACTTGACTTGATAAAAGGAATATATTTTTAAGTTTAAAAGAACATCAAACACATTTCTTTTTCCCCATGTATTTAATACAAGCTCCGCCTCATACTCACACTCATACTCACTACTACTCTTTCTTTCCATGCCATTTAAACATCAGTCTAATAAATTTGCTTTACAATGCTAAAATCCATAAATTAAAATGAAATTACAAAAATATTTATTTATGGAGCTCAGACTCAAGATTAAAGCACATTGAAGTGGTTATACAATAGCAGGTTGGTGTATTTGAAGAAATTAAGTTCAGTGCAGTTTTTAAAACTTACATTGGAACTTTAGTAATAAGGAACTAACAGATTGCAAGCAATATTTTCTAATCTGCTAGCTCTGCCAATGCTTCTACTATTAATATTTCCTACAGTGCCCTAAAATTATGTTAAAATGTGATCTGATCGCAAAAGCATGTTATAAAAAGTAATACGGCTTCCAAGTATTATAATTATTATTAATAGATAATATATTTTATATTATAGATTTTATTTTATTATCAAATTATTATCTTTTAGATGGAAATATGCTGCTACAGAATAAAAGCTGCAACCTATATAGGTTGTATTTATCATTATTAAATTTAACTTTCTAAGAACATATTATATCAAATATTCAAAAAAGCTATATAGAAAAAACAATTGACCACAGCGGCCCTTTAAGACAAAACTGTGCTACTCATTTGTAGAACTTTAGGTTAGAAAAAGAAAATGAAGCATCACAGATTTCTGAAAAAAAAAATCCTAAAACAATTTATGTTGAAAGCTCTGATAATTCACACAGTCCATTGATTAAGCCATGTTCTCTGGCTCTAGAAACAGATTAATCTTGTGCCATTTATATCAAAATCAATTTAATAAAACTTGTTCTTGTATCGGGTACAAGGCTTTGCAGCAAAGAAATAAACGTACCAGATAATGCACCGGACAAATATTTATTATTTACCTTAGCATAGTCTTGATGCAAAAATATGAACAAAAGGGCTTAATACAATGGATTATCCAAATGTATTCATTTATGGAATCCCTCATGGGTTTTAAATCTGTTGGCAAGACCCATGATCCCAGATTTTCAGAAATACTTTATAAAATCTCTTTAGAACCCCAAAAAGAAATCCATTGCATCATAGAACTGATGGAAGATATGGATGCTCTGGACAACCAGCCTAAAACATTGTCACAAGGCACTGTGGATTGATTGATTCATGTTGTTTATGCCAAGTTCTTTGCCTCTAAATCCGTTGGCATGACCCCACATTTTTTCTATTGAATCCATAAATCCTTAATAACAATACATTTACATAGGCCCTCATTCAATTGCAATTTGGCCAATTGAATAGGGGTCTAAATAAGCACATAACATATATTTTTAAAAGAGGTTTTTAGTTAGTAAGCATCTATCCAAAAGCAAGGTTTTCACTAACTAAAAACTTATTTAAAAAAAATATGCCATGTGCTTATTTAGACCCCTATTCAATTGGCCAAATCGCAATTAAATGAGGGCCATAGTAATTAAGGTTGAAAAAAGACTTTCAGTCCATCAAGTTCAACCTTTTAAGATCTGCTCTGATCTGCAATATGCGGTTTAAATATAAATTAATTAGTTGTTGATTAACTATTAATCAATTATTTAATTATTTATTTTTTAATTTATTTTTAATTATTAATTAATCCAGGGGAAGGCAAACAGAAAAAAAAACCCAAGTGGCACTTAGACAATCATCTCAAAGGAAAAAAAAAATCCTTCCTGACCCCAGATACTGGCGATAGGATTTCTCCCTGGATCAATACTGTCTCTCTAATTATCCATGATTTAGAACCCAAAATATAAATATATTGTATCATTGATGGAATAATCCTCTGGACAACCAGCCTAAAATGTTGACAGGCAGGTCTAAATACTTTCAAGAACAATCAGATCTGATAAGTGAGAGTGGCAGAGCTAGAAAATGAAGGGCCCCAGTGCAAAATAATTTGCCCCTCAACAATGTCTTAATATGTAAATAAATAAATGCATGGTAGGTGGCGTTGGGGTAAATGAAAGAGAGAATAGGTAAAACTTAATAGGTAAAACTAATTTTCCACCCATTTCCTCTCCCCTCATAAGCTAATAGTCAAACCTTACCCCATGCTGCTGCAATTAACAGAGGCCCCCATGTAATGAGCCCAAGTGCTTTGCACCTACTGCACCAGCAGAAGCTATGCATTTGATAATAGAATAAACAATCCTTGATAGGTGGCCCAAAAACAAAAGCTTACTACCAAAGGAACCCTTTAACACAACAAGTCTATAGCCAATGCAGATAATTGTCTTCATAATACATTTTGTGTCTGAAAATGTAGCTGGTATCTGCTAGAGAAACCCAACTGAGTCTTAAGTATGTTTAATATTGAATATTGTTTTTAAAAACATTAATTATTAATTTTATTAATGATTGTGCTTAATTAAAACATCTAGCTCATGTTGTTAGGGCACTACAGTTGTCCTCTAGTACAACCCATAGTACACTACATGTAACAGCCCATCACAGATGCTCTGATCCTTTAGTATTTGTTGTTTAGTCATTCAGTCATATCGGACTCAGCACACCAGGCACATCTATCAGCTAGTGCCCCCCTGAGATCCCTCAAACTCATGTTCTTTGCTTAAATGACCTCATCTATCTATCTCCATCTCTGCCGTCCCCTTCTTCGTGTGCTTTCAATCTTTCCCAGCATCAGAGTCTTCTCTAGGGAATCCTGCCTCTCATTGATATGGCCAAAATATTTGAGGTTCAGCCTCATGCTCAAATCTTCCAGTGATCAGTTTGCCTCATTTTCTGAAGTACTGATTTATTGGATCTTCTTGCAGTCCAACGGACTCTAAGCAGTTTTCTTCAACACCACAATCCAAAGGCGTCAATTCTCTGGCGCTCAGACTTCTTTATGGTCCAGCTCTCACATCCGTATGTTACTACTGGGAACACCATCCAGTATTAATTTAGTATATCTCTCTCTTTCAATCATTTGAACCAAACTTGTACTGTAACCCACTTTCACCCCCTGCACCTCTCTGTTACATTGTTATGTGTAGCAGGTTTTTTACAAAATCACTTATTCATTTTAACACCACTGATAAATACAGTTTCCAAAGATTAACCTTTTGAAAAAAAGTTAGTAACATTTTATACGACTTTTTAATGTCTATATTTTGCACACATATCTATATTTTTCCTAGATACAGCGGGGAGGAAAACCACATGATATGTTCAGGCTTATTGAAAATGCTTAATTAAAAATGGAATTTGTAATAATAAGGCCATATCATTTCAGCCTTCACGGCTAAGATTCAGCATATGCTATGGGTCGCTTTAGTATTATTATATGTGAGCTGGCTAATTTCCCTCTAATTACTATTCATACTGCAAGCTAGGAGAAAAAATAAATAGCCTCAGAGTTTTATGTACATCCTCCTAATTTAACTCATTTTGACTAATAAAAAACCTGAAATACACCAGCTTGTACCTGCAGTTTTATATTGTTATAAACTAGCTGATTTCTGTCAATTAAGACTCACACGGAGAGACATAAATATATAGTCAGAATGGAAAGAGAATGTATTAATGTGAGTGCAGAATGGGTCATTTTTCTGTTGTTTCACAGTTTTGGGTTAGTTCATAAAGAACACATTTTGTTAAATATATATATATATATATATATACATACAAATATATATATATATATATATATATATATATATATATATATATATATAAAGAAATATATATATATATATATATATATATATACAGAAGACTTTATTTCTTTCTCTAAGCCCGCTTCTTGCAGCTTTTGTCCTAATATGGTAACAAATGAGCTTTCCATTAGAGCACTGGCAGTTGTATATGCCACCTAATTGTGCAGAGAAAACTTCATGTGCATGTAAATCCTCCTCCCACTAAAATGGTAGATTGCCCATCAACATAACTGCATATAAAAGTAATACATTCAACTATGTTTTTTTTTTTTTTACATTTTCTAATAAAAGTTGGTTATTTTCAAGTGGAGATAATTTAAGGTAAATTGTTTACCAACGTGGTCCTTGAAGGTTGAAAAAAGATGACCATGAAGGTTCTATCTGATGAATATTTAATGTTAATTCATCTAGAGGAAGCCAGATACAAATACATGTTTTTTCTCATATGGGGAAAGTTAATGGTTTTCCTTATCACCAAAACTAGTAATTGGCGGCTCTCAATATTTTTGACCTGGCACTGGCTGGTTACCTTGCAGTGCTCTAGGGGCCTGACTGGTTAAATTCACAAACATTTTGTATTGAATTGAATAAAGGACATCTGAATAACTCCACAAAAACCTATCTATAACTGTGACTAATAATATAAATAAGTTTACAGTGTAAGGTTCTTCTCATCCCTTATTGACTCTGAGCTGAGATAAGGTATCAGGGACCAGCACTAGTCCTAGGACCAGCTGTTGAAAACCACTGATTTAGATCAATTTCCTTCCTATTCTATCTAAACTAATGTAACCTTCCATGTCATTTATAACTAAAATATATCCAGTATCTTTCTAAAATGATCTCAAATAACAACCTAATTTTGTAGTAATTTTCATAACTAGGCTGCCTTTTTTTCTGTTGGAAGTGAAAGCTCTTTTCTTCTAATCTCAGGGTTTAAACTTTTGTGGAATTTAAACTTTTTTTAGAGGAGAACTTTGCTTGGCAAAACCCTGTATTCATCCTATATGTATTTATATAAGGTGTTATATGAGTTTGCAGGCACCTTTTATTCTATAGAACTTATCTTTCCTTTGGTTCGCCATTCTCCATAACTTGCCCTACTAAGATTCTTGATCTTCTCTCAACTTTTCCTTACCTCTGCATGTTTTAGCTCTTCTTGCACAATTATACATGCTTTCCTTACTTATATACCTATGTTAATGCATGCTACTTTTTTGATTGCCTTTGCACCTGCTGACTGGCATTGAGCACTCTCAGTTTATTATTTAGTTGGCCGACATACCTAATATATTTTGCATCTGTTATTCCTCTATTTTTTGTAATTAAGATTATAAATAACACACTAAATTTGCTATTTTTTGCATTCATCTGTTCATGGGTGCAGGAACTGAGGGGGGTAGGGGATACAAGCCCCCCCCCAGATATTTCTATGTTTGCATTTATGAATATATAAGCTATTTTACGGCCTGTATAAACAATGAGCTGCACCCCCCTCCCTAGAATTATTCTGGCTCCTACACCCCTGCATCTGTGCTAAATCCCATGGAACAAAAATCTGAAGATCTGAAAAACCAGGCCTGTGTTTTCTCTCCAAAACCAAACTTGCCTACTCCTGGCGCTCATTGCAGCCTAAGTCCACGAGGGCTGCAAGTGCGTTACCAACATCGCAAATGTCACCAACATTGCAAGTCCACAACTATATATATATATATATATATATATATATATATATATATATATATTTCTAGAGTGAATAAATAATACATTTGTGGTAACATTTGGACGTCTAAAAATAAATTAAAAAAACTTAAATTAAGATGTGTATCCTCTATACTTGTTTACCCCACTTTTTACCCCAGTTTATAAAGACACTCCACGGTCTCTGTAATATCCTTGTATATATTTATTTTTCCTGTAACTGCAAACCCTGGAGGATTTATATATAATACATTATGTAATTATAGTGAGGGATGAGCAGCCAAACACAATTTGTACTTTTGAACTAATTAGGATTACACCTGGAGTAATACGTTTCTCTATGTTTAGAAGGTGTAAATATAGTGACTCCAGTGTTAAGGACTATAAAATACCTACTAAGGGAAATGTATAGGACAGAGGATTTTTGAGTTCACAAACATAACTTTATTTATTTTTGGTTTATTTAATTTACAACTTGACTTTTTAAAGAAAGACTGATGTTCAGCGCAATCTGTAGAAGAACCAGAAATTATATTGGGTAAGAAAGTTATAATATCTTACTTATCAAATGGCATTATAATTATTATGGATTGCCGTATGAAAATAGGCAAAGGTCTATTAAAGCTTGTGATAATTAGACAAGAATAATATGTGCTTTCTTGCATATAATTATTATATACCACTTTGTACACTGACGGACAGATTTCCCAGAGTGCAATAGCAACATCTTGTATTAAAATAGGTAACATTTACATATTCAGTATATATATACTAGGAACCTGCCTGTCAAAAATGACGGAATTATTTTTTTTTTTTGCTTACACAAATGATAATGTTAGTTTGTTACATATTTCACAATATTCTTAAATACTGTATTTAAAACACCCCCTACAATAATTATATTATCAGCTTGGGGGCAGATAATAATCATAAACATTCCGTCATAAGGATTTCCTCTATAGTTGCACAGTGCTGAGATCCATATCACAGTCAGGATATAAAAATACACTGTGAAACAAGTCATAATATGAAGGTAAAATGTTCAGCTGAAATCTGAATTGATGCTAGGCACAAATTATGCATAAAATGCATCTGATATACAGGACTGCCTGCTGTATGGGTCCCTCTTCAGAAGGGGACCCAGGGCTGTTTGACACAGCGCACTTTACAATAATTTGATTTTAGAAATCGAAAGTGCAGTGACCAATCAAGGACAATAATGCTCTTGAAGGATAATGCACTATTAGATACCTGTATAGAATGTACAGTACCTCACAAAAGTGAGTACACCCCTCACATTTTTGTAAATATTTTATTATATCTTTTCATGTGACAACACTGAAGAAATGACACTCAGCTACAATGTGAAGTAGTAAGTGTACAGCCTGTATAACAGTGTAAATTTGCTGTCCCCTCTAAATAACTTAACACACAGCCATTAATGTCTAAACCATTGGCAACAAAAGTGAGTACACCCCTAAGTGGAAATGTCAAAATTGGGCCCAAAGTGTCCATATTTTGTGTGGCCACCATTAATTTCCAGCACTGCCTTAACCCTCATGGGCAGGTTGCCACTGGAGTCCTCTTCTACTCATCCATAATGACATCACGGAGCTGGTGGATGTTAGATACCTTGCACTCCCCCACCTACCATTTCAGAATGCCCCACAGATGCTCAATATAGTGTAGGTCTGGAGACATGCTTGGCCAGTCCATCCCCTTTACATTCAGCTTCTTTAGCAAGGCAGTGGTCATCTTGGAGGTGTGTTTGGGGTCGTTATCATGTTGGAATATTGCCCTGAGGCCCAGTCTCCGAAGTGAAGGGATCATGTTCTGCTTCAGTATGTCACAGTACATGTTAGCAATCATGGTTCCCTCAATGAACTGTAGCTCCTCAGTGCCGGCAGCACTCATGCAGGCCCCAACCATGACACTCCCACCACCATGCTTGACTGTAGGCAAGATACACTTGTCTTTGTACTCCTCACCTGGTTCCCGCCACACATGCTTGACACCATCTGAATCAAATAAGTTTATCTTGGTCTCATCAGACCACAGGTTCCAGTAAATCATGTCCCTAGTCTGCTTGTCTTCAGCAAACTGTTTGTGGGCTTTCTTGTGCATCATCTTTAGAAGAGGTTTCCTTCTGGGAGACCATGCAGACCAATTTGATGCAGTGTGCGGCGTATGGTCTGACCCCCCATCCCTTCAACCTCTACAGCAATGCTGGCAGCACTCATATGTCTATTTCCCAAATACATCCTCTGGATATGACGCTGAGCATTTGCACTCAACTTCTTTGGTCGACCATGGCAAGACCTGTTCTGAGTGGAACCTGTCCTGTGAAACCGCTGTATGGTCTTGGCAATCTTCTTATAGCCTAGGCCATCTTTATGTTGATCAAACATTTTTTTTTTTCAGATCCTCAAAATAGTTCTTTGCCATGAGGTGCCATGTTGAACTTCCAGTGACCAGTATGAGAGAGTGTGAGAGCGATAACACCAAATGTAATACACCTGCTCCCCATTCACACCTGAGATCTTATAACACTAAGAAGTCACATGACACCAGGGAGGCAAAATGGCTAATTGGGCACAATTTGGACATTTCCACTTAGGGGTGTACTCACTTTTGTTGCCAACGGTTTAGACATTAAGGGCTGTGTGTTGAGTTATTTTGAGGGGACAGCAAATTTAAACTGTTATACAGGCTGTACACTTACTACTTTACATTGTAGCAGTGGGTCATTTCTTCAGTGTTGTCACATGAAAAGATATAATACAATATTTACAAAAATGTTATGGCTGTCTCTTTTTGCACGGCTATCTCTTTTTGTGAGTTACTGTACATGTGCACAATGCTCCTTATATATTTATATATATATATATATATATATATATATATATATATATAATCATTTAGGGGCTTTCTCAGCCCTCTTAAGCACTTCCTGTTTACCTCTCTCTTGCGCCTCAGTACAGCACTGAGTCTGTGCCAGAAGGTTGTTTCTCAGCACTCTCCTGCCTCAGGCTTACTAAGCCTTCTCTTGTCGCTTCGCTTCCTAAGGTCTCTCAAGCACTTGCTGTTGTTCGGCCCTCCTGTATCTATGTCCGCGAGGGCTTACACAGCACTTTAGAGCGATGGTGGACATGCCTGTCAAGGCATCCTTTGCTGTGGAGTCACGGTTCCAGAAGATGGCTCCTTCATTGCTGGGAATTGTGGTTTCAAAAGGACATTCACTAGGCAAGGTAAGTTGCAGATTTGGCCCTAATCCACTGTGCAGCCTGCCTTGCCTATGTCCAATGTACCGTTTTTTTACTTACGTGTACACACGGTGAGATTCGGTCCAAATCTACTAAATAACAGTCATACATTAGCCTTCACAGGCTCTACCCAATCGTTTTGGCCAATCAGTGTACTTGCCCATGTTCAAGGACACACCCCTTGTCACCTTCACACACACCCACTAACCCTTACAGGGCATTCTTTCGTAGGCTTAACCATCACTTTGCATCGGGCCGACAGCTGTCCATCAGTCCTAAGTCGCTTTCCCTAAGCATTTCCCCCATTATTTTTGGCCTTTTTACACTAAGTAATGCAAGCTTGTCTGCCTTCAGCAAGCTCTCATGTCATATTTTGGCTCGCACCATCACTTTGCTTCGAGCCCCCAGCTTTCCATTAGTCCTAAATCAGCGTTCATCACCTATTTTCCTTCATCATTTGCCCATTTTTCACTTAAGTAATCATTCCTTTCAGCCTTCAGCTACGAAGCCCATGTCATATTTCGGCCGCATCATCACTTCACTTTGAGCTCCCAGCTTTCATTAGTCCTAAACTGCCTAATTTATATACAACTTCTGCTTCCCCTTGTGCTGATTTGGCCAATCAGACTCCCATCTTAGTCTTTCCATCCGGCCACACTTCTGCTATCCCTCGTACCGCACTGGCTACATTCAGTCTCCTCTCTTCGTAAGAGAGGGACCCGACCACAAATAATATATATATTTATTTACTGTACTAATGTGCGGTGGAGGCTTCTATCGCTCTTTTGCCCACCATGTATTAAATGATTGTTGTGATAAACTACAGCCTCAGAATATCCACTACACAATCTAAGGAGCTGGTCCCAATCTGATGAGAGGCAGTAACCTTGAAACAGCTGTAAGTGGGTGGGATTCCTAGCTTGTGTATAATCCAACATTAGCTTTGTTCAAAGCTGTTTGATACAGCGGGCATATGCTTAAGAGTAGTCATGTTTGAAATTGTTATAGATTGCAAGAGCGAAGCCTTTGTGGTCACAATTGCATGTCCCTGCCAATGTTCCCAATGTAATAACTGTAATTCTCAGAATTCTGGGCATGAAATAAGTTTTTTTAAATCTTGTTTTAGACATTCAAATGTGAACACAAATGTACTATTTATTTACTGTACTACTGTACTGTGGAGGCTTCTATCACTCTTTTGCCCACCATATATTAAATGATTGTTGTGGTGAACTACCTCAAAATATCCACTACACAAGCTAAAGTGAACACAAATGTACTATATATATATATCTATATATATATATATATATATATATATATATATATAGATATATATACCTATATATACCTATACCTATATGCACATACACACATACGTACACAATTAGTATGTTTATAACCAATTTTTATTCTCTTGTGTATTTTCCAGAAGCACTAACCCATTGTTTTTAGGACTTCTGATAAAGAAAAACAGTCTATGTTTTCCTTAAATACATTTAATGAATATAAACAAATAATACATCCACAAAAAATACTGTACAACAGTACAAAATAGTTAAATGGTGCTTTGCATTACATTTTATTAATTTATAGAGCCACATCTCAATCTCTATATCCTATTTTTAACCTTATATAAAAGGGGAAGATCATTACCAAAAAATCTACAGTGTTATATTTTGCACATGTGCTCCAAATACTGTAAAAGTGGTCTTCTTTTGCTTTTAAAAAACTGTATTTTCTGCATTTATGATGTATGCACTATATCATCATTACTCCTCTATGATTTCTGCACTGTCTATTACTCAGTCATCATCTGTTTACCTTCAAGGAAAAAAGAGCTTCTTCAACATACTTCAAAATATTCATCTTTTGTGGCCTGGATTAAGCGAAACGTGTAAAGTACAATGTCAAGAGAGCTCACTGATAATATTCTACTATCCAGCAGCTATACCATCCTCCCAAAGCTGTCTGAATAAAAAAAATGTTATTACGTTTTTATACAATTCATGTAAATTGCTTTCTCTCATATGCAGAAATCTGGTCATTCGTTTGACACAAAAAATTGGAAGGGAAATATGTTTTGACATCAGTAATATGGCACAATCAGAGAAATGTATATTGCATTCTGTTGTAATAGGACAAATTATATGTGATTCAGAGATTGCAAAAATTCTTTGCAAGCAAGCAATAAACTAATTGAATCAGATATAAGGCACATACATGATTTTAAAATGATTCTTTTGCATGTTAAAAATTACATACAGAACTTATGGATACATGGTATATTTGCAAGCTGATGTATCATGTCCTAACCCTGATCCTAAACTTAACCCCTACCCCTAACTCTAAACCCCTCAACCCTCAACCTAATCCTCACTTATATCTTATCCCTAACCACTGACCCCTAAACCTATACTTACACTAGCCCTCACCCTTAACCCTATCGCTCACCCCTAACCCTATCCTTTACTCCTTACCTTAACCCTCACCCAACCCTATCCCTAACCCTTCACCCTAACCCTCACACTCATCCCTAACCCCTAAACACAAGCAACCATAATTTCTAATCTATCTATCTATCTATCTATCTATCTATCTATCTATCTATCTAGCCTACTGTATGTATTTATCATCCATTTGTAATAGCTTAGTAAATACCCTCCTATATTTCTTGAGACTGAATAATATAATTGTAATAAAAATGCTAAACAACATTAACCAAAATTTATGTTCCCTTGCCTAATATTTCTATGTGTGGAAATGCCTTACATGCCATCAGATGAGTCACACATCTCACTGGAAACTCTTTGTATTTAATATTAATTTAATGTTCTACTCTCTTTGTGTCAAGATACACAAGATTAATCAAATTAATTGCAAGCAGCGAAATGCTTCATGTTACAAGATGTAAAGATGACTAATGACATTTGTGAACCACTGAAACAGATGCCAGGAAACCAGAATTATATTATACAGGAGTGGGAACAGTCAGTAAAGCTATTTGTTTGTGTTTGTAAACAGAATTATTAATCAGTATTTAACAATTAAAATTGTATTTGTTTCTAAAGACTTTATTAAAGGAACTCAACTCATTGATGCTGCTCTGCATAATCATGCAGTCAAATGCAAGTGGAGACAGAAGGGTTACAAGGCCCATGTCACCACAAAGATAGTAACCTCTGCCATCAGAACACCCCGGGAACACCTGTTGCAATACAAAACTAAAGAAACAACTTCACGTACACCTCTGGTTACCACATACCACCCGGCGCTTGATGAAATACACAAAATATCTAAGGATTTAAAGCCACTACTAAAAGAGGACACATAATTAAAACATATATTCCACAAACCTCCCATTCTTGCATTTAGACAACCACCAAATCTGAGACAAACATTGGTGAACATTGGTAAACATAAGATTGGCCAATGAACAGCATAGTAGAAAAAATGGCATCAAATCAATAAAAGTCGCTGGAAACTATGTCAGCACATCTGTAGAGAGGATACAGCCACACATAACAACAAGACCTATAACATCAGGGGCTCATATTAATGTACATCATCCAATGTAGTGTACATAATACAATGTACTTTATGTAAAAGAGGCAGTTACATTGGGGAAACCAGCCAAAAATTACATCTAAGAATGAACCTTCACAGACTTTCCATCAAAAAGCAACAATGAAGACAGTTATTTTACCCCAGTAGACACCATTTTACCCAGATTAACCACCCCATCCAAAATGTCAAAATCAAAATACTCAGAGGGAATTTCCAAACCATACAGGAAAGAATACTAAATACTAAAAATACAGGTCTTAATATAGACTTGGGTTTCTATCATATTACCAAAGCTTTTTGTAACACTGCCACATTCCTGCTCATGTTTTTTTCTTTTTTATTGTTGTTCTTCTACTTCTTAATATTTGAGGATTTTTACTGCCCTATTAATTACTCTAGTTTTCACTTACCTAAAACCTTATGCAGACATACACACTTGACTGAACCGAACATTATTCATGATGCCCGTCACTAGGAACTAATTTAAAAAGAGAGACTAACACTTGAAACCTTGTCACTCTAATATGTTTATCCCATAAAAAAAACTATCACCATATACTGCAATACTCTGATTATTTATCCAGATTACTGGACAATCATGGCTGCCTCACTCCCTTACTCTTATACACACACACATAGATTAATAATGAGTATTGCAGTATATGGTGATTCCTTTTTGTATTAGGCAAACCCTTATTTGTATTGTCGGTCTTTTGAGAGGTCTGACCTCTCTTTATCAAGTCTGAAGCAATACTGACATGAGATGGAACCCTCAGTTTAAACGTAACCAGCGATGCAGAGAGAGTGGAGACAGCATCTGACATCATCAGGTAAATACATATAGGGGGTATTCTATATATATATATATATATATATATATATATATATATATATATATGTGTGTGTGTGTGTAATGTAAACATTATACTGATATGATGTCAACTTTCCTACGTTATTTGGTACTAGCAAATTTGCAGAAATGCTATACCACTCATCTGCTACCTCTTCTGTAAATACTTTCTTAAATTACCTCTGAATTTAATCTTCCTGTCTGTCAGTCTATCTATCTATCTATCTATCTCTATCTATCTCACTACCTATCTATCTATCTATCTATCTATCTCTATCGATCTAGCTACCTATCTATCTATCTATCTATCTATCTATCTATCTATCTATCTATCTATCCACTGTATGTATATGTCATCTATCTGTGATAGCTTAGTAAATACACTCCTCTATTTATCAATCCTGTAAATATAGTTATAAATGGTACATGATTGTTTTGAGATGTAGAGGATTATATTTTCTGTACAACATAATGGACAGAGCATAACATGAGCTTCAAGTTTTCTGCTGAAACTGTGAAATGGGCCTTAGGTGGGTCCAACAGATATCAGTACTAAACCTCACAGTGGAAATTCCATGATGCTATATTGGCATTTACTAATAATACCTGCCACTACTGATGAATACCAAAGAATAGGAGCCTACTCCATGCCAAGATATAAATAATAAAATCAGCCTATGATAAAAGATATGTGATACTTACACAGATAGTAGTCAGCAATACCTGGCTCAAGGCTTTGAAGGTTTTCTTAGATCTACAACTTCCCTATATCCTAACACTCATTTTGTGTAGCTGGTCGTACAGAAGACTAGATGATCGCACCTACAATTTCCTCCTCTTGCTTAAGCAAAGTAGATATAGATGTCCAGATATTGGCAGGCTTTGTGCAGAAGTCAGGTCACCTGCCAGTGAGTATGCAAACATACCTAATTTCAGAATGCAAATCTGCTATTGTGGTGTACAAATCAATGGAAAAAGACAGAAAAAAATGTATTTTTCCTTGTACGTGATTTGCTTGTTCTCTGCTTACTTTATCCTGATTTTGCATAAGAAAATGAACTCTTATTTTTCCATCCCAGCACTTAAAATAATTCCAATAAAAAGTGCTTCAGATGCAAATATGCAGGATTAGATCCCTGCAATCATTTAAATGTGTTATGGTATCTTGTTATAAGAGCTTAGGTCAGCATTTACTCCCTGGGTAAAAACACTTTCTGAATAAGTTAAACTGGAGGAGTAGCCAGAAAATATGTTTACTTCATTGAAGCTTCAAAATGTTCTCAATTTTGCAAAATTACAGCATAATTTGTGCAGAATCTGTCATGTATTTATTAGTCGGAATTATCTATTCTCCTCCTACACTTCGAGTTTACAAACTCCTTATGTCCCAAGCAGTTTTGAAGACACACAAATTGATTTGCACTTTAAATAACATGCAGTTAAGGTACTGGAGTAAGCATTTGGAGCATTTCACTAGGAAGAAGTTTAATTATATTTTTGATTCTACCACGCAGAACAATACAGGTTAATTTAATTGCAATTCTTTTAATTGGAAAGAGCCTTAAATATATTATGTTATTTGTTATAAAAAAACTAAGATACTTATTGGCTAGGTGTCATGCCCAGGGCCTGACTGGACTGTTTTGGGCTATGGCTTGGGCATGGACTGGGAAAATCTTGTTTATTGTTAAAGTTATGTATTTTTTTGTGCTTATGGTTAAAATATGATTACTCTGTTATACTGTATGTATCTTGGTTTATGCTCTGCATAACATATTAGCTTTTCTGCAGGCTATTGCATCAGCGCCCGCCAAAATAAGATTAATGCCTATTATGTACAGTGTTGTTATCTGGTGAAGACTTCTCTCGCCTCACAGATAAACAGATAGTCTGAGTGGTTAGAACAATTGTTTAAAGTTAATTTCATCAGAAGTACAGGATTTTCCTAATAAACAAAAGGCAGCCTATTATTTAGGAATGGGGCGTACTGATTGATCAGCCTGTGTGCCAGAAACTTGTGTAAATTGTTCCAATTAATAAATGTATATAATGGTATATGAACCTACATAGACAAGGTGTAAGTGTCAGTCTGTGCATTAATCCTAATTCTAAGGGATTATATGCATTTATACTGAGGCCATCTTCTGTACCAGAGGTAGTAAAACTACACAGTCCTGCTGTGGTAGGCTTGAACTAGGTTCTTGTCAAGCCCCATTAAAGAAGCAGGTTGTGACACTAGGTAAAAAAACTTAAATATATCTTAAATTTGTACATCATCCCAAAATAATTTCTGTTATTCTACAAATCACTGTGGTTTTGTTGTTCAGGCATTTCTGACTCTCTGTGACCCTGCAAAAGCATGTAGATTTCTTTGAATAGCACTAAGAGAACCAGAAATATAAAATACTTGAGAGAGACAAACAAGTATGTATAGGTATGTAATAACAGACTTAAGAACATAAAGAAAGTAATTTTTTTTCAAAAACTGTAAGAATTAAAACAGATTTTATAAAAATGCACAACCAATTTAGTAGTATAGAACTCATCTGTCATGAGTGATTTGGGGGCTATGATGGGACCCCCCTGCACCCCACAAGTAAACATGTTATCTGGGACTTTTACACATCTCATTGATAATACCAAGGCTATCAAAATGGAAATTCGATGTTATGCTAAAAGTGACTAATGTGAATGCCTTGTTGCTTGGTTAATTTGTGCATTTATTTTCTATAGTTGTGTGAAATGTGTTGACTGTTTCCCTTCCCCAATAGCAAATATAAACAAATAATACTGTAAAACCCAGGGAGAGCAATTTGCCAGGCATCTGGCCTCTGACCTAGGAATAGGGTGCCCTCTACCACCAGAATGCCAGGTGGGGGAAGCCAAGCTAATCTGGACAGGTGCTTTGTTTCTGGGCTCAGTAATAAAAGCTGAAGTTATTGCTCTCTTGTGTTGTAAAGTTAATCAGGTTTGATGACCAAGATAAATGTAACCCCCCAAACCTATGGACCGAGGCACATACCAGATGAGGTATATCTCACAGGCAAGAATATCGGAGTAGGAAGGCGTGGGGAGGTGGATCTTTTGGTGCTGTGTAAAATCTGTTTTTGTAAGGAAGAATAAAGCCAGTCTACTCTGAACTAAGAAGTGGTGTTGCTGGTCTGATTTTTCCTGCTTCTCCATGACTGATGTCTTGATATGAATTGCTGATGTGCTGAGATGAATATAAAGTCACAACCTGCAGATTGCTCCTATAAGCTACAGAATGAGAATTAGGGATCTACTGAGCCCCACGTCTATGGGTTGTGACATTGTTGATCCAACATATTTTGTTAGATAACTTTCTCAGCGTATAGCCACCTGAACACAAGTTGCTCTTACATGAGGGAAAATGAGCAACTTGCCTTTTTCTGCAGTATCTCTATGTTATGTGATGTAAACTGCTGAAGATCATTGAAAAATGTAATGTAACTGCAACAGTTTAGAACTACAGCTGCAGCTTAATTGGCTATTGACATCTTAACCCAATCAAACTTACTTAGGATAAATGCCACCATGGATTCGTCCAGAGTAATGCATTTGCTTTCTGCCATCAACAATGACTTCACAAGTTTCTATATGTTTTTTCTTATCAAATATCCACAGAGCAGTGTCTGACTCCACATTGCTTCCTTGTGTAGGGGACTACACATCCCATGATGCTACACAAACCATCATCATGATTGATACAATGTATTAGATGCCTGAGAATAGCTAAAATGAATTATTAATTATATGATCATTTAAGCAGGGATTTCCAGGGGTGTTTACTAATGTTTATTTTGGTATTTATAGTACAAAAATGTTTGAATACACTGCTGATTCTCCTCTATCTGCTGCATTCATAATCCATGAAACTTAAATATGCCTTTAAATATGTGGAAAGCAATAATAAAATAAAGCACACTGTAATTATGTTCTTATCACCCACCTAGTGAGTGGGACCAGACTGATATACTACAGGATAGTTCTCCCTGTGAAGGGCACAAGTGAGCTAAAAGAGGCTGCGCTCAGAGTGGGTTATCATGTCCATAGAACTAACCTATTAACGTTAGTTTTTTTCTCTGATTGAGCACCTCTAAATTTGTTTTTTGTTTATGCAAATTACCCTTTGGCATTAGTCTCCCTAAGGGTGATGGGGGACTCCAGATGAGGACCCCTTGCTCACTGTGCCTTAGGGAGTTCAGCTGCACTTCACTGACGAGGCCCAATAAAGGCCAAAATGTATGTCTGGGGTTTGCTGTTTCTCCTGGTCAGGGTAGATTTGCCTGGTATTTCAGGGCTGGACTACTCTAGTGAGTGGGACCAGACTGATATACTACATGATATTTCTCCCTGTGAAGGTCACAAGTGAGCTAAAAGAGTTTGCGCTCAGAGTGGGTTATCATGTCCATATAACTAACCTAATAAGGTTAGATTTTTCTCTGATTGAGCACCTCTAAATTTGTTTTTGTTTATGCAAATTACCCTTTGGGATTAGTCTCCCTAAGGGGGATGAGGGACTCCAGACATGGACCCCTTGCTCATTGTGCCTTAGGGAGTTCAGCTTCACCTCACTGACGAGGCCCAATAAAGGTCGAAACGCGTCTGTGGTTTGATGTTTCTCCTGTTCAGGGTAGAATTGCCTGGTATTTCGGGGCTGGGTCACTCTAGTGAGTGGGACCAGACTGATATACTACAGGATATTTCCCCCTGCAAAGGGCAAAAGTGAGCTAAAAGAGGTTGCTCTCAGAGTGGGTTATCATGTCCATAGAACTAACTTATTAAAGTTAGTTTGTTCTCTGATTGGACACCTCAGACTTTGTTTTTTCTTTTAAGCTTGTTGTATCTGTAACCACTTGGTCGTGTCTGTGTCAACTTTATGCGTCTGCCATCGGTAGCTAGTGTTGGTGTCACTAGCTGGTTGTGTCTGTGCTACCATTTGATTGCGTTAAGTGTGGAGTGTGTCTGTGACACCGGCTTGTGGTATTTGTAACCTGTTTGTTGTATGTTTCTGCTATTAGTAGTTGGTGTCTTGTCACTAGGTGGTTGCGTCTGTGCTATCAGTTGGCTACATTTGTCACCACTTGGTTGTATCTGTGTTACCAGTTGATTGTGTCTGTGTCACCTGTAATTATTTGCCATCAGTAGTTGATGTCCTTTTCACCAGTTGGTTGTGTCTGTTACCCGTTGGTTATTTTTGTCAACAATTGGTTGTGTCTGTGTCACCAGTTGGATGTGTTATTGCCGTTGCCACAAAATTGTTGAGTTTGTGTCATGAATTGATAGTAAGTGATAGGCTTTTGGAGGGCTAGGTGGGGTCTCTGGCTGTCATGCCATCCTTCATCATTCTTATATACTGCACCCATCATCATGAGCCAGACCCCAGGCAGTGCATGCCAATTAGGCACGATACCAGCACACTTTTACAGGCAGCCTCTGCGTATCAACACTTTGCTGCATTAGCAGTCTCTTTCCAATTTTACCAGCTTTTAACAGTCAATTCTTATAAAGATTCTTCATTCCCAGAAAGAACACTTTTTATCACGAGCTGACCTTGAGTCTCACACCTAACATTATTTTATTACGGCAAAGCCAATAATTGCTGTAGGCTGAGTCTCGAATATGCGCTAATTGATCAGAAATTGTAGAAAGATTTAAAGATGAATGAGTTCACAAAACTAAATCTGTTTAATTATTTTTTATCCATTTTAATTTATCCAGAAGAATAATAATTACATGGTGAAATAAGGACGGATAACTGAAAATATTCTTTCATTCAAGGATTTAGATCATTAATATTTGAAGTTATTTAATGAAAAGGCAATTACAAATTAATTTCCTATTAGCTTAATTTCATATTAGTTTATTCATTTGAACTGTTTAATAAGTTGATATTGATATAAACTATTTCATATATACATGGGTGGCAAAATATTAGACATATATATATATATATATATATATATATATATATATATATATATATATATATCTATATATATATGTACACTTATTTAATTCTGTTTCCAGGTACTGAACTCTCTAGAATATGTAATCTGTAGGCATTTGAAAGGCAAATACCATTAGTCAACTTCTTTCTTTTGATTTGGAAATTGGAGGTTACATTGTTTCTCCAGTAACACATGCCTAACGAGTGAAATATTGTAGATTTAGGGCACTCTTAAAGTCCCCAGAAGAGAACAGTATATTTACCTTTAAGAACCGAGTCTAAGTTTACCATCCAGGTATTGGATCAATAAATATGATATAGATGTGGAAAGACAGGTTAATGCATAGATATAAGGCAGATTCATACATACTTAGACAGAAAGATAGACAGACAGACAGACAGATCTGAGATAAGACTATCCTGATTATTATTTAAGCCCAAACTTTTAAGTAGATAGAACAAAAAGACTAGATGGGGCGTTTGGTTCTTATCTGCCGTGAAAATTGTTTCTATCAAGTTATAACAAACCGTTTCATTACAGAAAGAGTAGGGTTAGGGGTGAGTGTGAGAGTTAGGGTGAGGGGTTAGGGATAATGTTAGGGTGAAGGATTAGGTGTTAGGCATAAAGATCATTTTAGGGTTGGGGTGATGGTTAGGTTGAGAGGTTAAAGATAGGGTGAGGGGATAGGAATATGGTTAGGAGTTAGGGAAATAGTTAGGATTAGGGGTAGATTTAGGGTAAGGGTCAGGACATGATAGATACAGTATCCGGCATTAATAGATAGATAGATAAATATACATATAGATAGATAGATAGATAGATAGATAGATAGTAATTGGAATACATTGACAGACTAATACATAGCCTCTATCCTAGCACAAGTGGCCAGCTGTCTCTCTAGTATATCCTCTTGGATGTCTGCCCGTCAACTCAAACGCAACATGTCAAAGACTGAACTCCTAATCTCCCTACCCTCTAGAACAGCTTCCACACACATATTTCTCTCACTGTTGACAAAGCCATCATCACTCCCACCTCTTAGGCCCATTGTCTTGGGGTTCTGTTGGACCCTGCCCTCTCTTTCATTCTTCACATGCAATCCATAACAATATCTTGTCTTTTTCACCTAAAACACATTGCCAAAATACTATCCTACAAAAGACACAACTAAAATCCTAATCTACTCTCTCATCATATCTTGTCTTGACTGTTGCAACCCTCTCCTTGCTAACCTCCCCATCATCCATCTGTCTCCACTTCAATCCATGACACTTCTACTAGACTTATCTACCAAACTCAAGGCTCATTGTCTGCAGCTCCTCTCGGTCAGTCCCTCCACTGGCTTCCCGTAGACTGCTAAATAAAATGTAAAATCATGACGCTAACCTGTAACGCTCCCAACAATAATGCACCTCCTTATATCTCTTCTCTTGTCTCGAAATACTCTCCGAACCGACCTCTCACTCCCATCTTCAGGACTTTTCTGGTGCTGCCCCAAATCTTTGGAACTCCTTGCCTCGCTCCTCTAGACTATCCTCCTGCCTCAAATCCTTCAAACACTCACTAAAAACTTATCTATTTAAATAAGCTTATCATCTTCAGCCTTAATATACACATCACATCTATTATGCTTCTATACCTTTCTCAAACTATTTAGATTGTAAGTCTGCGAGTTTTCAATCTTGCTACATTTGTGTACATTTGATTTTAAGATAAAAAAAAGGACCCTCGATTCTTTTTTTCTTCCTTTTGTTAGTATTGTCTTGAATATGTTGGTGCGTTACAAATAAAGGAAATACAAATAATATAATGACACAATGACCAGCAAAATAACAATACTACAATAAAGCCTCAGATCTTTAGTATTCATGTCTGTATAGAACACTAATGGTCGATGAAGGTTCATGTAGTGGCTGAAAACACAAGTGTCCATCAAGAATATGTAAACTTTTGAAGCTTTTAACTGGATTCCAAATGCTACTGTAATCTAAAAGTGCTGACAATACCATATGGCCAACCCTACTTCTCTGGGAATCATTGTAAGTGTTTGACTGTCAGGTGCTTCTCCTCCCTGAGTGGCTGCTGTGTTTTTATCAGTAAACCAGCACTAATATAGTGAGCGGGTCCTCGCTGTGTAAGCACGGATAGAACATTTACTGAGAGAGCTGGGCAGTCAGTTGTTAGTTAACTGTTGTTGGAAATAATAGTGATGCAGCTGACGCAAAGCACAGGGGTCCCGGAGCCCCTGTCTAGCTAATAATCTGACCAAATCAGTAAAGAAATACTTGTATGTGTACACAAACTCTGAACTCTATCACTCAAAATGTAAAACTAATTTACTTCATTTTGAAGTCAAAATGCCTTATGACTCAACCATAGCTGGATACTGGCTGACCAAAATAACTACACATAGCATTATACCTGTTCCTGAGAGGGAGCTATGTCAGTCTGAATAAAGGTGATGGCCAAGTTCTTGGTAATTTACTTAGGTTAGTTGGAATATGTGTACATTAAGTCACGGACCCTGGACAGATCCTCTCCTTCCACTTCCACCTGATGGAGAGTGGGGAGAAGCAGATCTACTAGTACAGTACTAGTACGACAGTACTAAAGTTTAAATATAAGTTTTTAAAGATAGATATACTACACACATAGTTAAGAACAGTCACAGCATGACCATGTCCTTCTTTCTCTGCTTCCCTTACCCATGGATATGTTTGCTCTGCATGGGCAGGCCTATCTATGGATCTTCCCAAGAATAGTGTATCTGTTTAAGGGTTACAGTCTAGTTTTTAAGGTTTCCTTGCTAGAGTACATTACCTCTTGGCTACTACCTGTTTGTTAGAAGGGCTGCTACCCTAAATAGTAATATACGTAATGTACAAAAGCTGGTAGAACTACTTTGCCATATATATATATATATGTGTATATATAGATATATATATATATATATATATATATATATATATATATATATATATATATATATATATCCCCTTCCGGATAGTTACCTGGCTGTGTTACTAGAGAAGGAACTGGAAACCCACTCCAGTACTCCAGTAAGAAAATGTTAAAGTTCACAGAGAGTCAGACACTATATATATATATATATATATATATATATATATATATATATAAACATATGCGGTGGGTCCTGGGGCTTTTCACATGCAGACATGCAGTACCTCCTCCCCTGTACAGTATATAAGCCTTTCTATAAATGTTTTAGCAACCCATTAAGGAAATATACAGTTCTGTATTCCTGCTATCATCTTTTCAATAAAATGTACCTTATGAATATTTACTAATATAATAACATAATGAAAATATCCTATTGTATTTTTTTGGCTTGAGAATCCAAAATAATCATGTTTTGTTCTTGCCTCTCTTCACAAAAAGGTGAATATGTGAATATGTTTTTTTAGGAGATTTAAAAATGACACTTATTGTGTTTAATTTATTAGCTCCGGTGTCCTGGCGCCCATGTTCCTAACATATCCGGGCAAGACCAGAAGGAATAGCTGAAGGCACTTTTGACTCCCTGCAGCCGTCTCCCAAGGCTCGTAATTAACATTTTATAAATCACAGAACCAAAAAGAATTTGAAAAAAAGTAACTTTAGTTACAGGGCTATGGCTTTCTTATTATAAACTCTAAATAGACTTTAAAGGTCAATAATTTTTCACAGCATGCAGTGCAGGTTTTTAAATGACCAAAGCTTCTAATGATATATTCCCATAAGCTTTTGTTAATTCCCACGGAATATATTATTTCAAAAGAATAATGTTATAGAAATGTAAAAGTATTTATCAGAGTAGATAATAGCTATGTGTTTCTGCTGATGTTATGTACTTCTGTATCTTATGTAATTTTAATCCATATTTTTGAGACGCAGATATAATTTCCATTTTAGGGCTAGCCAAGCAAGTATACAGTATATGCTAAAAAGGGAATGTAGCATCTGAAATGTTTTTTTTTCTTTCTTGAATGTAACAAAGTAAAGAGGTATAAAAATATGTATGTATAAATAAATACATATATACAGGTATATATATATATATATATATATATATATATATATATGTGTATACACAGACACATATCACATATAATAGTTGTCAAACTATGATTCGTCGTCTTGCTTTGCGAGCTCGCAAAGCAAGCTTGCAAGAACTGCATCAATATAGACCCCCATAAGCCCTTCATTAACCCTGTCACTCATGGGGGTCAATATAGACCCCCATAAGCCCTTCATTAACCCTGTCACTCATGGGGGTCAATACAGACTCCCATAAGCACTTAATTAACCCCCTCACTCTTGGGGGTCAATACAGGACCCCATAAACCCCTAATTAACCCTGTCACTCATGGGGGTCAATATAGACCCCCACAAGCTCTTCATTAACCCTGTCAATAGAGACCCCCATAAGCACTTAATTAACTCCCTCACTCATGGGGGTCAATACAGCCCCAGTCACTCAGGAGGGTAAATACAGCCCCCCATAAGCCCTTAATTAACATCCTCACTCATGGGGGTCAATACAGACCCCCATAAATCGCTAATTAACCCTGTCACTCATGGGGGTCCATACAGACCATCATAAGCCTCTATTTAACCCCATCAGTCCCATAAGGGTATATTAAGACCATTATGGGCCTGTTACAACCCAACATTAACCACATAAGTGCCAGGACGGTCCTCAAGGACCATCATGACACTAAGTATAAACACTACACTGCACTATACCCCCCAATAAAACATTAAATATCAACTAAACACCCTCTACACTAACCTATTAACACCTACACTACCTACCTACCCCCTAATAACCCCCACCACTCTAATTACAGAAAATAAAAAAGCCTAAAGTCACAAAAAAAAAAAAAATCTACATTACAGAAAATAAAAAAACCTAAGTCACAAAAAATAACAAAAAGGAACATTACAGAAAATAAAAAAAACATTACAACCCCCCCACTACAGAAAAAAAAATTGCACACCTGAAAAGGAAATACATATAATACAAATACATACAATACAATACATACAATATAATACATACAATATAATACAATATAATACAATATAATACAAATACATACAATACAATACACCCCTATCTAATATACAATACATTCTATCTATCTAATATACATACCCCAATCTATCTAAATAAATACCATAATCTAATATACATCCTATCTATATAATATACATCACACAATCTATCTAAATAAATACCATAATCTAATATACAATACATGCTATGCTATATAAAACACATACCCCTAGGTAACATACAATAAATGCTATCTATATATAAAATAATCTAATTCTAAGCTAAAATAAAATAATTAAGACCACTTACCTTTGCAGATGTCCATTCAGATCAGGCACCTAGGGAAAAAAAATAAAAAAATGAGTGCAACACATTTACAGTACATAAATAAACATTCTAAACATTCTAAATATTATACTCACCTTTCTGGCATGTCCCGTCCTTATTCTTTGGCGCGGCACCTGTTAAAAAAAACATAACATTAATACACATACATAAACACAAAATAAAATAAACATAATCTACATTGTTCTTACCTCCCTGCGATGTCTCCGGCCTCCTCCTACTCCTCTTCTGCCACGCCCTGTAAAAAAAAAAAAGTACTTACATCCGCACTCACGGACATCCCCAACGCTAATGAGGTTCCCAGAGACTTTTCCGGAAGAAAATAGGCAATGGCGCCTTCTGATTGGTTGAAAACGCTGTCTATCAAATTCACCTTCAGCCAATCACAATGGAATACACCCCCACAGGGTGATTGGCTGGAGGCATCTGCGTATTCTGAATGGTTGCACTGACAATAGCCAATCACAATGGAATACACCCCCACGTACTGATTGGTGAAGGATTTGCGCCTTCTCATTGGCTATTGTCAAAGTCAATCAGTATTACAGCCAATGGGAAGGCGCAGATGTCTTCACCAATCAGTACGTGGGGGTGTATTCCATTGTGATTGACTGATGGCAATAAAGCCTTCGGATTGGTTCAAATAAAGATTGACAGGTGCGTTATCCAATCAGCGTGGTATTTTGGGGTGTATCCCTTTCTCATTGGTTCACAATTGGCGTCTTCTCATTGGCTGAATTTGATAGACAGCGTTTTCAGACAATCAGAAGCCGCCATTGCCAATTGTATTCTGGAACACTCCGTAGGAAGCTCATTAGCGTCGGAGACAACCGCCAGGGCGTTTTTTTTTAAAGAGCGCGGATGCTTCCGGGGCAGAACACAAGGAGGCCGGAGACATCATGGGGAGGTAAGTACAATGTACATGGTGTTTATTTCACTTTGTTTTATGTTTATGTATGTGTGCTAATGTAATGTATTTTTTTAACAGGGGCCGCGCCGCAGAAGCAAAGATGGAGGCGGACGTGACATGCTGGAATGGGACATGCTGGAAAGGTGAGTATAATATTTAGAATGTTTAGAATGTTTATTTATTTTATGTAAACGTGTTGTAGTAATTTTTTTTATCTTTTTTACCCTAGGTTGGTGATCTGAAGAAACATCTCAAAGGTAAGTGGTCTTAATTATTTTATTGTAGCTTAGAATTAGGGTTGCGATATAGAGATAGCATATACTGTATATTAGATAGATAGGGGGATGTATAGTATAAAGATAGTATTTATTGTACATTAGATAGATAGGGGGATGTATATTAGATAGATATTATTGTATATTAGATAGAGGGATGAATATTAGATAGGGGGATGTATATTACATAGGGGGATGTATATTAAATAGGGGGATGTATATTAGATAGGGGGATGTATATTAGATAGGGGTGTATTGTATTGTATTTAATTGTATTGTATTGTATTTAACTGTATTGTATTGTATGTATTATATGTATTTCCTTTTCAGGTGTGCTTTTTTTTTCTGTAGTGGGGGGGTTGTAATGTATTTTTTTATTTTCTGTAATGTTCCTTTTTTTGTGACTTAGGTTTTTTTTTTTTCTGTAATGTACATTTTTTATTTTTGGTGATTTTATTTTTTTTAATTTTATTTAAAGTAGATTTTTGATGACTTTAGTTTTTTTGATTTCTGTAATTACAGTGGTGGGGAGGGGGTTATTAGGGGGTAGGTAGGTAGTGTAGGTGTTAATAGGTTAGTGTAGAGGGTGTTTAATTGATATTTAATGTTTTATTGGGGGGTATAGTGCAGTGTAGTGTTTATACTTAGTGTATTGATGGTCCTTGAGGACCGTCATGACACTTATGTGGTTAATGTTGGGTTGTAACAGGCCCATAATGGTCATAACATACCCTTATGGGACTGATGGAGTTAAATAGGGGCTTATGAGGGTCTGGATAGACCAACATAAGTGACCGGGTTAAAATGGTGTAGTGCTTACACTTTGGGTCATGAGGGTCTTGGATCACCCTCATGGCACTTATAGTGTTATTACATGCATTCATTAGTGTGTTAGAGGGGTCTATTTAGTTGAGGCACACAGTACGCTCACATTGTGTGGCAAACAGCATTTCAACACTTTCTTTTATTGACCATCATTTTTTGACGGGCAAGTCGCTAGTATATATGTATATATATATATATATATATATATATATATATATATATATATATATATATATATATATATATATAAATAAATAGTACATCTGGGTTCACATTTGAATGTCTAAAACAAGTAAAAAAACCGGCTTCCAGCTCAGAATTCCGAGTAAATCGGTTATTACACTGAATTCTGGGAAGCTAAGCCGTGACATGCAAATGTGTTCACAAATGCCTCACTCTTCAATCCATAGCCATTATCAAACATGGCTTCCTTTAAGCTTATGCATGCTGTATTACACAGCTTTTATGCAAAGCCAGAGTTGGATTAAACACATGCTGAGTATCCTATCCATGTACAGCTGTTTCAAGCATACTGGCCATCATCAGCATGGAGCGGGATCCCAGCCTGTTTTGTGGACTTTATGAGTAAAGTATATTAAGTATATATATATATTTAAGTATATATACACATATATTTTAGTGCTGCTTCTTTTTTGAGACCTGAGGAAGCTGCATCTGTTTGCAAAGGAAAATGCAAGGATCTCTAGTAAGAAACTATTTGGCCTCCCTTACTTATATTTGTAATCCATCACTGTGTAGCAAAGACCTAGTCTATATAATACAAATATGGGTCTAGGAAAGATGACCAGTGAAAGTATATTATTTTCACAATTAGCACTATTTTACTTATATTGTAGTCTTTCGCCACTATAAAGCATATAAATACATACTCCAGTACTATGTAAAGTACATAAAAATATTTTATTCCATCTAACAAATTTAATTTGCTTTTCCTTATTATCTGCAGCAAAAATTGCTCTGTAGGCCACAATCAGGAAGATATACAGCGCAATTAGTGGATGGGTCTTTAAGCAGGACACAACATGATCTAAGGCACAGCAGGGAAGCCCCCTTCAATCAGTCTATGGGGGAATGAATGGCTAGGTTACCTCCCCCCCCCCCCCCCCCCCCCCCACACACACACACTGTTTTAAACATGCTGTGAGGGTGTAACTGACATAGCTGTTAGGCACAGACAGCTCTATTGGCTCCAATACACTGCAGTGTTATAAGGCCTATTGGCTACAACTGCTACACACTCCTGATCATTACTGCAGGACACTGGAGCCTGGCTGTTAGGAGCATCAGTAATCATTATAAATATATAAATATGTTGGTTAACATTCAAGGAAAGAGGATCTGGGATCTATGAGCTCTGCTGAAAACCCATATAAAATCATATATTAAATTACTTAAATGTCACCAAATCAATATATATGACCAGGATGGTGCACAGGAGGACGCAGCTGACTTTAAAAATCATAGTTGGCAACTTTTTCCCCTGAGATTTGCTGCTTAACCAGAACAAAGGAGACTTTCAAACACTGATAAACAACATCCATGATTAAGGTTGGTAATATTAAGGTCTGTCTGTTTCAAACCTATACAGTTCTAATCTAGATCACTTACACTACTGGAGAGCTAGTCTGTGTAATAATTTGAAGATATAGAACACAATAAGCTGTATAATTGTGGATTTTGTCAAGAGAAGACCCAGCAGCTTATCTCTCAAAGATATAACAGATGCCTTATATGTGGGAGACTGTGAAAAACTAATACAAACTACACTGCTTTATAATGCTATAAATACACAATTACTTTGAAACTGAAATAACTTTTTCTTATTGAAAAGTCAGTACTGTAAGAGTAAATCTCTTTGTTTACAGGTTGTCTGTGTACTCTACTGCCATCTAGTTGCCAACTGAAATTAAAATGTCTTAAAAAAAAAGATGGCTGGAAGGCATTCTTAAAAAAAACTACAGGATCATGGCACTATAAAACATAATGGGCATTCTTCCCAACACCTCGCAACTCCAGATAAACAGTCACTGAACAGTGGAACAGAGATTTCTCCCCCAGCACTAAAGCAGATATTCAAGACTTGAAAGAATGAATCTCCTCTTTCAGATTAGAAATTACCGCTGAGATACAAAGAGTCTTTGTGGAACTAACAGCAGAAATAAAAGCATTGAACACCAAAATTCTCAAATTCGAAGACAGATATAATAACCACCTTAGGTCACACACAAAAATTGAAAAGGATATGATTGAGCTTAAAGAGTAACAAAAACAACTTAAAATCATACAAGGGGATCTATAAAATAGATCTCAATTGTCAAACATTAGAATTCCTAACTTATCGGAGTCAGTACAAAACCTACCTCTATACATGAAAGATTTATGTGCCAAGCTCTTACCAGATGTAAGTACAGAAGAACTTAGAATGGACAGGATTCATAGAGTTCTAAGAACTCCGCAATCCTCCAATGAGAGACCAAGAGATGTGATCGTCAAATTCCATTATTTTCTACAAAATTCTTATTCATGAAACAGCTAGATATGGTGTTCTTAGAATTGAAGGTCAACCAGCTATCTTCTTGGACCTGTCACCCACTACCTTATACAAAAAAAAACTCCTGACACCCTTTTTAAGGGTGATTACAAAGCATGGATACAAGTATACTTAGTTCTTTCCTTTTAGACTTATTATCTCAAAAGAAGGTAGACATCACCCAATTCATACTCCTGAGGAAGGTGAAGCCATGCTCCATTTGTGGAACTTATGAATTCCAAACCACCTGGGACAAAATTTAAATTTCCTAATACAAAGCGAACCAAGATGAAGAAAGATCCACACAATTATTGAAATAGAGTATGCAGAAATTCTTATAAGTGATAAGCTGAGCAATGTGCCTCCTCTGTAAAACTGTTGAAACTATTCTTATGCCATTACTTTTAAAACATTTTAAGTTTTATTTTTACAACCCTCCCGCCCCCTCGCAGAATATTTTCTAAGTACTAATTGCTCCATACTCAGGTGAATGGCCTCTGTATCCAATTTTAGGATACAATCACCATCAAAAAAGAGGACAGCGATTACACTCCTCTCAACTGATGTTATTATTTCAATATTCTAAAACTAAAGTAAATTAGAGAGTTTAATAACTCTTGCAAAATACAAATATTATTAAGCTGTAAATCTGGTTATAAACAGAAGTAGTTAAGAAAAAGGAGAAATAAAAAAGGAGTAATGTGTTATTTACTTACTATATAAAATGTTTACAATATTAGACTTAATATTTTGTTTTGCCACGTAAAATATCTGACATGTAAAAAGAAAAAGAAAAAGATAAATATGGTTCTGAGAAATATTATTCATTTACTACATAAAATGTTTATAATCATAGATTTGTTATTAGAATTAAGAAAAGGTGAGAAAAGAAACAAGGAGAAAGGAATTACAGTAAAAAGATATAATAATAGGAAAATGTTATGTTATAAAAATGTATTTTGTGTTTTTTTTACTGTTATCATTTATACTGAAGTGCATTTACAACACTGGTGTTGTTTATTTGTATTCTCTGTTTTTACAATAAAAAATATTTAAGAAAAAGGCATAATTAATTAAAGAAAATAAACTGCAAGTGCATTTTTACTTTATTTTCACTGCTACATCTCATGAGCAGTTTGCAGTTGCACTTTAAAGCAAAAATGAAGATAATAATTACAAATAAATATTAAAAGCTCTATTTTCTTTTTTTTTATAGTTTATCTAAAAATATTTTGCATGTTATTAAGGTCTTCATAAGAGCAAGCTATGACTATAACACTACATTTTACCTATACATTTCATTAATGGCTTCACAAATCTGCAGTGATTTAAATGGTTGACATAAAGAACCTAAATTTTCACTTATTCTTTTACTGGATTCTCTATTTGTTTACACATCTGTGAAAGGAATAAACAGTTTATGGAAATCATCTCAACAAATGCAAACAGAGAGATTTCCTTCCTAATCCCGTAGATTTGTGCAGAGAACTTTTAGCGTAACTGGTAATGTCACTTCCTGACACTGAAATTCATTAAGTAGTTTTATTTTTATTTAATTTTTTTTCTAAATGTCACATGTTATGGTATTTATTTTTCTTAGCTGGAAAAAAAAACATATTCTAAAAAGAATGGTCTACCCACACACATTTTCTGTAATGTATTTAAAAGAAAAGGGGTATTTTTTAAATACAGATATTTTAATTAGGCTTGTTTAACTAATGTGATTCTTTAGGCAACATATTTTGGTTTTATTTAAATGTTTTAACTAGATTAATTACTTAACACTTCACATACTTCTAAGAAGTTCCCAGAGTTAAAGATCCACACTTTCTGTTGCCTCGCTCTTTCCTTCTATACATATAAAATATGTATAGAAATATATGCCTCTATATTTTTATATTTGTCTCTCTTTCATCAAATATATGTTAACAAATAATATATGTCTTAAAATAAAGTTAAAAAACATATAAACAAAAGTTATTTATATTCAATTTCTTCTGAATCACTTTTGCAACACTCCAACAGTGAAGGGTTAACAGCAGTAATAGAGCTAATAAATGGAGGTCCCCACTGCAAAATAATTTGACCCTGCCCCCTTCTTGCAACTTCCCTATGCAAGGTAAGTATCAATAAAAAAGCCAAAAATATATGTAGGTGGTCAGAATTCTCATGTTATGGCCAACATATTTGAGCTTCAGCCTCATGATCAAATATTCCAGTGAACAGCTTAGCTTCATTTACTGCAGTATTGATTGATTGGATCTTCTTGACGTCCAAGGGAATCTAAGCAGTATTTTCCAACACCACAATTCAAATGTGTCAATTCTACAAAGCTCAGCCTTCTTTATGGTCCAGCTCCCACATCCATATGAAGAGGAAATAGTGCATAATAAATTGAGATTTGTAAGTGAGATGCACTTGAGAAGTTTAGTTTCATATGAGTGTCTTGGAATCCTCCCGCTATACATTGCATGTCTACAACTATTTATGTCTCTAAAATATTGTACAATAATATCATATTGTGTAACATGGCTACAGTTATTTATCAGTTATTTCATATTAATGCTTAATACACCACCAAAACATTATTTTAATTAAATTAAAACAAAAATCTATTTAGTTTATGTCTGATACAACAGAATAGTGTGGGTTATTTTCCAACCTCAAAGTTACTAAAGTTTTAGGCAGTTCTTGTTTCAATCTGTAAAACAGAGAAAGATATGAGACGACAGTTCCAGCAGAAAGATGCTAGCAAACACAGAACAAATGTCAGATATGATTAAAATGTAATCCTATTTTTTTAGGAAGTATTTGTACAGCTGTATAGAGGACAACCTAATCCAGACAAAGCAAATGACAGAGACTAAGTCATGAAATGATCAGTTGTGGCAGTGCGTGTATGTGGATACTCGGTGTACACCCCTTCTGTCAGTGTTTGTGTAGACATATTATACACATACCATATTTTAATTTGAAGAAGCAACATATTATTTAGAATTGAGACTCTGTTCATGTAAACCAGTGTGATTTTTCATTCTGAACTTTGCTTTATGCATCTGTAAGGACCACTGCAGTTCAAGATAAAAGAGACTTGTTTGTCAAGTGTGCAACAAGCTAACAATATTAGCAGAGGTGTAAGCCATGAACATAACCAGAGACGGAGCTACCGCCGGTGTAGTTGGTGAAAGGCATCGGGGCCCTGCTCTGGGAGGGTCCCAGCTAAACCTGCCATGACAATTTGCATTGATGCTATGGGAAATGTTTGTTTGAAACTCCGGGGCCACCATGCACTAGCTCCGCCACTGGACATAACACATTTTGTGAGAAATGTTTAATTTTTGACTGATAGGGGGTGAATTTGTTGATATCAGTGGAGAGAGATGTGTGGCAGAAAGGAACAGGCAGAAAAACTGGAGATTATCTGATAACTGGCTCAAATTTGCTGTCTTTGCTGCTATTTTTTCATGTGTACAATAATAATGTATGTCCTAGTTGTGTTACACCAATTGAGTCAATTCCCACACAAAAGATAGGAAATAAAATATAACTTTTATTGAATACAGTTTAAAATACTTCTAATTGGTGCATTAAAATAGTGGTGCAGCTGGTCTCACTGAGTATATTTTAGCATTTTTAAAATCATTTAATTTGCAGGTATACCAATATATAAAGGGCAGCTGGACAGACTATGATAGAGATAAAGTGGATAAGACAAAGTATAACAGCCTAACTGAGACCTCAATTTGTGCCTTTTGCCTGAAAGGTTACACTGGTTGCATCCCCCAAAGCTTACTTGATCCCTAATCCCTAAAAACGGTATCTTGCACCCTTGATGGTGTCTTGCTTATATAAGCAAATTATCAGCTAACTACACATTTTGAGTCACTCAAATACAATCAGGGAGACCATTTTTTTAATGCACCAATTATAATTTTTTAAATGTGCCAATTAGAAGTATTTTAAACTTGAATCAATAAAAGTTATATTTTATTTCCTATTTTTTGTTTGGGAATACTCTCTCACGTGGTTATGACCTTGTAAACCAATAAACTCTGCTAAGTCCTGCTTAGAGCACCGAGAAATATAACTGCCACACTTCCTGTGTATTCAAAGCCTCCTCCCACAGCAGGAAGCTGATAAGCTGAAGCCAAAATGGTAGATCCAACATGAGCATAATTGCATACAAAAGATAATCAATTATGAATGATTTTGAATTTATAGGCAGTATTTTTACATTTTACATTTTTACATTTTAAAAACACATTGCTTATTTTAAGTGTAATTTTTCAAAATAGCTTTACAACTATAGCAACAGTGATCCATTATCAATAAGACTCCATACTTTTTGAAACACATAGAAATATTTTATGATAAAGTCATTCTGAAAGCAAGAGGAAGAAAGTTTATAAGGGGAAGGGGACCTAAGAAAAACTTTACATACTTGCTAGGTTATTTAAGCATCTGAAATCTATCATGCTATCTATTATTCAACATTTGCTGCTCCTCATTAATGTTCTTCTTGTTTTTGTGTTATTCCCCTGCATACCAGGGTGCCATGTGTTTCTAAATGACCTTTTAAATAACTTATCTTCATAATGGTAAAAAAAAGAATTCAGGAAGTGAAAAATAAGTACAAATTACCAAATATTGTAAATATTGAGGGGCCCCTGATAACAGAAGGCAGCTGATAACAGAAGGCAGCTGTGGTGACAACATCAAGATATGAGACAGCAGACAGGATACTAACTCTTTCCATGAAAAGAGTCTCCAGTTACATCAGGCAAATAATTCTGAACTTAAAAGTCTTAACTAATTTACAACCTGTAACACTATTCCATTTAGCAGTTAATGCAAATGGCCGAAAGGGACTCTGGTACTGTACCACAAGTAATGTATTCTCATAACACACTGAAGGTATCTTGACATGGGGGAACCTTGGAGCCGGAAGTGCACAGTTGGCTCCCCACCGCCGGAAGGGGGTGGCTTGCGAGTATCACAGGCGGGTGTCAGGAATTGAATTGGGCCAGAGTAGCGGCTATCTCTATTAATAGCCCCCTTGCCACAACTGTCCTTGTTCTCAGGGTTTAGGCAGTGTGTTTGTGTGTGCTTTGTCTTGTTTGTTTTTTCATTTTTGCAATCCATTATTCTTTTCATAGTCTGGCTGTTTATGCTATACCGTAGTATGGAGTAAGTGGATCCTGTTGCATTAGAGAAGAGGTACACTCACATGTGGCCAGCCATAAGGTGAGGTGGTTAGAGGACCGCCTGGACTGCGGTCAGCTGGCAGCAGCTGCCAATGTGGCTCCTGGGTTGCCATGTAAGCCCTCCTTGTCTCTGGGGAGCAACACATTGGCTGTAAACCCCGGGGGCATGTAGATTGGCGCCTCTCCGCCTAAGGGCACTCAGCAGCAGAGCAGCAGGATGGACCGCATAGACAGAACAGACAGCCTTGATGATTTCTTGTCCGTGGGTCCAGCAGTGCAGGATGTATGCGTGCATATCCTGGCAACGTTCTCCTGGGTGGCATGTACGTTTGGCGTGCCTCTTGCAGACAATAAGACAGAAGGCCCCAGGATGAACCTAAAGTTCTTAGGTATAACAATTGATTCAGATAGAATGGAATGTAGTCTGCCATTGGATAAGGTGACGGACCTAAGGGACAAATTGAATGCTCTGGCGGGTGGAAGGTCCGGATTCCGACTAACAAAGATTGGGCGTTCGCCTTTGGTTAATTTTGCATTGTAAGCATGAAGGAATGTCGGCTTCATCTTTTGGAAGTCAGGTAACTGCATAGCTTTTATATTTAAGCTAGTGGGGCAAAAATACCTGACCAAAGAGTTTTTGGTGAGGAGGGACCTTTAGGGGTTTGTCTAGGGAAAAGTCAAACAAGGACAAAAAGCATCCTATAACAGTTTCCCTGCTGTTATGGCTGTCGGTAGTGTTACAAGACGTTTGTCACTCTGATTACGAGGTCTTGCTCTTCCATACGGCCTTCTCCCTAACTTTATTTAGAGCATTCAGGGTAGGGGAGCTGGTTGCGGACAGCAGGAGAGGACCAGGGGGAATTCAGGTGGAGGACGTGTGGATGTAGAGTGATATGGTGGTGATATGGTTAAGGAAGTCCAAGACAGATCAGATTAGGAGAGAAAAGGAAATAAGGCTACATCGCATTGGGACAGATTGTTGTCCCTTCTAGAGCGTCGGGCAATTCAACAGCGGCCAGGTTTTACTGGGGCGTTTTTAATGCACAAAGATGGGCTTTCGTTATCTCCCTTCCAATTTTTAAATGTTATAAAAATATGTTTGCAGAAGTTGTGTTTTAACTAGTTAGATTTTGGGACTCATTCTTTTTGTGTAGGAGTGGCAACTGAGGTGGTTGGATTGAGTCCACCAGATGATATGCTTTGGAATATTGGAAGATGTGAATTTAGGCTTTACATAACTTGCACATGCTGTTACAGGCTGCCAGAAACAGCTCTGGGTGCTTGGTCACTCATACATTTATTCGGTGGAATGTTTCTCTACCATATCCAGTGACAGCCTGCAATTCGTTCGGAGCATATGTTGGTGCATTGGTGTGGTATAAGAGGAATGAGTTGGAAACAGGTGAATGGGTATGTGTATTCTCTCAACCATTGTTTTGGTTATCTAGATGTGTTGCTCAGTCATGCCGATGGCAACAATCTTGGGGATGTCCTTATCAAAAGGATGGTGAGGAATACAAAGAAAAGCATTGATAGCTGGAAGGACAGGTTTAAAAATAATACGGTTAGAAATGGTTAAAAGACAGGCGTGGAGGATTGCCAGAGACCCGGAGAGACTTGAGAAAGCAAAGAAGAAGGTCAATAAACTGATGGCGAGCTAGAGGGTTGTGGACGTCATAGAGGGTGGTGGATTTGCCCTGGCCAGTGGTGAAAAGGGGCCGTTCCTACCCCCAGGAGGGTGTCCTGACGGCACAAAGGTTGGGCTCTGAGCGCTTGCTCAGGGTAAAAAGGGTTTGCTGCCAAGGCCCGGAGCTCCTCCTCCTCACCCAGGTATTTTTGGATGTGATAATTAATAAATACACTGTGGCCAGTTATACCTCCAACCGTTGTCTGTGTATTTATTTACATGTAATTGTGGTATTCTATTCATTTACTGAACTACTTCTTTCAGTTTATGTATGGAGGATGTGCCATTGTAAAATAACAAGACTTCCATTTGTTCTTGTATGCAATGGCCCTTTAGCTGCCACATTTCTATAGCTGCAAATAAAAACAAACAGCTTTTTCCAGTGAACCAATTATTTGATCTCACACTTTTCCCTTCATAGTGTTCAAGACAAAATCCTGTTTTATTATCTCACATTTGACTTTAAACATAGATATCACAATTCACATATAAGAAGCATTTTTCTTTATTAGTCTATATCTGTATCTAGCTATTTTCTTTTTAAATCAACTTTTAATCATTTTTTGTTGCAAGTTTGAAGCTGCCTTGAATACACCCTGTGGTTGGAATGATAGAATATCTGTACATATAGTATATTCTTGATCTTATAAAGAAATAGGTCATTATTTCATAGGAGTGAATCTTATTTTACTTGTTTCTTGGTTAAAATCAATGTGTAGTAGTTTTTCCTCATTTATGTTTGTAACCCTTTAAAATGTTATGTCTTTCTTTTCTGTTTCTCAAGATTAAGCTATTTTTTTAACAGGATCATTAAAGGAGCCCTGACCAGTGATATATACATTCTTTGGTTGTTGACTTAAAAACAAAGAACCAGCACAATGCTCCTCTAAGTTATATCTTAACCATTTAACAATTTCAAGAAGGAATGTACTTACTTGATTTGTAATTTTAAAGATCCTCATGAAATATCAACGCCCTTGGTTCATTCCTCTATGGTTTCTTCTCCTTTCAGTGGCTCCAGTACCGTGATATGGAAGGGAAAAAACACAGATCCACAATATTATTGCGTTTTTATTAAAATAGGTTTAAAAAAAAGTAGAAGTTATGTTAAAATTACATAGCCTGTTACACAAAATTGTAGAACAGAATATTGCCGGTCCTCTTATGTCTGGTATTGATCATCTCCTGCTAGTACCATGACAAGATCAGCCTCCAGATAATGTCACACCATACGCAGCATGGCGTTTGGCCTGAGAGGGCTTCTACTTGCTGTTATGTGTACACTGTATTTTATTGTCACTTATAATCACAAGTCCCATAAACATTACAGTGTTGTAATAAAATCACATAAATTGAAAACATATTGTAACAAACAAGGCATATTTTCTTGCCTATATCAATAATCTTGTTGTTATGCCCAGGGAGACCACTGGACTCTCGGGACACTTAATGAGTTATGGCCCCCAGGATGGCAATGGTTAATGATCGTTGGTGCTCCCAGTGGTCATTTTAGTGGTACTGATAAATACTGTATCCTGCTGGCAGGAATAAAACAAACCTCACAATTCTACTGGGTAGGATTGTTCAATGATCTTTTCAAGCCCAATCAAGCAGTAGATCGTGACAGTTGTCTTTCCTTAATTAACATTGTTTCTTCGGAGCTGTACTATTTTGCTAGGTACTATTTTGCTAGGATTTTTTTAATTTTTTTAATAAGGGTTTATCTTTTATCTGTGAAGACTGAGTAAGAAATTTCAAATTTCTTAAACGTGTTATATTGTTCTTTTTTCACTCATTGCTAGTTAAAGGGCCACTTAATTCAGCACAATTTGGACCACATCACAATAAAGATCTCCTAAAATCAAGTTAAATATTTTTTAAATATTTTATATACATGCATTTTTCACTGAGAAAGCTATAAAATAAAATCTGTTTTTATATGAGTTACTGACTGCCCACTGCCAGACCCACAGCTACAGCTCCATATAGTGAGCAAAATAAAACAAACGGTTAACCCTTACAAAATTCATTTGAGCAGAGCATGGCATGCTGGAATAACCTAAACAGATCAGTTACAAGTTAACTTTTCAGTGCAGTCCTGAATGCAGGGAAAAACTGCTATCAATCACGGTCTTCACCAGGTCGGCTCTCTGTTATTACTCATGCAACTGCCAGTAGGCAGGACAGACTGAGTTTGTACCAAGAGTTAAAACTTTAGATTTTTTAGCTGTTCTTAGTGTAATTAGAAAAGTAAAGGACACTTTAAGTAGAACAATAATTAAATGATCAGAAGAGACTATTATGATGGAGCTTTTGAGTTTAAATAAGATCACCCCTATTTTCAGTCTTTAAAGCTAAAATATATCCAATATGAGCCCATCCTCATTATTTATACAATTTTCACTACAGGGCTATAGGACTAAGCATCACATAGGACAAATATAAAAGGGAATTCTTGATCAAGTTTAATAGCAAAATAAACACATTTTCCATATGATTCTCACACATCTACCAAATGGTACGCAACCGTTTTGGTTACTTCCATATCATTTAAACCATCTCTGCTGCCTCTGTAGTCACTCGGGTTCCAGTCTCTGCAGTGGAATGTGGATATGATGTCTTTTTCATCTAAAATAAACTTAGTTCCTGTTTAAATCCGTAGCTGCTGAATATGGTGTGTCCCCTCTGATGATCTTGTTTTTATTGCTGTTTACAGTAAAAAAATCAATCTGAGTGATTTTTTCATTAAATACCCACACAAGTCATAGGTTATATATTTCATCTTATGACACAGAATCCTACGCCAGACAAGTTCAGTATAAGAGAGGATAATATATAGTATCACTATACACAGCTTATGAAAACAATATCCTCCATGCTTAAATATATAAATGAAATGCTAAAACACTGGATATGTCTATTTGTCTTTCTATCTATCAGTCCGTCTACCGTCCATTTTTCTATTTATCTACATATGGTACTGTATTTCTATCCCTCTAGTCATCCCTCTATCCATTCATTTTTCGCTCTATCCCTTAATCCATTAATTTATCCTTATATACATAAATGTATCCCTTTATCCATTCATTTATCCCTCAATCCCTCTATTCATATATCACTCTATCCATTCAATTATTCCTCAATCCCTCTAGCCATTAATTTATCCCTCAATCCCTCTATCCATTCATGTATCCCTCTATCCCTCAATCTATTCATTTATCGCTCTATACCTCTATACTTTAATTTATCCCTTTATCCACTCATTTATCCCTCAATCCGTTCATTTATTCCTCTATCCATTCATTTATTCCTATATCCCTCTATCCATTCCTTTATCCCTCTATACATTCATTTGTCCCTCTACCCATTCATTTATCCCTCAATCCCTCCATTAATATATATCCCTCTATCCCTCAATCCATTTAATTATCCATCGATCCCTCTATCTATTCATGTATCCTTCAATCCATCCATCCATTCATGGATCGCTCGATCCCTCAATCCATGTATTTATCGCTCCATCCCTCTATACATTAATTTATCCCCCTATCCATTCATTTATTCTGCAATCCCTCTATTCATTCAGTTATCCCTCTATCCCTCAATCCATTAATTTATCCCTCTATCCATTAATTTATCCCTTTATCCATTGATTTATCCTTCAATCCATTAATTTATCCCTCAACCCATTCATTTATTCCTCTATTCATTAATTTATACCTTTATCCCTCTATCCATTCCTTTATCCCACTATACATTCATTTATCCCTCTATTCATTAATTTATCCCTCGATCCTTTCATTCATATATCCCTATATCCCTCAATCCATTCAATTATCCATCGATCCCTTTATATATTAATTTATCTCTCAATCCCTCTATCCATTCATTTATTCTGCAATCCCTCTATCCATTCATCTATCCCTCTATCCCTCAATTCATTCATGTAATCCTCTATCCATTAATTTATCCCTTTATCCATTCATTTATCCCTCAATCCATTAATTTATTCCTCAATCCATTCATGAATCCCTTTATCCCGCTATCCATTCCTTTATCCCTCTATCCCTGTATCAATTCATGTATCCCTCTATCTCTCAAACCATTTATTTATAACTCTATAACTCTATACATTAATTTATCCCTCTATCCATTCACTTATTCTGCAATCCCTCTATCCATTCCTTTACCCCTCTATCCCTGTATCCATTCATGTATCCCTCTATCCCTTAATCCATTCATTTATCGCTCTATACCTCTATACTTTAATTTATCCCTTTATCCACTCATTTATCCCTCAATCCGTTCATTTATTCGTCTATCCATTCATTTATTCCTTTATCCCTCTATCCATTCCTGTATCCATCTATACATTAATTTGTCCCTCTATCCATTCATTTATCCCTCAATCCTTCCATTAATATATATCCCTCTATCCCTCAATCCATTTAATTATCCATCGATCCCTCTATCTATTCATGTATCCTTCAATCCCTCCATCCATTCATGTATCCCTCTATCCCTCAATCCATGTATTTATTGCTCCATCCCCCTATACATTAATTTATCCCCCTATCCATTCATTTATTCTGCAATCCCTCTATTCATTCAGTTATCCCTCTATCCCTCAATCTATGGATTTATCCCTCTATCCATTAATTTATCCCTTTATCCATTGATTTATCCTTCAATCCTTTCATTTATCCCTCAACCCATTCATTTATTCCTCTATCCATTCATTTATCCCTTTATCCCTCTATCCATTCCTTTATCCCACTATACATTAATTTATCCCTCTATTCATTCATTTATCCCTCAATCCCTCCATTCATATATCCCTATATCCCTCAATCCATTCAATTATCCATCGATCCCTTTATACATTAATTTATCTCTCAATCCCTCTATCCATTCATTTATTCTGCAATCCCTCTATCCATTTATCTATCCCTCTATCCCTCAATTCATTCATGTAATCCTCTATCCATTAATTTATCCCTTTATCCATTCATTTATCCCTCAATCCATTTTTATCTCTCAATCCATTAATTTATTCCTCAATCCATTCATTTATCCCTTTATCCCTCTATCCATTCCTTTATCCCTCTATCCCTGTATCAATTCATGTATCCCTCTATCTCTCAAACCATTTATTTATCACTCTATAACTGTATACATTAATTTATCCCTCTATCCATTCACTTATTCTGCAATCCCTCTATCCATTCCTTTACCCCTCTATCCCTGTATCCATTCATGTATCCCTCTATCCCTCAATGTATTTATTTATAGCTCTATAACTCAATACATTAATTTATCCCTCTATCCATTCATTTATTCCGCAATCAGTCTATCCATTCATTTATCCCTCAATCCATTCATTTATCCACCTATCCATTCATGTATTCTTCTTTCCATTAATTTATCCTTTTATCCCTCAATCCAATTATTTAGCCCTCTATCCCTCTATCTATCCATCCCTCCATCCATCCATCTATCATATCTATGATTTAACAAATATGCTTTCTATCCTTCCTCTCCAACCTCATCCTCCACCTTTCATTAGATAAGAACATTCCCTTAGACAAATTCAGGGAGTGCTCAAGTCAGACAAGATAAACCGCTCTATACAAAGTGTCTTAAAAAAATATATATAACAAAGTTTTTAATTATGGCTGCTAATGTTAATTTGTTACAAACTGCAAATACAAGCGTGGTTGCTTAGTGGTTCGGTCGTGTCTGACTATCCACGACCTTATGTACCACAACAAGCCAGTCACATCTATCAGCCACTGCCCTTTGAGCTCCCTCAGAGCTCATGCTTATTGCTTCAATGACCTCATCTATTCATCTCCGCCTCTGCCGTTGCCTTCTTTAATATTTCCCAGCATCAGCATCTTCTCTATTCTGACTTCTCATGATATGGCCAAAATATTTGAGCTTCATCCTCATGATCAGTGATTCTTGTAGTATTGATAGATTGGATATTCTTGCCGTCCTAGGGATGCTGAGATGATCTTGGAGTTTTGGGAGATAAATGTACTGCCTGTTTGACCTGAATTGATGTATGATATTTTTATTTTGTCTTTGTAGTCTAAAATGCTTATGTTTTGGGCAATTATCATGAATTATTTCTGTTTTGTGATTCAATCAAATTTATCTATTAAATATTTAAAAAAAAAAAAATTTTAAGTGTTAAAGCACCAGCTCAAGAGACAATCAGACTGCAGGGATAGATGGACTTAGTTATGAAGAATGACTAACCAAACTAGACTTATTTTCTCTAGAAAAAGGAACTTATGATTTGATAAGACTACTCAATATAAATACATCAAGGGTCAGTATAAGGCTTTGTTGGGGGGTGGGGTTGCCACGAAGATAACCATTGACAAGAGGTCCCTCCCTTTCAGGTTACAAGAAAAATGATTTCACCTTAAAGAATATGGTTCTTTAGAATAAGGGCAGTCAGAAAGTGGAATATATAGTTGTGAGCATGCGAGCTGTTGCTAATGCTTGCGGGCTCGCGCAGCGAGCCTGCGGCCCTCACGAAGCGAGGGCCTCAGTTGCTGGCATGGAGCGCCAAGGCGCTCCATGCCAGCAACTGCCGAAGGCGCTCCTTGCCAGCAACTGCGGACCTCGCAACATTTACGTAGTTACGAAAAGAAAATACGAGACATGTTACGACCCATTACGACCTTGCAAAAATCGTCCGAAACACGCGCACATCAAAACATGAAAAGCACAATAAATACACACAACAAATACATAAAAAGCTTACCTACAGGAAGAGGGAGCATCCAGGACCTCGAAAACTGAAGTTACACCTGAATTTAACTCAAAATAAAAGAGTTTAGACACTCAAAAATCCTCTAAGCGAGAGAAAAAATGGCCGCCGAAAAAAATGAAAACTAGGCTACAGCAGTCTAAAGACGCAAAACACCACCAAACACCTTCGAAAACAAGGACGCACCCCGGGCGACCCCAAAAACATTACAAACACAATAAATACACACAACAAACATATAAAAAGCTTACCCACAGCAAGGTGGTGCACCCAGGACCTCTGCAAGTAAAGTTACACCTCGATTTAAGTACAAATTTCGGAGTTTAGACACCCGAAAATCACCTACGCAAGAGAAAAAATGGCCGCCGAACAAAACGAAAACGAGGCTAAAGGACCCTAAACACGCAAAACACAACCAAAAACTCGCAAAACACCACCAAACAGCTACGGACGACATCCAAAACGAAGGACGCTAAATCAGCCACAGCTGCATACCACCCATTAGCCGCCATTTTAGTACAATAACTTATACAATGCGGAAGTACACAGATACGCTAACGGTTTGGTCTTGCGCACGCACACTATTACACTACACACTGCACACATTCATCACGCTTACACAGCAGCTCCACACCACTAATGCTCCAGCAACATCAAAACAGATTGTCAGCTCTTCAACAGAATGCTTCCTGCATATATTACTTCAAAATAGGTAAAGTATATTACTTTATTAATCTATTATTTATTTCATTATTATACACCAAATAGCATTAGCTCACTTACAATTTCATTGCCGTCATTTTTTGACGGGCAATATTCTAGTAATATAATAAAGTGCATCAAAGTAAATAGATACACAGATATACAGTAACCTTACATATCCCTTTAAATAAACGGCCAGTCTGTGCATAACGAATTGAGAGAGGAAATAAACTTACTGCCACAAAGTTGCTGCTCTGCCCTATTTGTTCTTTGCAAAAAAATACAGCAATGAATCTTCAGCCCTAGGTGAAGAACTAGCTCGGTATAAACAATTGATTTACTGCATCTTGCCAAAAACTGCCTTTTTAAGGAAAATCAATAGAGCATCTAAAATGGGCCCTGGTCTGTAGGTTCAGCCGAGAGACCCAATTACTACTTGTGTTCCACCGCTGTGCCTGCGTCTATCTGACAACATCAATTTATTAAATAGAGGAGAAAGAGCCTGATTATTTTATATAGCGGCATATTTAAGGTTTTTCATTAAAATCGTCCAGCTTAAAAGACTCAAAATCTACTGTAAAATATGCTGTGGTCATCAGACTGTTACTGCAGCGTTTAACTTTATTGAGTTATCTGAACCTTTCATGGGGGCTTTAAATATGTTTAACCATCGGATTGTTAAAGTGGACTGTTTAACTACGGACTTGCATGAAACAGAAGTGCTGCGTTAAATTGGGAGAGAGGATATTAGGCTATAATATATGGAGGCGTGCAGATTTCTTTTGCATGGAGGAATATTAAAGCAAGGCAGGTAAGTCATCTAACTTATGTCTTTGTATATACAGCCTGAAGGCACACAGGGCACACAGGGACTGTTTCTTGGGGGGTTGTAATAAAATGGGATTAGTGTAAGATAATAAAAAAATGACATTTGGAAACTTGGAGTGGGATTAAAGGGATATGGATTTTGTATGTATATTATACACATGAGGGTGTGTTTTTTTTATCTACAAGTGAGTAACAGGGCCTAGGGAGGTGCAATATGCTTTGTTAGATTATTGGACCTGATTGAAATTGACATCAGTCCCGTTACAGGCCCTAAAGAAGGTAGCTTGCATCAATAGATGAAAGCATTGTTCGCCAATAATATAAGTACCCCTCTCTCACATCTACAATTTCTTTCCACTAAAGTATAATGGATGCCCTTTTTTTTATGGAAGGTTTCTGGATTGTACTAGTTATATAATACATTTACTTTTATGTACTTTATTTTATTAAAAAGTGCTTATGAAATCAAACAAAGAGTCCCTGTATGGGTCTGCCCTTTGCCGTGTATGCAGTTACTCTGGGGTGCTGGATATACAGGGTCTCCTACTAACCAATCAGTGACCATCTCTCAACAATATCAGAAGTGTTCCCTGATAGGCTAGGACACTACACTGTGCCTGCATACACTGCAGAGGGCAGACCCATACAGGCACTGTTTGTTTGATTTTAGGCAGTAAAAACATAGCTTGGACCTATCCTCTTAAGGTAGTGCAGCACAAGGCAGCAGCAGTGGCAGTGAGCATCCACTAGATGGTGCTGCCGATATTCCGGTGCCGTATCATAGTCATGGCTTAGATAAACTGTTAGGGTTAGGGTGAGGGTTAGAGTTGGGGTTAGGGTGAGGGTTAGTTCAGAAGTTAGGCTTACATTCTAAGCTTATCGGCAGCGCTGCAAAATATCGGCAGCGCCATCTAGGAGCCCGCACTGCAGCGGCGGACCTGTCCCGACAACATAGCAGGATAGATCCCAGAGCTTACAAACAATTCTTAATAAAAGAAAGTGTTCATAAAATAAAATATATTTATGAATAATGTACTTTTCAAAGGCATAGTCCTCCATTTATTACTATTGTATTAAATAATAATAATTATAATGATAATAATAATATAATTCAATAATGTTGTTACATAGAAACTCCTCTTTTAACAAGGTCACAGAAATCAATATATAAAACAAATATTTTGCTTTTTGTTTCTTAAAACACATAATTAGTGAGTTTTCCAGCTGGTGATACAAGGTATACTTATTGATCATAATATATTCTGGCACTCCATTATTTTTCTGTTTCGTATTTTTTCGCTTCTCCAAACGGTAACAGCCATTAGCCTTTGTGAACAGCAATTCCCTAATTGACTATATTAATGGCTAATGGCTATCAACTGCAAGTGATTAAGGCTCCGAGAGCGAGAAAAAAAAAACTTAGACAGGTTTCAAGTGGCATAAACTTTCTGTACTAATGAACAGCATCAAATATAAGATATTTGATTAAATGGCTTTTCACATTTGACACAGCAGTGAGCCGAAAATTAGCTGTACTCCAAAGTAATGTATCCTGAGGAAAAATCACTTATACCCACGGTTGATCTTTTTTGGTTTATTTTCAATCTAGTGAGAATTATGTGCAATAAAAGGTCTTGTGGGTAATGAAAACCGAAGCAGAAACCTCTTAAGAATTAAAGGGATATGGAAGGTTACTAGGTACATTATATCCCTGTGTGTCTATTTACTGACGTACTTTACTTTATCACGAAGTGCTTATAAGCTCTGTTTTTGCTACCTAAAATCAAACAAATAGTCCCTGTATGTGTCTGCCCTTTGCAGCTCATGAAGACACAGACTCTGCTGTGCTTGTTGTGCTCTCATACTAACCAATCAAAAACCATCTGTCAACAACATTTTGCAACAAGTAACTGAGACATGTTCTGTGATAGGCTAGGACACAACACTGCACATCCGGCCCTAGAAAGTCTGTGTCTGCATATGCTGCAGAGGGCAGACCCATACAGGGACTATTTGTTTGATAGGCAGTAAAAACAGAGCTTATAAGCACTTCTTTAAAAGATAAAGTACATAAAATGCACAGGGCTATTATATACCTATCGTCTTCCCTTGCTCCCTTGCATCTGCTATGACCCAATCTGTATTAGCGATTTAAATCTTTGTCATGTTACAATTTTTATATTTGATTAAAAGCAGCTCTTTTTAAAGAAACAGACTGATATCCTTAACCTATTTCTATAACTCCAGCAGTGCTGCCTCTGATTGGCTGCTCCTGAGACGCCCAGTGTTAAGTTTTTCAGAGGAAGACACTGTTTAAAATGCTGCCCTTTACACAGGAGTGTATATATACAGTATATATATATATATATATATATATATATATATATATATATATATATATATGTAAATAAAACAATCATGTAATGTATGGTGGGCAAAAGAGCGATAGAAGCCCTCCACTATAAGGTAGTACAATAAATAAATAGTGCATCTGTGTTCACATTTGAATGTCTAAAACAAGTTAAAAAAAAATGTGTTTCTTGCTCAGAATTCTAAGAAATACAAATATTACACCGCATTCTGGGAGTCTGGGCAGGGACATGCCCACAAAGGTTTCGTTGTTGCAATCCATTATCATTTTAAATATGACTTCCTTTAAGAATATGCCTGCTGTGTTACACAGCTTTGAGCAAAGATCAAGATGGATTATACACAAGCCAGGAATTCCACCCACGTACAGCTGTTTTGAGGTTACTGCCTCTCATCAGGGTGGGGCCAGCTTGTGTAGTGGATATTTTGAGTAGGTAGTTCACCACAACAATCATTTAATAAAAGATTAGAGATAGAATCCTCCACCGTACAGTAGTACAGTAAATGAATAGTACATTTGTGTTCACTTTGAATGTCTAAAACAAGTTAAAAAACTTGTTTCCTGCTCAGAAGTCCATGTTTGTGGACACATTTTCATGTCCCTGCCTAGGTTCCCAGAATGCAGTGTAATAACTGTATTTCTCTGAATTCTGGGCATGAGGGTTTTTTAACTTGTTTTATATGATTAAATGTACTATTTATTTGGTGTATATATATATATACTAGCGAATTGCCCGTCAAAAAATTACGGCAATGAAATTGTAAGGTAGCTAATGCTGTTTGGTGTATAATAATGAAATATATAATACATTAATAAATTAATATACTTTACCTATTTTGAAGCATTGTGTTGAAGAGCTACAATCTGTTTTGATGTTGCTGCAGCATTAGTGGTGTGGAGCTGCTGTGTAAGCGTGCTGAATGTGTGCAGTGTAATACTGTGCGTGCGCGAGACCAAACCGTTAGCGTAGTTGTGTACTTTCGCATTGTCGTAAAATGGCGGGTAATGTGTGGTATGCGTCTTAGCGGAATATCCGTAGGTCTTTTGTGGTGTTTTGCAAGTTTGTTGTGGTGTTTTGCGTGTTTAGAGTGCTGTAGCCTCATTTTCGTTTTGTTCGGCGGCCATTTTTTCTGTAAGTTGCCTTTTTGAGGTCCTGGATGCTCCCTCTTGATGTAGGTAAGCTTTTTATGTATGTGCTGTGTGTATTTATTGTGTTTTGAATTTTTTCATGTTCGTGAGTTGCGGCCGATTTTTGCGAGGTCGTAATGAGTGATAACGTGTCTCGTATGTTGTTTGCGTTGCAACGTAAAGTTTGTGAGGGTTGCAATTGGTGTGTCGTGTTGTTTGCGTTACAACTTAAAGTTTGCGAGGGTCGCAGTTGCTGGCAAGAAGCACCTTTGGCTGCGCGAGCCCGCAAGCATTAGCAACAACTCGTATGCTCACAACTATACATGTGATTAGTGATGTCGCGAACATCAAATTTTAGGTTCGCGAACATAATTCGCGAACGTCAATCAAATGTTCGCGAACGGGCGAACATCGGCGAACCGCAATAGACTTCATTGGGCAGGCGAATTTCAAAACCCACAGGGACTCTTTCTGGCCACAATAGTGATGTGAAAGTTGTTTCAAGGGGACAAACACCTGGACTGTGGCATGCCGGAGGGGGTTACATGGCAAAACTCCCACGGAAAATTACATAGTTGATGCAGAGTCTGGCTTTAAGCCATAAAGGGCATAAATCACCTAACATTCCTAAATTGTTTGGAATAACATGCTTTAAAACATCAGGTATGATGTTGTATCGATCAGGTAGTGTAAGGGTTACACCCGCTTCACAGTAACAGACCAATCTCCCCGTTTAATGCACCGCAAACAACCGCAAACAGTCCCTTTGCACAACCGCAAACTCCCCATTTGCACAAGGTTGGATACCAAGCTAGCCATGTCCTGTTCCTTGTCCTCACTGATGTCATTGAAGGTCTCTTCCTCCACCCAGCCACCAAGGGTCCCCGAAAGGTGACAGCAAGCCCCCTGGGACGCCTGCTGTGTTTGGTCTTCCACCTCCTCAAAGCCACCTTCCTTCTCTCACTCCTCTTCTTCAGACTCCCAGAGTCTGGGGGCTTCCACTGCCCAGCATGGAAGATTATACACAGGTCAGAGTCGGGGGCTTCCACTGCCCAGCATGGAAGATTATACACAGGTCAGAGTCTGAAGACTTCCACTGCCCAGCATGGAATATTATACACAGGTCAGAGTCTGGGGGCTTCCACTGCACAGCATGGAATATTATACACAGGTCAGAGTCTGGGGGCTTCCACTGCACAGCATAGAAGATTATACGCTTTGCCTCCGTCTGCGTTATTATAAGGTGTGTACTGTTAAGTAGTACTATTCCTATCGGTTTAATCCCTGTTACGTCCACTATCAGGGGACGTGTATATGGCATGGATTTTTGGAAGCGGGAGATGGAAAAAGATGCTTGGTCGGTCCTCCCACTTCAAATTTGGGGCACTGCGCGTGCAATCTAAGGTGCCACCAGATATGAGTGTCACTGTGCACTGGCAAAAGTTGGCAGAGTAGATGCAATAGGCTTCACACACACGCCTGTAGGCAGGCAATTGCTATTCAATCTATTACAGTCAAAAAAGTTTTGTTTTATGTCACTGAGCACAATATAAGCTGTGAGCCTGACACAGGCAGGCAACTGAAATTAGATTAAAGGAAAAAAGGGTTGTTTTTTTTCAATGTATGGTACACCAACTATGACTGGTGAAACAGAGCAGAATATTAGCTGTGAGCCTGACAAAGGCAGGCAACTGAAATTAGATTACAGGAAAAAAATGGTTGTTTTCAATGTATGTTACACCACCAGGTATGAGTAGTGAAAATAAGCACAATATAAGCTGTTAGGTGTTAGCCTGTTACACACACACGCTGGCAGGCAGACATAGATTACACGAAAAAAATTCTAAAATAAAATAAATGATGTTCAAAGTTTCCTCAATGATAAAGTATAGGGGCGAAACGAAAATCGCATGTGTTCTCCGTTCGCCGAGAACAGTTCTTCGGTGAACTGTTCGGGACATCACTACATGTGATATATATACATATACATATATATATATATATATATATATATATATAGTAAATAAATAGTACATCTGTGTTCACATTTGAATGTCTAAAACAAGTTTAAAAACCTGCTTCCAGCTCCGCGAAAAACAGTTATCACAATGCATTCTGGGAAGTTGAACTGGGACATCTGCCCACAAATGCATCGCTCTTCAATCCTTAGCCATTATCAAACATGGCTTCCTTTAAGCTTATGCATGCTGTATTACACAGCTTTAATGAAAAGCCAAGGTTGGATTAAACATAAGCTGAGTATCCAATCCATGTACAACTGTTTCAAGCTTACTGGCTATCATCAGCATGGAACGGGATCTCAGCCTGTGTTGTGGAAATTATGAGTAGGTAGTTCACCACAACAATCATTTATAATATGGTGGGCAAAAGAGCGATAAAAGCCCTCCACCGTACAGTAGTACAGTAAATAAAATGTACCGTACATCTGTGTTCACATTTGAATGTCTAAAACAAGTTTAAAAACCTGCTTTGAGCTTAGAATTCTGAGAAAAACTGTTATTACACTGCATTCTGGGATATACATAATTCTGTGTAATAGAAATGCATAATAGAAACATTTTGAATCCCATTTCCCTTTAATACCTTTAATAAAAGTCCACAAAAAAAACATACTGCAATTTTGTAAAACTTCAATCTTCACTACTTTTGCCAAATTTGATATAGTTCTATAAACTATAGAATTAAATAAATCATTGTTATTGAACAGTGTTACATTCACTAATGTAAGTAATGCAGTGTTAGATTAAAAGTAATATTGTTTTAAATTCTTAATGCAATAAAAACGGTTACAAATGAAATGACTGGAAGGTTTCACAGACTGAAATATTAAAACTACAGCAGATCTTTCATTAGAATTTGTTTACTGTATTAGAAATTACATTATTTTGAAATGTTCATTTTAAATAAGGCAAACATAACAGAAAATAACAAAGTTGATGAGAAAAGAGGTTTTAAGTTCTTTTTAATACTTGCTTTTAAAGGGATATGGAAGGTTCCTGGATATTACTAGGCATATTACAGTATATCACTGTGTATATATTTACTGTTATGTACTTTATTTTATTAGGAAGAGCTTAAAAGCTCTGGGCCTCATTCTAATCAGGGCCGTAAAACAGCTGCATGTCTGCGATTCCTTGCGACCGGGTATAGAAGAAAATCCTATGAGTACCCGAAAGGACTTGCAAGAGGGTTAAACACCTGATTGTAGCCAATACTGCACTTTAAAATACGTGAAAAGCGATGAAAGACATTAGAATGCATTGCACAACAGCCTCAAGCTCGCAAATCTGCAATCAAAACATATTTTCTTATATGTTCAATTTCCGTGTAATATCAATCTCTATAATCAAGGATTTAATACATATCAGGCCACCCACATGGACTAGAACAGTATCGTCATTCATTTTTATTGTTTTGTACATTGACTGATTGCGAGTCCGATCGCATATTGGACCCCTAAAAGCTAACTGATTGACGTTAAACCTCCATGTTTTACTGTTTTACTGATGTAATGATGACGGTCTCATTTTCTATTGGTTGTTTCTAAATCGGTAGTTATGGCCTTGCTTTATTGATCATGATCATGCTCTGAGATGCTACTTACAATTGCATGGTTTATGGTTTTGGCCGTTAAATTGCTCGCTTGTTCAATTGAATCGCTCTGTAACTGTAGAAGACCTACGGCCGGTATAAAGGCTTTTGGTCAGGTAGCTGCGGCCTTGTTCTATGGAATCTCTCTGTAACTGTTGCAAATACCAAGCCTGCAGACTTATGGCTGGTATAAAGGCAACTGCAGGCTTGCAACTGAATTGGGCCACTTGTAATATTAAATAAGAAAAGGCTATGGCACTCTTCAGTTTTATATATTTTGCATGTTGAGCGCGCATAGAGGTATGAGACAAGTTAAAAAGGTCTTATTGACCTCTGTATTGTAAATATAAAATAATATCTAATTCAAAATGTCAAAATTATTTATTAAAATGATATAGTTGGTCTCGCTGTTACTTTTTGTGAACAATGTTTTGCAATTCTCCAAATAGAGAAGGGTTTATACAGCAGTAATGGTCCCCCTATCTCTGGACACATTCCTCTGGAGTACTAATGGCTATCTCTGTTCTATACAGATGAGCAGTAATAACTAGCCGTGAGTTGGCTAGTAGCCCCCCAATCATTTCCCCTGATCTTAAAGGGCCATGAATATGATCTTCCACACAAAAGGATACTAGAAAAGTTTTGCAAGTAAAAGACAGAAATGTAAAAAAAACAACAAAAAAAGGGAAAGCGCTAATAAGTCTCTTCACACTCTGCTTATATTAAAATGCAATAAACTTAGAAAATAAGAAAAAGGAAATTAGATTGTGACTTATATTATTTTTTATGCGCCAGTACACATTACGAAGTTATGATGCTTTTGAGATGTATTTAATGTGGTTTAATACAGTATTAAAGTAAGAATGTGTTAGTAGCACACATAATTAGCCCCAGAAATACTGAGCAGCGTGAGACAAGAGGGATGGAGGAGGGAGCTTTAATGGTAATGTCACTAATAAAGATCAATGATCTTAGAATTAAACATATACAGGAATAGAGAATACGGAGCAGCAAAACTGAACGGAGCCGATTGTATTAATATGCTATCCAGAAGGAAAAGCTTCAATGCAGATAGGTTACTGCCTGAAATTAAAGGGACAAGGAGCACAATTCTATTTTTCATGCTATTAAAATGACAGCTTTAGCATTATTACTTTGTGTTTTACATGAAAACATATTTTAAAGGCGTATTTATATTTGTGGATATCCTGTGTAAGTCTGTTTTATCCGGGCGTCTCATATCAATTCATTTTATTGAGGAATTCTGAATATTTGTATTTTAAAGTACATTTGAAATTTCTTCGGTGAGCTCCACCCCTGAAGCACCTATGTAGGCAGAGCGCCCTGGCCAATGAGCGGTGTGGAGTTGTGTCCTAGCCAACCAGCTGTCTTCTGAACAGCTTTACATTGTTGTACTTGAAACAGATACATTGTTGTACTTGCCTCTGATTGGCCAAAACTAATTGTGACTTTTATGCTAATTTACCTTGAATTTTCATTGGTGTTCCTTCTAAAAAACAACTGCCTGAAAACTGAAAAAATGTTGCAAACATCAGGGTAAGTTTATTAATGTTTATTATGGGATTGGAAATGTTTGCATTCACTACTCATTCTCTATCAGATGCTTCATAATCCAGGAAACTTAAATGTAAAAGCTAATTATACATGTGTAAATTCTAGGAACAGTAGAAATATATCTACAATACATAGGGAAACAGACAACTAGTACAACTAAGTTAAAGGTCCCCACACCAAAGAGCTTACAATCAAGGTAATGTTGGGATGTGAGACGGAAGAGTGACAGATTTATGATGGTAGTGATATAGGCATAGGGTAGGCAAGTTCAGTCCTAGAATGCTACACACAGGCCAGGATTTGAGCATGTCCCTACTGCCTACAGATGAGACAATCACTTATTCAATCATCCTGAGTGACTCATCTGTGCACGGAAAGGAAATCCTCAAATCCAGGTCTGTGTGTGGCTCCTCAACCCCTTGACTAGACAATAGACTGAAGGAGGTGGTGGTGTATTAGGATATAGGTCGCGTGTGAGCACATTCTGCATGTTAAAGGGTTTCTGTCATCCCAAAATTCACTTACATTAAATGAAAAACTAACTATACATTGTGCTGGTCATTTGATTCAAAAGTGAGTAATTCCTGAGTAAATCATTTTTTTTCTCTGCTGTATTCTTATGCAAATGAGCAGCTTGTGAAGGCTAATTAGCTGCCTTCATGTGCTAATTAAGACTATGGTGGCAAAACAATGTCCTCTAAGGTTACCATGCTGTTAAATCCCATCTACACACTTCCCAAGCACTCAGCTGCAAATTAGCATACTGAGTCCTGAATTAGTATACAGGAAATGCTAAATGTTTCAATAATTATTTATGTTGGAAAAAAATGGCTAGTACAATGTATAGACATTTTTTAATGCTGTTTACAATAAAACCTCAACTTCCTGTGGGAAGTCATTTTAAGGCTAAAGGTAAAGTTCCACTGTCACTTTAAGGTAAAACCATCTTACCATATCATTCTTTGACAAAATAATCTAAATAAAAAAAAAAAAAGAAAGAAAATTGGCACAAAAACTAAAACTGCACAACCCAGAAGTGCTAATAGAGTTTATTGGACAGCTACTTGGATGAGGAAAGCAGAGGCGAAAAATAATGATTTATGCTGTAAGTGTAGATCATTGCCAGGCAATTTATTTCACTTACTACGGATTTGTCCTCACATTCAAACCTTTTGGGAAGAGCAAAGGAAAAGCTTTGAGCTTATTAGGAGCTGTGACTAAGAACCTGATGTTATACCTTCTATTCTGTTTTATATAAAGAGAAAGGAAACTCAATATATATATGTTACAGGCAATGTGTTTAACGCAGGCATTGTGTACAATGGCCGGACAATGTGTAGAATCCTTGAATCTTTTAATGTGGTCATTCTGTAGAATGACCGGGCAATGTGTTGAATGCGTTGTTTTATATATTACAGAGCTGATTCGCTGATTCAAGAGCCCTACACCCAAAATATTTGCTAGTAACAGGTGCCATAAACACAAGACAAAATTGGCCAGACTGTGAATTAGGGGAAAAATGTATTACATTATGGTCTAAAAATTTGGCAGGAACCACCCACAGAGGCCAGAAACGACATTATACTGAAAACAGTATGGATCCAATTAAAGAATATTTTGTCATTATCAAATTAAAGTTGGACTTAAGGGAAGGAAAATAATATAATCATCCTCCAACGTGGAGTAACTCGACGGCGCTTAGTCTGCGCCAAACATAGCAATGGCCCCGCAGGCACTTGTCGTCCCCAGCTCCTCGGTCGCGCCTCTCATAGCTCAAGCCCCCTTCACGGACAAAGAATATTGGTTTATGTTAACTGTTTCATTCATTAAAAGCTATATGACATATTAAAATCATGCATTGGACGAATGTGTTTACAAACAGTGCGCGTGCAGAGCTACCCGTCAGCTCTGTCATTCAAAGTGCCACAGTTCTTTGCCTTGCTCTAATAAATGATGCTCTAATCCTTATAATTAAATATGGTTGATTTGGACTAATAATTTAAAAACCTTGTTGTCATTATTCTACACATTGCCCAGGCATTGTACACAATGCACATTCAACACATTGCACGTAACATATATATATATATATATATATATATATATATATATAATATAATATATATAATATAATATATATACAGTGGATATAAAAAGTCTACACACCCCTGTTAAAATGTCAGGTTTCTGTGCTGTAAAAAAATTAGACAAAGATAAATCATTTCAGAACTTTTTCCACCTTTAATGTGACCTATAAACTGTACAACTCAATTGAAAAACAAACTGAAATCTTTTAGGTAGAGGGAAGAAAAAATATAAAAATAAAATAATATGGTTGCATATGTATGCACACCCTTAAACTAATACTTTGTTGAAGCACCTTTTGATTTTATTACAGCACTCAGTCTTTTTGGGTATGAGTCTATCAGCATGGCACATTTTGACTTGGCAAGATTTGCCCACTCTTCTTTGCACAAAACACTCCAAATCTGTCAGATTGCGAGGGCATCTCCTGTGCACAGCCCTCTTCAGATCACCCCCACAGATTTTCAATCGGATTCAGGTCTGGGCTCTGGCTGGGCTATTCCAAAACTTTAATCTTCTTCTGGTGAAGCCATTCCTTTGTTGATTTGGATGTATTCTTTGGGTCGTTGTCATGCTGAAAGATGAAGTTCCTCTTCATGTTCAGCTTTCTAGCAGAAGCCTGAAGGTTTTGTGCCAATATTGACTGGTATTTGGAACTTTTCATAATTCCCTCTATCTTAATTAAGGCCCCAGTTCCAGCTGAAGAAAAACAGCCCCAAAGCATGATGCTGCCACCACCATGCTTCGCTGTGGGTATGGTGTTCTTTTGGTGATGTGCAGTGTTGTTTTTGCGCCAAACATATATTTTGGAATTATGGCCAAAAAGTTCAACCTTAGTTTCACCAGACCATAACACCTTTTCCCACAGGCTTTTGGGAGACTTCATATGTGTTTTTGCAAAATGTAGCCTGGCTTGGATGTTTTTCTTCGTAAGAAAAGGCTTTCGTCTTGCCACTCTACCCCATAGCCCAGACATATGAAGAATAAGGGAGATTGTTGTCACATGTACCACAAAGCCAGTACTTGCCAGATATTCCTGCAGCTCCTTTAATGTTGCTGTAGGCCTCTTGGTAGCCTCCCAGACCAGTTTTCTTCTCGTCTTTTCATCAATTTTCACCAGTTCTTGGTAATGTCACTGTTGTGCCATATTTTCTCCACTTGATGATGACTGACTTCACTGTGTTCCATGGTATATCTAATGCCTTGGAAATTCTTTTGTACCCTTCTCCTGACTGATACCTTTTAACAATGAGATCACTCTGATGCTTTGGAAGCTCTCTGTGGACCATGGCTTTTTCTGTGGGATGCGACTAAGAAAATTTCAGCAGCTGAACTTTATTTGGGGTTAATCAGAGGCACTTTAAATGATGGCAGGTGTATCCTGACTCCTATTTAACACGATTTGGAATGTGATTGCTTAGTTCTGAACACAGCTACATTCCCAGTTATAAGAGGGTGTGCAGACTTATGCAACCACATTATTTTTCTTTTTTTTTTTCATGGCACAACAGCAAACCTGCCAAGAGACGGCCGCCTACCAAAACTCATGGACCGGGCAAGGAGGGCATTAATCAGAGAGGCAGCACAGAGACCTAAGGTAACCCTGGAGGAGCTACAGAGTTCCACAGCAGGGACTGGAGTATCTGTACATAGGACGACAATAAGCTGTACTCTCCATAGAGTTGGGCTTTATGGCAGAGTGGCCAGAAGAAAGCCATTACTTTCAGCAAAAAACTAAATGACCCGTTTTGAGTTTGCAAAAAGACATGTGGGAGACTCCAAAAATGTATGAACAAAGGTGCTCTGGTCTGATGAGACTAAAATTTAACTTTTCGGCCATCAAAGAAAATGTCTGGCGCAAACCCAACACATCACCAAAAGAACACCATCCAAACATGGCAGTATCATGCTGTGGGGATGTTTTTCAGCAGCCGGGACTGGGAAACTGGTCAGAGTTGAGGAAACGATGGATGGTGCTAAATATAGGGATATTCTTGAGCAAAAGCTGTACCACTCTGTGCGTGATTTGAGGCTAAGACGGAGGTTCACCTTCCAGCAGGACAATGACCCCAAACACACTGCTAAAGCAACACTTGAGTGGTTTAAGGGGAAACATGTAAATGTGTTGGAATGGCCTAATCAAAGCCCAGACCTCAATCCAATAGAAAATCTGTGGTCAGACTTAAAGATTGCTGTTCATAAGCGCAAACCATCCAACTTGAAGGAGCTGGAGCAGTTTTGCAAGGAGGAATGGGCAAAAATCCCAGTGGTAAGATGTGGCAAGCTCAGTTATGCAAATCCTCAAACAATCCATGTTAATTCCATGCTGTGAGGAAACAAAACACGAAAAATGCCAAGGGGTTGCAAGGCACTGTATATATATATATATATATATATATATATATGTATATATATATATATATATATATATATACATATATACACAGAGAGAAAGAGACACAGAGAGATAGATACAGAGACAGAGACAAAGATATCCAGTGGGCCTCATTCTATTATCGGCCGCAAGGACCGGCCGCAAGCTTTCCGGCTATTCTATTCCCCTCCAGCCGGGGGTTCCGGAAGGCTTGCGGCCGGTGCCTTGCTATCTCTTGCGGCCGCTCGCGCCAGAGGAAAGCCCTTGATCTAAAACGTCCGCAAGGAAATCGGCTGTAAGAAAAGCCTGGTTGCTATTCTATTGCTCCGGGAACCCTCTCTGCAAGGCTAAAAACGAGCCGCAGCTTACTTGCAGCAAACAGGTCCCGCTAGCACCAATTAAGCACATAACATAGCTCAAATAAAGCCATCCTGCACTTTGCAGAGTCTATAAAGTGATATTCAGTGTTAGCAAAAATAGCACATAATTACCCTATACTCAAATCCGTAAAATAATTTTTTTTTAATATACGTAAAATATCCATGGAAAAAGTCCAGAGTGCTTGGAGCACCTCAGACATGCCCACGCCGCAGCCGGAAAATAAACAGTTAATTTGAACTCGGGTTTGGGCTGATGTGCAAGCTTGAGAGTGGGTTACTTTTAATCATGTCCCCCAATATGATCCCTAGCATTTACAGAGATGTACAGTGCAGGCTTGAATTTATTTTTTAGTTTTTAGATTTCACAGCTTACGGCCGGTTTCAAGATATGCAGCCGGCCGTAAGAGGAGATCCTTGCGGGGCCGTATAATAGAATCGCGAGTTAACAGAACCCCCGCAAGGAATCGCAGCCTTACGGCCGATTTACGGCCGATAATAGAATGAGGCCCAGTATGTGTATATAAATATATTTAGATAGATATATGTATGAATGAATATATATATATATATATACATATGTATATATATATATAGAAAACAACAAAGTCAGAGGTGCTCATCAGAGAACGAACTAACCTTAATAGGTTAGTTCTATAGCCATGATAAGCTACTCTGAGAGCAACCTCTTTTAGCTCACTTGTGCCCTTCCCAGGGAGAAATATCCTGTAGTATATCAGTCTGGTCCCACTCAAAAGAGTGAACCAGCCCCGAAATACCAGGCAATTCTACCCTGAACAGGAGAAACAGCAAACCCTAGACGCGTTTCGGCCTTTGTGGGCCTCGTCAGTGAGGTGCAGCTGAACTCCCTAAGGCACAGTGAGCAAGGGGTCCACGTCTGGAGTCCCCTATTACCCTTAGGGAGACTAAACACTAAAGGTAATTTGCATATAGAAAACAACAAAGTCAGAGGTGCTCATTAGAGAACGAACCAACCTTAATAGGTTAGTTCTATAGCCATGATAAGCTACTCTGAGAGCAACCTCTTTTAGCTCACTTGTGCCCTTCCCAGGGAGAAATATCCTGTAGTATATCAGTCTGGTCCCACTCAAAAGAGTGAACCAGCCCCGAAATACCAGGCAATTCTACCCTGAACAGGAGAAACAGCAAACCCTAGACGCGTTTCGGCCTTTGTGGGCCTCGTCAGTGAGGTGCAGCTGAACTCCCTAAGGCACAGTGAGCAAGGGGTCCACGTCTGGAGTCCCCTATTACCCTTAGGGAGACTAAACCCTAAAGGTAATTTGCATATAGAAAACAACAAAGTCAGAGGTGCTCATTAGAGAACGAACCAACCTTAATAGGTTAGTTCTATAGCCATGATAAGCTACTCTGAGAGCAACCTCTTTTAGCTCACTTGTGCCCTTCCCAGGGAGAAATATCCTGTAGTATATCAGTCTGGTCCCACTCAAAAGAGTGAACCAGCCCCGAAATACCAGGCAATTCTACCCTGAACAGGAGAAACAACAAACCCCAGACGCATTTCGGCCTTTGTGGACCTCATCAGTGAGGTGCAGCTGAACTCCCTAAGGCACAGTGAGCAAGGGGTCCACGTCTGGAGTCCCCTATTACCCTTAGGGAGACTAAACCCTGAAGGTAATTTGCATATAGAAAACAACAAAGTCAGAGGTGCTCATTAGAGAACGAACCAACCTTAATAGGTTAGTTCTATAGCCATGATAAGCTACTCTGAGAGCAACCTCTTTTAGCTCACTTGTGCCCTTCCCAGGGAGAAATATCCTGTAGTATATCAGTCTGGTCCCACTCAAAAGAGTGAACCAGCCCCGAAATACCAGGCAATTCTACCCTGAACAGGAGAAACAACAAACCCCAGACGCATTTCGGCCTTTGTGGACCTCATCAGTGAGGTGCAGCTGAACTCCCTAAGGCACAGTGAGCAAGGGGTCCACGTCTGGAGTCCCCTATTACCCTTAGGGAGACTAAACCCTAAAGGTAATTTGCATATAGAAAACAACAAAGTCAGAGGTGCTCATTAGAGAACGAACCAACCTTAATAGGTTAGTTCTATAGCCATGATAAGCTACTCTGAGAGCAACCTCTTTTAGCTCACTTGTGCCCTTCCCAGGGAGAAATATCCTGTAGTATATCAGTCTGGTCCCACTCAAAAGAGTGAACCAGCCCCGAAATACCAGGCAATTCTACCCTGAACAGGAGAAACAGCAAACCCCAGACGCGTTTCGGCCTTTGTGGGCCTCGTCAGTGAGGTGCAGCTGAACTCCCTAAGGCACAGTGAGCAAGGGGTCCACGTCTGGAGTCCCCTATTACCCTTAGGGAGACTAAACCCTAAAGGTAATTTGCATATAGAAAACAACAAAGTCAGAGGTGCTCATTAGAGAACGAACCAACCTTAATAGGTTAGTTCTATAGCCATGTTAAGCTACTCTGAGAGCAACCTCTTTTAGCTCACTTGTGCCCTTCCCAGGGAGAAATATCCTGTAGTATATCAGTCTGGTCCCACTCAAAAGAGTGAACCAGCCCCGAAATAACAGGCAATTCTACCCTGAACAGGAGAAACAGCAAACCCCAGACGCGTTTCGGCCTTTGTGGGCCTCGTCAGTGAGGTGCAGCTGAACTCCCTAAGGCACAGTGAGCAAGGGGTCCACGTCTGGAGTCCCCTATTACCCTTAGGGAGACTAAACCCTAAAGGTAATTTGCATATAGAAAACAACAAAGTCAGAGGTGCTCATTAGAGAACGAACCAACCTTAATAGGTTAGTTCTATAGCCATGATAAGCTACTCTGAGAGCAACCTCTTTTAGCTCACTTGTGCCCTTCCCAGGGAGAAATATCCTGTAGTATATCAGTCTGGTCCCACTCAAAAGAGTGAACCAGCCCCGAAATACCAGGCAATTCTACCCTGAACAGGAGAAACAGCAAACCTCAGACGCGTTTCGGCCTTTGTGGGCCTCGTCAGTGAGGTGCAGCTGAACTCCCTAAGGCACAGTGAGCAAGGGGTCCACGTCTGGAGTCCCCTATTACCCTTAGGGAGACTAAACCCTAAAGGTAATTTGCATATAGAAAACAACAACGTCAGAGGTGCTCATTAGAGAGCGAACCAACCTTAATAGGTTAGTTCTATAGCCATGATAAGCTACTCTGAGAGCAACCTCTTTTAGCTCACTTGTGCCCTTCCCAGGGAGAAATATCCTGTAGTATATCAGTCTGGTCCCACTCAAAAGAGTGAACCAGCCCCGAAATACCAGGCAATTCTACCCTGAACAGGAGAAACAGCAAACCCTAGACGCGTTTCGGCCTTTGTGGGCCTCGTCAGTGAGGTGCAGCTGAACTCCCTAAGGCACAGTGAGCAAGCTTATCATGGCTATAGAACTAACCTATTAAGGTTGGTTCGTTCTCTGATGAGCACCTCTGACTTTGTTGTTTTCTATCTGCAAATTACCTTTAGGGTTTAGTCTCCCTAAGGGTAATAGGGGACTCCAGACCTGGACCCCTTGCTCACTGTGCCTTCGGGAATTCAGCTGCACCTCACTGACGAGGCCCATAAAGGCCAAAACGCGTATGGGGTTTACTGTTTCTCCTGTTCAGGGTAGAATTGCCTGGTATTTCGGGGCTGGGTCACTCTTTTGAGTGGGACCAGACTGATATACTACAGGAGATTTCTCCCTGGGAAGGGCACAAGTGAGTTAAAAGAGGTTGCTTTCAGAGTAGCTTATTATGGCTATAGAACTAACCTATTAAGGTTGGTTCGTTCTCTGATGAGTACCTCTGACTTTGTTGTTTTCTATGTGCAAATTACCTTTAGGGTTTAGTCTCCCTAAGGGTAATAGGGGACTCCAGACGTGGACCCCTTGCTCACTGTGCCTTAGGGAATTCAGCTGCACCTCACTGACGAGGCCCATAAAGGCCGAAACGCGTCTGGGTTTTGCCGTTTCTCCTTTTTAGAGTAGAATTGCCTGGTATTTCGGGGCTGGGTCACTCTTTTGAGTGGGACCAGACTGATATACTACAGGAGATTTCTCCCTGTGAAGGGCACAAGTGAGCTAAAAGAGGTTGCTCTCAGAGTAGCTTATCATGGCTATAGAACTAACCTATTAAGGTTGGTTCGTTCTCTGATGAGCACCTCTGACTTTGTTGTTTTCTATATATATATATACACACACTAGAAGTTAGCTGCAGATTGAAATTTATTAATTGAAAAATAGAAATTTTAATTGATAGAACATCAATTGGAGTGTGAAAATATAATTTAATACAATCTTTTTTTTTCTATTTCTTTTATTCTTTTTTCTTTTTTTATTCTTTATTTTTCTCTTTATTTTTGTTCTTTTATTTTCTTTATTATTTGTTTCTGCCAAATCTTTTATTTATTTATTATCTTTTATTGTTTTTTTTTATTTTATGTTTTTTTTCCTGACTGGTCTAGTTTTATCTCTAGTGTACACCTATCTGTCCAGTGCGTTTCCTGGTAGAAGTCTTTTATCTGCAATGAGGCAGATAAAGACTCTTATCAGGTTGGTCTCGTGTGCAGATATTCTCCCATCCTTTGACACCTGATAGGAGGTGAGAGAAGCAAGTTTTTTTTACAGACGACATTCATGTTATACCTGTTACTGCTATTTGGCCAGGAACCTGAGGGAATGGTTGCCAAGTGGATATGCAGAGTGGCAGTCTTACAATAGAACTTAATAGAGAACATATATCAATTCAGGTTTCTTACACTGCTTCCAAAGGGCCTCATTCAAATTAATGAATGTTACTGCCTTGGAGGTCATCCAAGCCTGGGACTCCGGGCTTGAATGACCCCCAAGGCAGTAATCCATTCTCCAAGCCTGGCGGACTTGTGGCCACAAATGTCAGTATTGGCTAGCGGGGATGTGCCAGCTAGCCAATGTAGTACATGTAATCCTCCTGTCCCCCCTAATGCCCCCCATCAATTACAATGCTGTACAGTGCGGCATTGAATATATATTTAACCTTAAAGATCTCCAAGCCCGTACTCGCACGGGCTTGGATTCAAATCTCCCATCGTGGCTCCCTAAGGGACCGCGGCACATTAAAGGCTAACCCTCATGCCACAGGGGTACAGTAAGTACCCCTGTGGCAACTAATATTAACCCCCACATGCTGCGGGGTCCCCATTGGTTCCCCCAGAGGGTTCACACATTAACCCTTGCAGTAGTGGTCACGATTGGTACCCTTCTGCATTAAAAATTCAAAATTCCCACTGCGTGGGTCCTGATAGGACCTTAAAGGTCCTTAAAGGACCCACAATAAATAAAACTATTAAACTATGCCATGGGGGTACTATAAGTACCCCCCCGCCACCAGCACCTAAAATAACCTGATCACTCATGCGGGTCAATATAGTCCCCCATGAGACTAAAATTATCCCTTTTGGTCCAGAAGGGGTCTATATAGAGCCCTATAGGACACAATTAACCCCTAGGTTAACCCTACAAGTGCCATGAGGCTTCTCCAGGACCCTCATGACACAAAGTCTAAGCACTACACTATTAATCCTACCCATTCCCCATTAACCCTAACTAAACCCTATCGACCCCAAGTGTCCCCCTTTAACCCTAGCTGTGCCTATTTGACCCCATCTAAGCCTATTTAACCCCATCTAGGCCTATCTAACTCCTTCTAGGCCTATTTAATCCGTTTTATCCGATCTAACTCGATCTAAGCTTATGTAACCCCATCTAAGCCTATTTAACCCCATCACTATGGGGGTCTATACAGACCCCCATAAGCCTCTATTTAACCCTCACAGGACAAATAGAACCCTAATATTAACCCCTTAAGTGCCATGAGGGTCCTCCAGGACCCCCATGACACTTAGTACAAACACTACACTATTCCCCCCCAATAAACCACTAAATCTAAACTAACCCCCCTTTACCCTAACCTATTAACCCCTACCTACCTAACACCTACCCTAACCTATTAACACCTACACTATGTACCTAACACCCTAACTACCCCACAAATTACACAAAATATAAAAAGCTAAGTTACACAAAATAAAAAAAACCTGTTATTAAAAATAAAAAAAGGACATTACACAAACACCCCCCCCCCCCCAAGGTAAGTGGTCCTATTTATTCTATTTTAGGTTAGATTTAGGGTTTTTTATGTATTGTAGATATGGGGTAACGTATTATAGGTAGAGGGTAATGTTTTATAGATAGGGGTAATGTATTGTAGTCAGGGGGATATGTAATGTAGAAAGGGGGGAATGTATTGTAGTTAAGGGCATATTTGTAATGTATTTATTGCTGTATTGTAATGTTATGTATATTTGTGTATGTATTTTCTTTGTATGTGCATAATTCTTTTTTAACTTTTTTGTAGTGAGGGGTTTGTGTAATGTTCTTTTTTTATTATTTGTAACATAGTTTTTTTATTTTGTATAACAGCTTTTTATTTTGTGTAATTAGTTGAGTGGGGGTTTAATAGGGGGTTAGGTAGGTAGTGTAGGTGTTAATAGGTTAGGGTAGCTGTTAAGAAGGTAGGAGTAATAGGTTAGGGTAGAGGGGGGTTAGTTTAGATTTAGTGGTTTATTGGGGGTAGTGTAGTGTAGTGTTTGTACTTAGTGTCATGAGGGTTCTGGAGGACCCTCATGGCACTTATGGGGTTAATATTAGGGTTCTAATTGTCCCATGAGGGTCTTCATAGACCCTTATCGGACTGATGGAGTTACATAGAGGCTTATGGGAGTCTGTAAGGACCCCAATAAGTGATGGGGTTAGATGGAGGCTTATGGGGGTCTGTACTGACCCCCATAAGTGATGGGGTTAAATAGGCTTAGATGGGGTTAGATAGGCTAAAATGGGATTACATATGCTTAGATGAGGTTTGATAAACTACATGGGATTAAATAGGCCTAGAAGAGGGTTAATTAGGACTACAATGGGTTAAATAGGTCTATATAGGCCCCTTTTGGTCCAAAAGGGTTAATTTTGGTCTCATGGGGGTCTATATTGACTCCCATGAGTGATGGGGTTAATTTTAGGTGCCGGGGGGGGGGGGTACTTATAGTAACCCCACGGCATGAGTTAATAGTTTTATTGATTGCGCAAATTTAAGGACCTTTAAGGTCCTTTCAGGACCTGCACGGCCGGGAATTGGATTTTTTTATGTAGAGGGTTCCCCCACTGCCAGGGTTAATGTGGGGACCCCGCAGCATGGTGGGGGGGTTAATGTTAGTTGCAGCAGAGGGAAATTTAGACCCCGGAATTCTCTGGGCTTTAAGTTTGAATTCAAGACCGCAGACTCAGACCTGCGGCGGGTAATTTAAATATCATAGATGCTGCGGGTTCCATACGCCCTGCATTATAGGGTTAATGTGTGCACATTGCAGGGGTCCCAATCGGACACCTGCATTATAGGGTTAATGTGTGCTCCCTGCAGGTGTCCGATCGGACCCCTGCATTATAGGGTTAATTTAGGGACACTGCAGGGGTCCCGATTGGGACCCCTGCATCCAGTAGGGGGCTTAATTGGGTCTTAATTGGAGGGTACGTAAGGGCTCACAGCCCTTGCGACTGCTCCAGGGTGGAAGTAAGCTGCAGCCATTTTTGGCTGTATTACTGGGTTGACGGGAGGGTGATCATAGGATTTAAATAGGGATTTCTAATGGCCAAAACTTTTATGGCCGCATGGGATCAAAGGCTTTGTTTGCAGTAAGCTGCAGCTGGGGTGGCCGCAAGGGAACGCAGGGTGCTGGCCGTAAGCTGGTCTGAACCTTCAGCCGCAGGGGATAAGGATAGCTAAGTAGCTTGTGGCAGCCCCTTGCTCCACCCCTTGCGGCTACTTTTGCAGAAATCGTAGCATTTGAATGCGACCCAATGTATGTAATCTGGTTAGGAATAAAATAAAGTATCCACCACCCTTCAAACAGAACTGACTATAATAGTAAAGAAAGGAACTCTGTCTACCTAAAATAAAGTTGGTTTGTTAAGTTATTCTTGAAAACTGTACATTGTATTAGTCAATTTGTTCATCTGAAGTGAGCAATTCCTGAGATATTCATTAATGTCTGAGCCACATTAATATACAAATAATCAGCTCCAGAATACTAATAAACTGATTTAATTTATTAATTAGAAGCACAGTCTGATTGTCTGTCTCTGGGGTAGCTAAACAATATCCCAATGTCGTGGACTCTCCCAAGCTAATCAAGCACCCTGCACTGCAAATTAGCATACTGAGTAACACAAACAATGTTGAATATCTCTGATTTTTTTTTACAGTAGATAAAATGGGTAATACCAAGTAAGGACAGGTTTTGCATAATGTTTACCATGTTTTGGAGATGAAAGTGTCCCTTTAAAGACGGTATTGATTTATATGTATATTAAACGTCTGTACAGTATATCAGAAGGTATCTATGGTAATTATGGACAGATATATCTCTCCCTGGCTGTGCATATGCCCACCCTGCCCTGTGGTACTGGTCCGACATCTTGAGGCGGGATGCTGCCCTATAAAAAGGATTTCTCTGGGCCTGGGACTGGTTGATATAAGCAGAATTGGATCACTGGTTGTCAAATTTGCACAGATGGAATGGAACATTTTGAGGTTTAGCTTAAGGGACCACTGTGGTCATACAGTATCACTTTTAAATAAAATAAACATGATAATTTGCAACATGTTTTAAATAAATAAATAAATACAACCTTTTTTGATCTGTTTAGCTTTCATCTCTGCTCCTGCCTTGTAAAATAATGAGCTCCCCTTTAAATCTGGTGGTAGTACTTGCAGATGTAACCACCACATTCCCATTATACAGACAGACACTTACTGTGTATTAAAATGTCCTTCCCACCTCAGGAAGTTGGTCTGCCAAAGTCGAAATGGTCTATTTCTCAGCAGCATAATTGCATCTAAAAGATAATAAATGTATAGCAGTTATTGTATGTATGTTTGTCTTTTATACCTTTTATGGATATCTATTCAGACATTTGATAATTTTAAGTCATGATATAAGTGCTCATTAATAGATTGGATGTTTTATATATCAGTTGTGCTACTTAAACATTTACTGAAATTAAAGGTTGGATTACTTTTTATTATCTCTAAACACATGCTGTAATTCAAGAACTTTTAGAACCAGATACTTATTTAATGTTTGATACAATGTATCTATATTGAAATGTACTTTATACCAATAGGTTACAGTTAAGAGGAGGGATCTGTTGGACCGGCCAATGAATGGATCACACCAGTTGGGTCCTCTCCTCTGTAGCTTTCTGTGTATTGGTGCTAGAGATTCCCTGGATTCTCTGCTTCAGGATCAGGGCAAGATGGGAGTTAGTAAGTGACTCTATCCCAAGCACTGAGTAGGAAATGGTTTTAATATATCATGTTTCCTCACTATGTCTTAAGCACACATCGTGAGTGTTAGGGTAATGTTGAGCTACCATTCACTTTCAACTCTTGAGCCAACAGCCCATTGTCTCATATGCAGAATGGTAATATTCACTTTGCCATGGAAACTCACAACACCACAGCACTTCACTTCACAATTCTCCCCTATCAAAGCTGTTGTCACAGTTACAATACAGACTAACCAAATTGTATCATATATGTTTATAAGCACCACATACCCCATGATAATTAAAATTAGAGTATTGTCTCAATACAGATAATATGGATTGTTTAGTTTAAGTAGGATGATTTTAACATGATTATTAAAAGTTAAGTTTTAATTTAGATTCCAGGAGGTAGTTAACATCTATGAAGGAAGTGCTCTATATAATGTGTGTCTTGCCCCCTGTGTTGTATCTGGCAAATCATAGAGTTTAAGTAGTGCTCATAATTCGGTTTGGGGTGTTTTTTTCTGTCACACCATTAGAGGTTTCTTTTGTGGAACTCTCAGAGCTGGATGTAAATACCAGGCTTTTACTGAACACCATCATTCTGGCTTAAGGTTTTATTTGAATCTCATCAGCTAAATGTTGATGGACACATGATAATTGGCAGTCTTAGTGAGCTCTAAAAGGATTCTGCTCTGGCAGTCAATCCATGTACACAATTGTAGTGCCTGGGACATATAGGCACATTAATCTGCATCCTTCATCATGTTATTGGGTTAAGTAAACAACTTCAAATTCCTTTTCCATTCAAGGTTGTTTAGGAAAAATGTTGTATTTCTAGTTTCCCTTAGACTTTTTAGACAGTTAATTCTTCCGTTTTATTCTTTTAATGGTATTTGAGCTTTTTAGATCTCTGCCATGTTTGTCATACATTACATACTTGTTAGGCACCTAATCCCTGTATTCCCTTTTTTTCTATGTGGCATTCAATATATTAGTATACTCCTGTGATATTGTAGGGGCATTTGTTTCAGCATCTTTTGATGTTTTATATTTTTTATTTGTATTTGTAAACTAAGTTAAGTTTTAATGCAACTCTTCCTGCAAATTTTTTTGTTTTATGTAAACTTTTTTTAAATTATGTGACTTCATTAATTGTATCCTCTTCAAAGTAATTGTCATATAAAATGTATACTTCACTTAATTTTAAGAAGTGTAAAATATACCAATTTTCCTGTTCTCTATCTCTCTTGACAGCTGTGACCTAAAGCCACACCCACAAGGATGGGCTTCACCCTGTCTCATAATGCTCAGACGCAAAGCATGTCCCTATCTGCTTGAAGCTAAGCAGTATGAGTAGTGTGAAGCCCCTCTTTGTTGGCATGGTCACCGCTGTTAAATATGGCACTATAAATGAAAGAGAAATGGAAGACCTTAAATGCTTTAAAGGTCCTTTGGGGGTACTTTGGGGATTGTCTCTTCTGCCCATCGTTTTCCTGTCAAATATTATCCAGTATGGTATCTTTTGCTAAATTATAATGTACCGTATATACTCGAGTATAAGCCGAGTTTTTCAGCACTTTTTTTAAGGCTAAAAAGGGCCCCCTCAGCTTATACTCGAGTCAATCTCCCCCCGTGTCTCTCTAACCCCCCTCGTGTCTCTCTACCGCCCGTGTCTCTCTGACACCCTCTTGTGTCTCTCTAACCCCCCCTTGTGTCTCTCTACCCCCCCCGTGTCTCTCTACCCCCCCCGTGTCTCTCTACCCCCCCGTGTCTCTTTCCCTCCCCACTCCTCATCCTCAACCCACCCCCTCATTCTAACCCCCCCCCCTCCCCTCACTTACCTGCTCCGGCCTCTGCTCCTTCCGGGTCTTGATGTGGCGCGCATGTGACGTCATATGCGCGACACGTAATTAGCATATACCGGGTGCCGGCACCCGGAATATGCTAATGCTGTGATGCCACACGCAAGGGGGTTGAGGTTGAGGAGGGGGGTTGAGGAGGGGGGTTGAGGAGGGAGGTTGAGGAGGGAGGTTGAGGAGGGAGGATGAGGAGGGAGGATAAGGAGGGGGTGGAGGTTGAGGAGGGGGTGGAGGTTGAGGAGGGAGGTTGAGGAGGGGGTTGAGAATGAGGAGGGGGGTTGAGGATGAGGAGGGGGGTTGAGGTTGAGGAGGGGGGTTGAGGTTGAGGAGGGGGTTGAGGATGAGGGGGTTGAGGAGGGAGGTTGAGGATGAGGAGGGGTGAAGAGACACAGGGAAGGGAGAGGGGGGGATAGACATAGGGAAGGGAGAGGAGAGAAGAGACACAGGGAAGGGAGAGGGGCGGGAAGAGACACAGGGAAGGGAGAGGGGAGAAGAGACACAAGGAAGGGAGAGGGGAGAAGAGACACGGGAGAGAGAGGGGGACACAGAAGGCACAAAAGGGACACAGGGGGCAGCACATTTCACACCCTCGGCTTATACTCGAGTCACTCATTTTACCCAGTATTTTGTGGTAAAATAGGTGCCTCGGCTTATACTCGGGTCGGCTTATACTCGAGTATATACGGTAAGTGGATAGCATAATAGAGATTGGACCACAACATATTCAATTTAACTGTAGACAACTTATATTTTCCAACCTTAAACTTATTATGATTTTTTTTATATTGAGTTTTTTTAAGCCTAACAGGACCACTTAGAATCCAGGACACTTCATATATTTTTTAGACATTACGATATAACAAGCAATCTATCTTATTTCTGTCAACATTCATGTCATGTTATTTTTTTTTTTTTTCAGATTTTAGTAAAGGCTCATGTACTATGATAAAATTACCAGCAATTCCAAATCAATTCTTAGAAAATTGCAAAAGTAGTTATTTTAAACTGTTCTGCAAACAGTGCTTTTGCATCAGTTTTTTCTCCAAAATTGAAATGAATGGAGATTTGATACTGGTGTGATCAGAAGATAAATGAAAATAAATATAATAAGTAATACAAAAAAAGTTGTGTTTTAAGTTTGATTTCAAAATTTAAAAAAAATACATATATTAAAATACAATCACATATAGTTCTCAGCAGCGCGGGTTTGCCAAAAAACTTTTGTAACGCAATGTTAAAACTGCAGCCCTCGCATCTTGGTTGAGGCCAGGCAAGGAGCGCCGAAGGCGCTCATTGCGCTGGTGGAGATGAACGTTGTAGGCGCCCATCCCTTTGACCCTGTACGACTACACATCAACAGAAAACTCAATTACACAATTCACAATGCGAGACCCGTAGCACTTTGAAAAAATCCAGTTGAAAAATTACGGCCGTAACACTTTGCAAAAAGGAAAACAGGACTTAGAAAAAAAAATGCGACCTGTAGCACTTAAAAAAAATACGAGGTCCAAAAAAATACTAAGTTAACGGCTGAACCGCACACATAAAAATCCCCCACAAATAATCTAAAACAAAACATAAAAAAACATCACACCACTCGGGGACAGCCAGGACGTCTGGGAGTGAGGTTGCATGACAATTTAAACACAATTTACCCAGTTTCGGCACTCCAAAATCGCCTAAGCGACAAGAAAAATGGCGGCCGACTGTAAGACTGGAAAGCGGGAAAGCGAGACATAAAAAAAAACAAATACGAATCTAACGGCCGAACCGCGCACATCCAAAAAAGACAAAAACACAAAGAAAATAAAAATTACAAAAAAATGAACCTCACACACAGCATGGGGTGACAGCCAGGACGTCTGGGAGTGAGGTTGCACCACAATTTAAACACAATTTGCAGAGTTTCGGCAATCAAAAACTAGCCTAAGCGACAGAAAAATTGGTTGGATTAAAAAAACTAAAACAAGGCTACACAACCCCTAACCACGCTAAACCCCACCAGGCACATAAGACTTTTACCCAGGAACGTACAAGGTACAAAATACATTATTAGGAAACATGGAAAATGCTCCAGACCCGCGTAACACATACACAATCACAGCCATTTTACAACACTAACTTGCAAATAATAACATTACCATTCTAAAATGGCGCTTTACACAACTAAACAAACAGAATGCCCTTGCGCACGCAGCCTACTTATACTGCACACTTGCAGATTGTTAGCTCTACAGGATATTGATTGCTGGATATATTCATTACAAATAGGTAAAGTATATTAATTTAATCTTTAATTAATTAATTAATTAATTATTATTAAAACATATTTTTACATTAAAAAAAGAGTAGGGGTGAGGCTTGCAATGAGGCTCTCAGCGCAGGGCTCACAATGAGCGCTGAGGGTGCTCAGAGGAGCAAAAGTACATGAGGAGAGAGGCTCGCAATGAGTGCCAAAGGCACTCAGAGAGGGGCTTGCCATGAGCGCCAAAGGTGCTCAGATGACCAAAAGTACATGAGGGGAGAGGCTTGCAATGAGCGGCGAAGGCGCTCATTGCGAGCCACGCGATGAGCGCCAAAAGCGTTTATTGGGTTTACCAATAAACGCTGTGGCCAGTATTCTCCCAACAAGTGGTTGTGTCAAATTATTTAATTAGAGTGCTTAGGAAGTGTTTGTGCCTAAAAAATTATTCAGGGAGTAAGTTACACCCAAAGGGTTGTACGGACATACCCACTTGGCCTTTCACAGGTCATGTCGCAATATGCAAGAAAGATACTATGATTCCATGGCTATTGTGACTAAATTTGGTAAACCAGATTTATTCATTACATTCACATGTAATCCACAATGGTCAGAGATCAAAGAAAATGTCAAACTTGGACAAAATACTTCTGACCGACCAGATTTGGTGGCTAGAGTATTCAAAATAAAACTAAATTAATTAATTCATGATATAACTAAAGCACACTTATTTGGGAAATGCGTGGCTTTTGTTTATACCATTGAATTTAAAAAAAGATGCCTGCCACATTCTCATATACTTTTAATATTAAAAGAATAAGATAAATTGAATACGGCAGACAGAGTGGATTCAGTAATTACCACTGCTGAAATGCCACATCCAGAAAAACATTCAAAACTTTATGAGATTGTAACTCATAGAATGATTCATGGTCCATGTGGAGATATCAATCCAAATTCACCATGTATGGAAAAGAAAAAATGCACAAAAGAGTTCCCAAAACAATTTCAAATGCAGACTTATGCTAATTGTGATGGATACCCTTTGTATAAAAGAAGAGAAGGACAAACAGCTATTATCCGTGGCCAAAAGTTTGATAATATATATGTGGTTCCATACAATCAACTTTTGCTGATGAAGTACAATGCACATATCAATGAGAAGCTTGCACTTCTATCAAATCCATCAAATATGTGTATATACAGTCAGGTCCATAAATATTGGGACATCGACATAATTCTAATATTTTTGGCTCTATACACCACCACAATGGATTTGAAATAAAACAAACAAGATTTGCTTTAACTGCAGACTTTCAGCTTTAATTTGAGGGTATTTACATCCAAATCAGGTGAACGGTGTAGGAATTACAACAGTTTGTATATGTGCCTCCCACTTTTTAAGGGACCAAAAGTAATGGGACAGATTAACAGTCATAAAACAAACTTTCACTTTTTAATACTTGGTTGCAAATCCTTTGCAGTCAATTACAGCCTGAAGTCTGGAACGCATAGACATCACCAGACGCTGTGTTTCATCCCTGGGGATGCTCTGCCAGACCTCTATTGCAGCTGTCTTCAGTTCCTGCTTGTTCTTGGGGCATTTTCCCTTCAGTTTTGTCTTCAGCAAGTGAAATGCATGCTCAATCGGATTCAGATCAGGTGATTGACTTGGCCTTTGCATAACATTCCACTTCTTTCCCTTAAAAAACTCTTTGGTTGCTTTTGCAGTATGCTTCGGGTCATTGTCCATCTGCACTGTGAAGCGCCGTCCAATGAGTTCTGAAGCATTTGGCTGAATATGAGCAGATAATATTGCCCGAAACACTTCAGAATTCATCCTGCTGCTTTTGTCAGCAGTCACATCATCAATAAATACAAGAGAACCAGTTCAATTGGCAGCCATACATGCCCATGCCATGACACTACCACCACCATGCTTCACTGATGAGGTGGTATGCTTTGGATCATGAGCAGTTCCTTTCCGTCTCCATACTCTTCTCTTCCCATCACTCTGGTACAAGTTGATCTACACCGTTCACCTGATTTGGATGTAAATACCCTCAAATTAAAGCTGAAAGTCTGCAGTTAAAGCACATCTTGTTAGTTTCATTTCAAATCCATTGTGGTGGTGTATAGAGCCAAAAAGTTTAGAATTGTGTCGATGTCCCAATATTTATGGACCTGACTGGTACATACAAAGGATATGATGCAGCAACTGTTATTGTGAACAAAATGAACAAGACAATCCAGTTTTACATGACAAACTTTTATCTTATTTTGATGCTCGCTATGTAAGTGCCCCAGAAGCAGTGTGGCGTCCTCAGAAATTTGAGATGCATGATCCATCCCATGCTGTGTATCGATTAGCTGTACATTTGCCACAAATTCAGTTTGTTTGCTTCACTGCAGTGAATGAAAGAAATGCTTTAGAACAAAGTGAACATAGAGTAACAACACTTACTGCTTGGTTTCAATTAAATTGTTAGGACACTGAGACCAGATCATTTTTATACATTAAGATTCCACAGCACTATGTATTCTTAAATGGCCGATGGTGACAACGAAAAAATGTAATCATCAAATTATCCCACAAATGTATACCGTTAGTCCAAGAGATATTGAACGTTTCAGCTTAAGATTACTTCCTTTACATGTTCTCGGTGCACAAAGTTATGAACATTTACGCACAGTGAATGACATAGTTTATGATACTTTCCAATTAGCTGCAAGACATTAAAACTTCCTGGCAGATGATACAGAATGGGAGGGATGTCTAGAAGAAGCAGCACTATGTCAAATGCCAAAGCAAATGAGAGAACAATTTGTTTTCATTTGCATCTTTTGCAATGTACCTGATGCATTAGCTTTGTGGGAAACATTTAAATTACATATGTGTGAAGACTTCTTGAAACGTTAGAATGAGACCATTGCTCTATTAAAAGCATGAATGGAAAATCAGGAAATCCTTCTTTGTCATGGATTAAATTGTGCTAATTTTAATCTGCCTGATCCAGGAATTATAGATGAAATTAACTTTGAGTATGACACTGAGATTGAATACCAAAAAACACAAGAACACATTATAACTTTAAATGCATTACAATTGGAAGCATTTAACTCTATTACAAATGCAATAGACGATGACATGCTCAAAGAGCATTATTTCTATCTTGATGGCCCTGGTGGATCAGGAAAAACATATCTATATCATTTATTGATGAGTTGCATGCGAGCACAGGGTCAAATAGCACTGCCATTTGCAACAATTGGAATTGCTGCACTTTTGTTAGAAGGTGTCAGAACTGTGCATAGTGGATTTAAACTGCCAGTTTACATTCTAGAAACATCAATGTCGGATATTCGAATGAATTCGTTACAAGCAAAACAATTTCACAAAAGTAAATTAAATATAATAGATAAGGCAACTATGATGTCAAGTAATGCGCTGCAATGGCAGTGCAGATTCGGGTTCTGGCAGATGACAAAGACAGTGAATCTAACTTTACAATGGAATGTATTAATTCTTTAATTCCCTCTGGAATGCGACAACATATTTTGCAATTTAAAAAAGAGGCAATTGTCATGCTACTGAGAAATATGAATCCCCAAAAAGGACTTTGTAATGGTACCAGATTTATTGTGAAGGATTTAAAAGATAATTTTATACATGCAGAAATTATGAATGGTAGCCATAAAGGTGAACCAGTTCTTATACCAAGATGGACTCATTTTTAGCAAAAACATTGTGTATTATGAGGTTCTGTAAACATAGAGAACACTATTTCACTAAGAAACTCTATCAAATGGCAAAAAAACATAGAGAACAGTGGTTTTACTTCCAGGACAAAGTTTTATGTCACTGGGACTCTTTTTGGAGGACCACTATTTCACATAGGAAACTCTATGTGCCATTTTCATGAACTACAAAAGTAACTACAAAAAGTTCAAAACAAAAACAACAAGAATAAACAGTGGTTATATCCCATAGACATAATTACAAGTCTGCTGGGCTCTTTTTAAGGGAACCACTTGGACATACAAAAAAATGCAATGTCTTTATATATAACAACATTAAATTTTTTTATTTTATATCAAAGACTCGGATTCTTTCTAGAGGACCACTATTTCACTAAGAAACTCTATAAAATGTAAAAAAACAACAGTGGTTATACCCTGCAGATGACCTTTTATGTCTGGTGGTCTCTTTTTAGAGGACCACTATTTCACATAGGAAACTCTATGTGCCATTTTCAAGAACTACAAAAATAACAACAATAAAAAGAGTCAAAGACAAAGTTACATATTGGAATGTGTTAGAAGTTACCTTTTAACATGATTGGTCATTCAAGGTTAAATGTTAGTATTTTAAGTTACTATTTGAGATGTTCACATTGTATTTTAAAATGTGTGCAAAGTTGTTTCATTGTATATAATTAAGGATTTATGTTAGTAGGAGGATAAACATTTGTTAATAAATTGAAATGTATAATTAAATGCAGAGTATTGATTCAGGGAGTAATCCGATCGCCAGTTAATGGGGTCAGATTTTTGTTTTTTTCCCTCTTTGATACAATTGGATAAGTTTCAATGGGGTTTTTTATTGTTTGCCTTCCTCTGAATTCAGTACCTATGTGGTTTACCAGTATTTTAAATAACATTTTAATGTTACAAAGTATCATGTAATGGTTGCAAATACTTATTCAAATAAAGTTGACGTATTTTTATGTTACTCATGCATACCTATGAATTAAATGTTAGTACTGTTAAAAAAAAAGGTTCAACATTGTTTCAAATATAAGTTGTATGTTACAAAGTATAATGTAATGGTTTACCATACGTATTCAACAAAACTTCAGCCATTGTTATATTATTCTTGCATACATGATAAAATTAAAATAGTTAATATTGTTAAAAAATTATTTACCTGTTAGTGAAATCCAAGTTGAAGGTTAAAAAAATAAAAACATGTATTATACATGTTGTTCTTCTTTGTAGATAACAAAAAGGTTAAGAGTGTCAGAGACTCACATGGTGTGGCAAACATCATTGACTGCATTAAAATTGTATTGCCCTAATTTTTGACGGGCAAGTCACTAGTTTTATATATTTATAAACCAAATTCGAGAAAGCTCTCTATTCAACAGAGTCTAGTGACATCCAATTGAATTCTTCCCAGTGTCAGAAATCACCTATAATAGTTGTGGATATACGGGCCGTTGACGCCTGCACTGGGCGGGACTTAGGCTGCAATGAGTGCCAAAGGAGCTCATTGCACTGTGGAGTCATGAAGCAAGGTGAGCAGTTGAGGCATGCGGGACTTAGGTGCTCATTGCAGGGCTCATCGTGAGGCCAGTAGGACTTTGCACGGTGCACAAAATTACGGCCCGTAGGACTTAAGAACCAAAGCACGTAGGTGGCCTGTGGGCCTCGGTAAATGACTTTATGACTTTAACGGCCGAACCACGGAACGTGAAAAACCTTACACTCTGACACATAGCACATGGGGAGAGCCAGGAAGCCTGTGAGTGAGGATGCAAGTTAATTGGAGACATATTTAGCGATTTTTCACAGACAAAAATAGCCTAAGTTAGAAAAAAAAACGGTAAAGAAAATGTAAACACAACAAAAACGAGGCTTGAGGACGTAAAACGAGGATGAAGAACATAAAAACGAGCTCAAATTAGTAGCACTTTTAACGCAAGCCAGTAACTCAAGGTAGAAACAGTCATCGTGAGGCTCCTAAAATACGGGGGGGGGGAGAGGTTTGCAATAAGCACTGAAGGTACTCATTGCGAGCTCGGTGCTGAGCACTGAAGGCGCTCAGTGTGGGGCTCGTGATGAGCGTAGAAAGGTGATCAGTGTAAAGCAGGAATGTTGAAGTACATGGGGGGAGAGACTAGCAAAGAGCGCTGAAGGAGCTCAGAGGAGCAAAAGCCTCACATTGTGTGGCAAACAACACTGCCAGCCTTACAATTGTAATTCCGTCATTTTTGACGGGCAAGTCGATAGTTAATATATAATTTCCATATATCATACGTTCTTTTGGAAAGGTCAATAAACAAGCAGATCAATAAAGTATAATTTAAAAAGATATATTTTACATAAATCAAGATACAGTTACGCAATGGGTTAAGATAAAACAGATAACAGACAAGAAGAATTAAGACGATATTTACAAATATAATGCTTGTATGAATTCTACGTTATGTAGTATAACAATACAGTATACTACCCCCTATGGTCAGCTTTTGAAGTTCACCCTCCGTCAGGTTTCTCTGGTCAGCTTGTCTTATCTGGCATTCTCCTGGCACTCTTCCCTGGACATCTTTAAGGAGGCTATCTCAACCTGTGCCATCTCTTCCATAGATTCTTGTTTTTTTATATCAGATTGTGGCCTGTGTCCCACCCTCTCTATACGACATGCATGATAGTAAGTTGGATTTTCTGCTGTTGGTTTCCATACAGTCTGTAACACTACACCCATCTAGGGTCTTGTATTCAGTTAAACAAAGTATTTACTACACTTTCCTAAGGCTTCCTGTTTTTATTGTAAATAGGATTCTCTGAGTTATTTTGAGTGAGGCTACCCGCACCTGTTGCCAGACACGACTTGATTTAAACTAATTACAGTCATACACATATATAAAATATAAGTGAATATATATTTGTGGGAATAATACCAAAAAGACAGGAGGTATAATGTCTTGATACAAACATACAATTGTAATAACCAATTATTAACCAAAGTTATACTCGTAAAATACACAATGAAATCATATTACAAATTGCCTGAATATAAGCCATATTTTACACCAGATTTTCCCTTTAAGGTATTGGCAAAAACAAATTATGAATTTTATGCTAACTGTATCTGGGATTTCCAGAGGTGTTAACATCAACTATTAGCACACGCAAGAAATTTAGCAAACTTTAGGGTAAGATTATTAATGTTTATTTTGGGATTTTTTCATGCAAAAAAAAAAATTTAATACACTATTGATTCTCCTCTATAAGATGCATTCCTAATCCATGAAATTTAAATATGCCTTTAAAAATAAGTAGCATGTTTTTTATATTGTAAAATAACAATAATACAGCCTTGGCCAAGGGGGGGCCTCCTGGTTTCATATTATCCGTGTGGTTTCTGCAGTGTTACCATAAACCGGCTGCATCAATTTAATTCCCAATTTATTTCAGATAACTTGTATGGCGGAAGCTAACTGATTTGGCGCGGATATTACCGCAGTGTGTCAGTTATCATTACGCTCAGCTGTGGTCATCCCCATGACAGATTTTTTAGCATTGATTCTCTCACACAGGCAATTCATAGTGGAAAAAGCCATGTGTGTTCCAAGACAGATGTACTGTATGCAACATCCCCTTTCTCAATGTGGAATAATAATTTTGAAACAAGATTGTTCCATTTTGGGCCAAAAGTCACTAAATTTACATGATCAATCCTTTATAGTAATTTAGGTCCTAACATTTACATTTTAATCACATTGTTCTAAAATGATATGCTCAATGTATATAGAAGGATACCCATGATTAGGGCAGCAACAGTTAAAGGAAGACAGTAGTGCCCTGACAATGCAAGCTAGATTTATTAATTAGGCACTGGTGATTAATAAAATTAAAGGTATTTGGAAGATTTGAGAATTTACTATGTATATAATATATCTGTGCATCTATTTCATTTTAAGTGCTTTATTTTATTAGGAAGTGCATATAAATTCTGTTTTTACTGCCTAAAATCAAACAAATAGTTCCTGTATGGGTTTGCCCTATGCAGCTTATACAGGCACACGCTATGTAATCATAGTAACCAATCAGTGACCATCTCTTAGCAACATTCTGCAATGTGCTGCTGAGACGTGGTCCCTGGTAGGCTAGGACAGTACACTTCACATCCATCCCTACAGAGTCTGTTTCTGCATACTCTGACATAGACTATTTGTTTGATTTTAGGCAGTAAAAACATAGTGTATAAGCATTTCTTAATAAAATAACGTACATAAAATAAATAAATACATAAGGATATATATACATAGTAAAATCCAAGAACCTTCCATACCCTTTAATATTAAAAAGCAGCATTAAACATACTTTTAGATGCCGCTAATATGCGGGAGACGTCTTTGTCTTGCAGGTAGCTGCTACATTGTACATACAAAATGTGTACTAACACAATGATCTCCATTGGAAATAGACCTTTTATATTGAAAAGGGTATTCTTAATAATAAACTATTGCCCTTGGGGCAGTCAATCAATGATTGTTTTTTTCTTGTATCAAATCTAATTATTCCTAAAACCCTTCAGAGACCCTCCTTGAGATTTGCTCATTCTGTATTATGTGTGGCTCAGTATGCTAATTTGCACTGCATGGTACCATATAAGGGTAGGGGTGGGGACTAACTGCACAGAAGGCTGTGTTAATAATTAGCACATTAAAGCAGCTGGTTTGTACGCAGGAGCTGCCCATTTGAGAATCCAGTACAAACAATGCTAAATATCCCAGAAAAAATATTTATTTATAAATGTATACTTGTGCAATGCATAGTTTCTCATGCTCTGATGTTGTGGTGGTGGAGGATGAAGATAAAAATGTCTGATGCTAAATCATGGCTAGGTCATACTAAGTGTTAAAATACAGCTTTTAGGTGTATGTTTTAATGAATGCCTTTAACATCATACGATTTGCACCTGTTTGTGTCTGTCCTCTACAGCTCATGAAGCTCATGAATACACAGACTGTGAAGTGCAGTATTTCAAATTAGCCTGTCAGTGACCTCTATCGAGCATTATGTTGCAGAATGTTTCCACTGATTGGTTACTATGAGTAACTGCACACCCTGTACTTTGAAATATACAGTCTTCATGAGCTGCAGAGGGGAGAAATGAATTAGGAATTAAAAACAAACAAAAAAAGAGCTTTTAATCTATTCACAATAAAATAAAGCACATAAATGTATATAAATATATATAAATGCTTACAATGTGAAAGTCTTTGAACTGTGGAGCACTCCTTAAAACCAAATATGGGGTCAAAATTAACCATTAAAACTTAACATTTAATAATAATAAAACACTGGACCATAATAAAATCTTGTAACAAGATGCCACGATACCAATTATAAATTATATTATTGGAGAACACCGCTGTTGGTGGTATATAAAAATATATAAAAATATACAGACCAATAAATTGGATAACACTGGAATTAAGAATATAAAGTGATATGTGCTAATTGGTAAAAGTGCCAAAGTGAACAAATAGCAAGATTGGAATCCTGCTGTGTGGCAAAATATAAGGTGGCCTGTAGCTTTTAAGGTCACCTGTGACTAAAGTGACTACAGTGCTAATGTAGATTATATTCAAAACTTTAATATAAATAATCAACGTGCTATACAAAGCTACATTAAGTACTGAAGTGATTGGACCAATTCAAAAGGACTCATGAAGATAATTAGAACCAAATTATTGAGGTACTACCATTAGAATTGATGTAAAGTTAAATATAAGGTAATTTGTAAGTTAGATCCCAAATTTGACCACTTCCTAAATAATTTTCTTATTAATCCTATGAGGGATCTGATATCCTCTATATGGATAATAGATCAGTATTCTGTATAGGGTGGCAGGTAAGTTTAGGACTATCAATGATAATCTATTCTATTGGAGCTGTTTGCTCGCGTGCGCTGCCTCTGCGTCTTAAGATAACGTCATGGGTCAGCGACGTGGGACATAGTTAACATGGCGTCAACCCGACACACGTTTCCTGTATTTCATCAGGGGTTGTTACAAGATTATGGTCCAGTGTTTTTAATCATTATTAGTAAACTAGGAAATTGCTGTCAAAAATTAAGGCAATAAAATTTGAAGCCTGGCAATGCTGTTTGCCACAAAATGCTAGAATATGGCCTCTGAGCACCTTTGGCCTTTGGCGCTTATTGCGAGCCTCTCCCCTGCCAAGACGCACCTTTCCTGCTTTGCAATAATGCCCTTCAGCGCTCATTGCGACACCCACGATAAGCGCCTTCGGCACTCATCACGTGGCTCGCAATGAGCACCATTGGCGCTCATTGTGCGTTTCTCCCCCTGTGTACTTTATAGGCCTGTGTAGTTTAGGGGCCTACTGCTTTGGGTTAGGTGTTACTGGCTTGAGTTAGATGTTACTGCCTTGTATTAAATGTTACTGGTTTGCGTCAAGTCTTAGTGCTTAGGGCTCGTATTTACGTCCTCATTTTCGCCTCGTTTACTTTTTTCGGCAGCCATTTTTTTCCAGCTTCAGCGATTTTTGATCGTTAAAAAAGACAAAAATATGCCGCAAATTAACTTTCAACCTCACTCACAGGCTCCTTGTCTCTCCCCCTGTGCGGTGTGGGAGTGTGTAATTTAATTTGGCTTTTGCAGTTCGGTGGTTCAGCCGTTAAAGTCGTATTTTTGCGAGCCCCACAGTCCATCTACGTGATTCGGGTCTAAGTCCTAGGGGCTGTAATTTTGCAGCCATCGATAAGTCAAGGGGCCTGGCAAGGAGGCCTTATTGCAGCTATGCCCACGTGTCTCAGGATGAGCTCCGGCTAAGGCTTTGGCGCTCATTGCAGCCTTAGTCCCGCGTGCCTCAACTGCTTGCCTTTGCGAGGCTCGCAGTGCAATGAGTGCTGTCGGCGCTCATTGCAGCCTAAGTCCTGGGTTCCTCAACTTCTCGCTTTGCAGTGCAATGAGCGCCTTGGCTCTCATTGCAGCCTAAGCCCTGCGTGCCTCAACTGCTGGCCTCGCTACGCGGTTCGACAACTATCGCAGTACGACAACTATATAGGTGATGTTATGTTTTAATGGTTACCTTTGACCCCATATTTGGTTCTAAGGAGTGCTCCACAGTAAAGGGATTCCTATCCTTCCTCTCTCATTTTGTGTATTCAGTTGTTTAATCCCTGGAAGCACCCTTATAATTAACACTAACGAGATTTAGACACCTAGAGGAACCTTGATCTTTACCTTTCGCCTAATGAGAAAGGCCAGGAACCCCAGGCACCAATATACACCCCCCCCCCCCCACCATTACAGGTAATATCAAACTCATAGTACACACAATTATATTTTACCTTACACATACATTCATACAGATATTTTATTGATTTATCCTTGTATTTATTGTGCTATATCTAGAGGAATGGAGAGGACGGGAGGAGAGTAGTAGGAGAGGAGTACAGAAAGATTCTGGGGCTGACATCATAGTACAGGATCAGAGGAGGAGAAATGGAGGGAGAGGGTAGGCAGGAGACAAGAGTGAAGGTGGGGGGTGGCTTGCAGGAGACAAGGAGTGGAGGTATGGGGAGCTCACAGGAGAGACATAGTGGAGGTAGGAGGATCTCGAAGGAGAGAGGGAGTGGAGGTAGGTGGAGCTTGCAGGAGAGAGATAGTGGAGGTAGGAGTATCTCGAGGGAGAGAGGGAGTTGAAGTAGGTGGAGCTTGCAGGAGGGAGATAGTGGAGGTTGGAGGATCTCGAGGGAGAGAGGGAGTTGAAGTAGGTGGAGCTTGCAGGAGGGAGATAGTGGAGGATGGAGGATCTCGAGGGAGAGAGGGAGTTGAAGTAGGTGGAGCTTGCAGGAGGGAGATAGTGGAGGTAGGAGTATCTCGAGGGAGAGAGGGAGTTGAAGTATGTAGAGCTTGCAGGAGGGAGATAGTGGAGTTAGGAGGATCTTGAGGGAGAGAGGGAGTGGAGGTAGGTCGAGCTTGCAGGAGAGAGATAGGGGAGGTAGGAGGATTTCGAGGGAGTGGAGGTAGGTGGAGCTTACAGGAGAGCAGTTGCTATATTAATTAAGTTATTAATTCCTGAATTAATAATTTTTTGTGTTATATTCAATATACCTGATCACCTTTAAAATAATTTCTCAATACTGTGTCATACCTTCTCTATTACCATATTAAATAAAACTTTTAATGATGTACATTTAAATTTGATTATTCAGTCTTGATCTTAAAATAACAATTCATTATTAGGTGCAAATTCTTATTTACATTAGTTACATATTTTTACACTTTACTAATAAGGAATAGATATGACATGTAAATATTTCTTCCATCATTAAGTCCCCAATTCTGTCCTCTTTATTTTCCCTTTATCTTTTTCCCTCATCTCCTCTACTTACTTTTCAAACCCTTTAACACTTTCTATTACCCTTTAGTTGTTCCTACATAAAATAGAGGAATGGACATTTAAATGGTAGATGAAATTTGATACAAATAAATGTAAAGATATGCATCTGGGAAGGAAGAATAGCCATGCAATTTATAATCTTAATGGAGCAAATATAGGGGTATCAGATATTGAAAGAGATTTGGGAGTGCTTGTGGACAACCACCTAGGTAACAGTGCTCAAAGCCAAGCAGCAGCTGCAAAGGCAAATAAAATATTAGCATGTATTAAGAAGGGTATAGAAGCAAGGGAAGCAAATATAATTCTGCCACTATACAAATCTCTAGTACGCCCTCATTTGGAATAAGGAGGACAATTTTGGGCTCCACTACATAAAAAGGACATTTTAGACCTGGAAAAGTACAGAGAAGGGCAACAAAACTAATAAGGGGAATGGCGGGGCTAAGTTAGAAAGACTAACCAAATTAAGCTTATTTTCTCTCAAAAAAAGGCAACTAAGAGGAGATATGATTACCCTATATAAAAACATCTAGGGTCAGTATAAACATTTGTCAATTGAGCTTTTTTAAGAGGTTTTTAACTGACAAGAGGACATCAATAGATAACTTTAAAAGGGGACTGGATTTATTTCTAATCAAAAAGGGCATTCAGGGTTATCCTGGATAATTAGAGAGGGAGAATTGATCCAGGGAGGAATCCGATGGCCAGTTTCAGGGGTCAGGAAGGATTTTTTTTTTTTTATGTGACGTTTGGCTAAGTTTCACTTGTTTTTTTTTCTGTTTGCCTTCCTCTCGATTAATTAATTAACAACTAATCTGCATATTGCAGATCAGAGGAGATCTAAAAAGGTTGAACTTGTTGGACTGAAAGTCTTTTTTTCAACCTCAGTTACTATGTTACTATGCAACATTTAGTGGAGAATGCAGGCATTGCAATATCAGTCAATTTAACACCCCAAGGGTCCAGAAATTCTTTGTAGTGGAGGTCAACAATGATCATGGTCAAATAGGAACAGAGGTTTGCAGAACCGCCTTGGAGAAAGTTTATGTGACGCCAGTCTATCTGGGGGGCTGTGTAAACTAATGGCCCTTGAGTTGGCATGGGTTAAAGTGTTGGCGTGGGATAGCCCTACTGTATTGTGGGACAGTTGCTACTATCACATATATAGTTGTGAGCGTACGAGTCGTTGCTCACGCTTGCGGGCTCGCGTAGCGAACCCGCAAGAACTGCGTCCCTCGCGAAGCGAGGGACGCAGTTCGCAGCAAATGCGGGTCCTCGCGAAGCGAGGGCCCGCATTTGCGGTTGTGGAGGCTCAACGTCGGCTGTGTTAACACACACATACACACACACAACTTTTTTAACAGAATAAACCCAACCGCCCAGCCAACAAAAACCCAAGTCGTTGCTACGCGAGCCCGCAAGAAACTGCGTCCCTCGCGAAGCGAGGGACGCAGTTCGCCGCAAATGCGGGTCCTCGCGAAGCGAGGGCCCGCATTTGCGGTTGTGGAGGCTCAACGTCGGCTGTGTTAACACACACATACACACACACGACTTTTTTAACAGAATAAACCCAACCGCCCAGCCAACAAAAACCAAACAACGTCCCCGCGAAGCGAGGGTCCGCATTTGCGGTGGTGGGAGCATCCCAACATCGGCTGTGTTAACACACACATACACACACACACAACTTCATAACAAAAAAAAACTCAAAGTCGCCTCACACCCGCTTACACCCAGACACACAGACGCAAGACTTAACAAAAAAACAGTAAAAAAGGCCCTTCACACGCTCTTAACACACATACGCACGACTTAGAAACAAATACACTGCGTCGTACACGTAAAAGCTAACTGCGTATATCGCAAAAAAATACGGCAACATCGCAACAAAATACGGCCGCATCGGAAAAAAATACGGCCGCGAAAGACCCATTCCAACCGCCGCGCATCAAAACATCACAAACACAAGAAATAAACACAACAAACACATAAAAAGCTTACTTACAGCACGGGGGGGGGGCATCCGGCACCTCCAAAACTTCATTTACACGTCCATTTAAGTCTAAACAAAGAGTTTAAACGACCGAAAATCGGCTAAGCGAGAGAAAAAATGGCCGCCGAACAAAACGAAAACGAGGCTCCAGACGTAACTACACTACACTTACTCGCAATAATGAAACACATACTATGCGGAACGGATCACACTCATATTAAACACCATTTTAACCACTACTACGCACAAAATGGCGGATGGAACGCAAATTGTAAGCTGGAACGCAAATAGCGCATGCGTATTACGTTCTAACGGTCTAACTTTCCAGAATGTTCTACAAGTTTATAAATACTGTCTATTTGACAGAGAAAAATACATTTCTCCTCAGGTGATGAACAGAGTGACTTCGGAGATAACTGCTGCTAAAACTTGAGAAGATAATTCTTTCCTAATTTACTACTTTACATTGTGCAAATTACAACTGAGAGGTAAGCTATAATATATTACTTATTTTCAAGACAGGACATCAAAAAAAAAAATTAAAGAAGACAAAGAGGTTTATGTATACTGACAAGTGACACGCACATTTATGCGTATAATGTATACTGACAAGTGACACGCACATTTATGCGTATAATGTATACTGACAAGTGACACGCACATATATGCGTATAATGTATACTGACATGTGACACGCACATTTATGCGTATAATGTATACTGACAAGTGACACGCACATTTATGCGTATAATGTATACTGACAAGTGACACGCACATTTATGTGTATAATGTATAGTGACATGTGACACGCACATATATGCGTATAATGTATAGTGACATGTGACACGCACATATATGCGTATAATGTATACTGACATGTGACACGCACATTTATGTGTATAATGTATAGTGACATGTCACACGCACATTTAGGCGTATAATGTATACTGACAAGTGACACGCACATTTATGTGTATAATGTATACTGACAAGTGACACGCACATTTATGTGTATAATGTATAGTGACATGTTACATGCACATTTATGTGTATTGCCCCTGCAACAAACTAATTAAACAACTACATTTAAATTACATTACAAAAAAATAAGTTGGGACTATTAAAATACTATTAAAATATGAGTCATGTATACTGATATGTGACACGCACATATATGTGTATCATCTATAGTCACATGTCACACACACATTTATGTATGTTGGCCAAAAATAAAAATAAGGTTAATTTAACTATTAAAATATGATTCATGTATAGTGATATGTCACACGCACACAAAAAAATTACTTTCAACTATGGAAATGTGCTTCATGTATGTGACATATATGTGTGTAGACCCCACCAAAAAATAATGTTAATTCAAATTAATTACAGAAGTATATTTCAATGAAATTAATTTACTGAAATTTAATAGATCACCTAAAACTCAATCTTTCTACTTTTTTTAATATTCAAACAGACTCTGCATCAACAGCGTCTCTCAACAATTTGCACTGTGCACTGTGAAGCACAATCCCTTTTAAAGAACACCAACAAAGAACAAGAGGTAAGATACAAAAATACTTTAAATGCTGAAAAGGCCATGGTTTGTTAAATACAAATAAAAAATTCTATAATTCACTATTTCACTTTATTTTTCAAACAGACACTACAAGAAGACCGGCGGATTAAGATTGGCAGGAGGGGACCCTCTGTCATTCCACACTTCAATCAAGGTAAAGTATTAAGTATAAAAAAGAACCGAACCATGAGCCTTATTCAATTCTGAGTTGGCTAATTGAATAGGGCTTTATATAAGCACATAATAGGTCTTCACTAACTAAAAACTTCTGTCCAAAAATTTTTTAGGTGCTTATATAGAGCCCTATTCAATTGGTCAAAACGCAATTGATTCAGGACCTAAATATGTTTAATGGCCGAGGGCCTCATTCAAATGTGATTTGACCATTTCAATAGGGCTCTATATAAGCACATTTGGCTCAATTTAACTAAAAACTTCTGTTCAAAAATATGCTCTGTGCTTATATAGAGCCCTATTGAAAAACAAAATTCAATGAGGCCCTCACAATATAACAAATCCAGCAAACAAAGGCCCTCATTCAATTGATATTTTGGACAATTCAATAGGGCTCCAAATAAGCACATTTAGAACCCTATTGAATTGGCCAAACTGCAATTGAATGAGGGCCAAAGTATGCAACATATGGTACACACAAACTGGTACACACAAAACAGGATTGTAACAAACACATAGCAAACTAAATTTATATTCTTTTTGTTTAACAACCTATAACCATTAGAAAAAACACTACATAAGTATAACAAAAGTGGTGCCCATCAAATAGGATTGTACGAAAACTCACACAAACACATAGCAAACTACATTTAAATTCTTATTTTAATGTTTAACAACCTATAAGCCTTAGAAAGAAGCCTAAATAAGCATACCAACATTGGTGCCCACCAAACAGGATTGTATGAAAACTCACACAAACACATAGCAAACTACATTTACATTCTTATTTTATGTTTAACAACCTATTAGCATTACAAAACTACATTAATAAGCATACCAACAGTGCTGCGCATCAAACAGGATTGTATGAAAACTCACACAAACACATAGCAAACTACATTTAGATGTTTATTTAATGTTTAACAACCTATAAGCCTTAGAAAGAAGCCTAAATAAGCATACCAACATTGGTGCCCACCAAACAGGATTGTATGAAAACTCACACAAACACATAGCAAACTACATTTAGATTCTTATTTTATGTTTAACAACCTATTAGCATTACAAAACTACATTAATAAGCATACCAACAGTGGTGCGCATCAAACAGGATTGTATGAAAACTCACACAAACACATAGCAAACTACATTTACATTCTTATTTAATGTTTAACAACCTATAAGCCTTAGAAAGAAGCCTAAATAAGCATACCAACATTGGTGCCCACCAAACAGGATTGTATGAAAACTCACACAAACACATAGCAAACTACATTTTGATTCTTATTTTATGTTTAACAACCTATTAGCATTACAAAACAACATTAATAAGCATACCATCAGCGGTGCGCATCAAATAGGATTGTATGAAAACTCACACAAACACATAGCAAACTACTTTTACATTCTTATTTTATGTTTAACAACCTATAAGCCTTAGAAAGAAGCCTAAATAAGCATACCAACAGTGGTGCGCACCAAACAGGATTGTATGAAAACTCACACAAACACATACCAAAGTACATTTAGATACTTATTTTATGTTTAACAATCTATAAGCCTTAGAAAAAGGCCTAAATAAGCATACCAAAAGTGGTGGACGCCAAACGGGATTGTAGAAAAACAAAGAAATAATGTCATTTTTTACTTCATACAAATACATTAAAATAATATTACATTTTCATTTTTATTTTATATCAGATACTGCGTCAAGAACATCGGACCAGGAGTTTCAACTGAGGACCACACCAGCGGACGAGGACTTTCAACAGAGGACCAGACCATTGGACGAGGACTTTCAACAGAGGACTACACCATCGGACGAGGACTTTCAACAGAGGACCAGACGATTGGACAAGGACTTTCAACACAGGACCAGACCATCAGACGAAGGCTTTCAACACAGGACCAACAAAGATTCTGCTTCAAATCAAACTTCAACCAAGGTACAGTATAACAAGTAAAAAAAGAGAAAAATTTATTAATATTCTTCTTTAATGTTTAACCACCTATAAGCCTTAGAAAATAGCCTACAGAAGCATACCAAAATTGTGGCGCACCAAAAAGGATTGTAGAAAAACACAGAAATAATGCCATTTTTTCATTCATACAAAGACATTCAAATAACATAACATTTTCATTTTTATTTTATAACAGATACTGCGTCAAGAACATCAGAACAGGAGTTGGAACTGAGGACCACACCAGAGGACGAGGACTTTCCACAGAGGACTACACCATCGGACGAGGACTTTCAACACAGGACCAGACCATCGGACGAAGGCTTTCAACACAGGACCAACAAAGAATTTTGCTTGAAATCAAACTTCAACCAAGGTACAGTATAAAAAGTAATATCTATCATCTATCTCTTATTTGTCTTTTAGGGCCAATAATCTTTAACAATAAATACAAACTTCAATGTAAACTTAAAAAATAAATTGGCATAGTCCAAAAAAGTCTAAAAACACAGAATCTATACAATTTGTCATTGTAACATTCCAGTCCTAAACCCTAATTTAATTGCCATTTGACAAATTGAATAGTGCTGTAAATAAGGACATAACATCTTTTTGAAAATACCTTTTTAGTTACTGAAACACTTGCTTTTGGATACATGTTTAATAAATAAAAATTTCTTTAAATAATTATCTGATGGCCTTATTTAGACTTTTATTCAATTGACCGCATTGAAATTGATTAAGTATAAAATGTTAACACACTATTGATAACTATTTGTCATGAAAAACAACTTAACATCTCAAAATAAACTAATGGTACATTATTTTATTTTTACAGATTAACATGGCTGATAACGAGAGTAAACAAGAAAAGAAAAGACGCCAAGCTAGAGAACGACGACAGAGAGCAGACAGCCAGCAGACACCGGAGAAGAAGGAAATTCAACGAGAAAAAGAACGCAAAAGAATTGCAAGCAAAAGACTGTCACTTGCAGAAATTAAAGATATGTCAAAAAAAACAACAAAGAAAATAAAGCATTTACAACCTGTTGCTCAAACATCAGATGACATTTTACCAGAAAAAATACAAGAGATACCAAAAAAAGCAACAAAGAAAACAAAGCATTTAGAACCGTTTCATGAAACATTACATGACATTTTACCTCAAACAATACAACATATACCAAGAAAAGCAACGAAAAAAACAAAACATTTAGAACCTGTTGTTGAAACATTATATGACATTTCACCTGATGAATATGAAAGTCAAAATCCTATATGCTTTGCAAATTGTCCTCTACTCAAGTCTTTAGCAGTAGAGGTTCATAGTTGTGGGGACATGACTACTCAATGTCAGTTTTGTGAGGCTTATTATTTTAAACAGGAGAGACCCAGAGATGGACAATTTATTAGTTGTTGTCAAAAAGGCAAGTTCAAACTTCCAGAAAGGAAAGAATTTCCAATTTATTTACAAAATATTATGACTGAACCTACTTTTCCAAACTACAAAAATTTTAAGACAAACATAAGATCCTACAATAGTGCCATATCCTTTGCATCCATGGGGGCAACATTAGCTGCTAATGTACCAGGACATGGTCCTTACTGTTTTAAAGTCCAAGGACAAATTTATCATCGCACTTCCCATTTACATCCAGAGGAAGGAAATAAAAGAAAATTCGCTCAACTATATGTCCTAGATACAATGGAAGCTGTTGACCAACGTATGCAGATGGAAGAAAATAAAAAATGCTTACCCACTGTTTTCATAGAGCTAAATAACATTATGGACAACAATCCCTACAGTAAAGCGTATAAAAAATTGGCAGAAGTAGAAAATGAACAACTACTTCATTCACAAACACATCAATTACCAATGCCGAAGGTTAATATGGTGCTTAAAAGAGACAGACATACTGATAAACGTCGTTATAACTTGCCAACAACAAATGAGGTTGCAATGGTGTTTCACAATGATGAAGGAGAACCACCATTTCAAAGAGACATTCGAATATATCCTAGAAATGAGGACCAACCGTTTATTAATATGAGTATCTTAAGTCCAAATTTAGATCCAATGACATATCCCATCTTTTTCCCACACGGAGAAGCAGGTTGGCAACCAAAATTAACTCTTCCCAGTTACCCAAATGCTAAAGCCAGAATCCGAAATAATGTTTCTATGCTTGAATTTAAAGTAGCTCAAATTGCCATTCGCAATGTATTTAATCCAATTTTATGTGGTGGGAAACTAACACAACAATGGATTATTGATTCATATTTGCAAGTTGAGGCAAATAATTTAAACTTTATCAAATATCAACAAGATAAACTCCGTGTAGAACAATATTCTGGACTCATGGACTATGTTGCTGACGTGGCTACAAGCAGAGACATGACAGCTGGCAAAGCCATCATTTTACCATCTTCCTTTCAAGGATCTCCTCGGAATATGAGAGAAAGATACAATGATGCTATGGCTATTGTGACAAAATTTGGCAAACCCGATCTATTTGTGACATTTACATGTAATCCACAATGGCCAGAAATTACACTAAATCTACTTCTTGGACAAACTGCTTCAGATCGACCAGATTTAGTAGCCAGAGTTTTTAAGATTAAATTAAATGAATTAATACGTGACTTCACTATAAATCAGTTATTTGGCAAATGTCTTGCTTATGTATATACCATTGAATTTCAAAAAAGAGGCCTTCCACATGCACATCTTCTAATAATACTTCAAGAAAAAGATAAATTAGATACTTCAGACAAAGTGGATGCAGTCATTGTTGCTGAACTACCAGATCCAGAACTATATGGTAGACTATATGAGATTGTTACTCATCGCATGATTCATGGACCCTGTGGTGACCTTAATCCACAATCACCATGTATGGAAAATAATAAATGTTCCAAAGAATTTCCAAAAGATTATAGAGACAAAACCTATGCCAATTGTGATGGATATCCACTTTATAAAAGAAGAGAAGGAGATAGTGCCATTATTCGTGGAAAAAAAGTGGACAATAGATATGTAGTACCCTACAATCCACATTTACTCATGAAGTACAACGCCCACATCAACGTAGAAGCCTGCACTTCCATCAAATCCATTAAATATGTCTACAAATATATTTACAAAGGTTACGATGCAGCTACTGTAGTCGTCAAAAGTGCAGACAACCCTGAAAGTAGTGAGTTAGTACATGATGAACTTGCATCTCATGTAGATGCTCGCTATGTCAGTGCGCCAGAAGCTATGTGGCGGCTTTTAAAATTTGAAATGCATGATAGATCACATGCAGTATATAGGTTAGCAGTACATTTGCCACAACGACATTTAGTTTATTTCCATGCTGGAAATGAAATGAATGCATTGGCCCAAAGTGAAGATCGTCACACTACACTAACTGCATGGTTTGCATTAAATTCCACTGATGCTGAAGCAACACAATACTTATATATTGAAATTCCATATCACTATGTTTTTGTGAATGGATTATGGAGACCAAGAAAAACCAGAAGCAATAAAATTATTCCAAGAATTTACACAGTCAGTCCAAGAGATGTGGAACGTTTTTGCTTACGGATATTACTTTTAAATGTTCCTGGAGCACAAAGTTTTGAACACTTAAGAACTGTTAATGACATTGTATATGAATCCTTCCATTTAGCTGCAAGACATAGAAACTTACTCGCTGATGATACAGAGTGGGAAAGATGTTTAGAAGAAGCAGCACAATGTCAAATGCCACGACAGATGAGAGAACAATTTGCTTTTATTTGTATCTTCTCAAATGCTCCAAATGCATTAGCTTTGTGGGAGACTTTTAAAAGTAATATGGCTGAAGACTTTATGCGACGATACAATGAACCCATTGCACACTTAAAAGCGTTAATCGAAATCCAAGAAGTCTTTTTAACTCATGGATTAAGTTGTGCAAGTTTTAATTTGCCTGATCCAGGTCTTATAGATGACATTAACTTTGAAGACTATGACATTCAACTACAAGCAGAAAGAACAGAAGAAAGACTTGCAACTTTAAATACACTACAATTGCAAGCATTTCATGCCATTAAAAATGCTATAGATGATGACATGGTGACAGAGCGTTATTTCTATCTTGATGGACCTGGCGGATCAGGAAAAACATATTTGTACAATTTATTAATGAGTTCAGTACGAGCACAAGGAAAAATAGCAATGGCGTTTGCCACTACTGGAATTGCTGCACTTTTATTAGAAGGTGGAAGAACTGTTCATAGTGGATTTAAACTGCCAGTGCCTATTTTAGAAAATTCTGTGTCAGATATTCGCATGACATCCTTACAAGCAAAGAAATTGAAGAAATGTAAATTAATTATAATAGATGAGGCCACAATGATGTCATGCTATGCTCTCCAATGTATTGACCGTTTGCTTCGTGAAGTCATGGAGAATACTTTTCCATTTGGTGGAAAGGTAATGTTGTTGGGTGGCGATTTCAGACAAACATTACCTGTCGTTGTACATGGAAATCGAACTGACATTATCGAAACATGTATAAAGTCAAGTATAGTATGGAAACATTTTACCCATCTTCAACTGCAACAAAATATGAGATCAGAAGGCCAAACTGATTTCAATGATTGGCTTATTAAAATTGGAGAAGGGAGAACAGAAAAAATACTACATTTACCTGATGACACTGTAGAGATCCCACCTCATATGATTTGTCAACAAGATATTATATCGGCTATATTTGAAGGGAGCATAAATAACGAAGAATATTCCGAGCTTGCCAACCAAGTCATACTGACGTGTAAAAATAAAGATGCATTAATCCTCAATAATGAAATCTTAAAAAAAAATTATGCACCACAAAGAAATTATCACAGTGCTGATTCTGTACTTGCTGATGACAATGAAAGTCAGGCTAACTTTTCAACTGAATTCATAAACTCTTTAACTCCTTCTGTAATGCCACCACATATTTTGCAGCTAAAGAAAGGTGCAATTATCATGTTACTGCGAAATATGAACCCCAAAAAAGGCCTATGCAATGGCACAAGATTAATTGTTCAACAATTAAAGGACCATTTTATAGATGCTGAAATTTTAACTGGGACCCATAAAGGAGAGAGAGTTTTCATACCAAGAATAGATTTAGCACCAAGTGAAAGTAGTCTCCCTTTTATACTTCAAAGAAGACAATTTCCCATTATTATGGCATTTGCCATGACCATTAATAAATCACAAGGTCAAACTTTCAAATCTGTGGGTATTTTCTTGGAAGAACCAGTTTTTGCACATGGTCAATTGTACGTTGCGTTGTCACGGTGCAAAAATCCACAGGCTATTAAAGTTTACATTGAAAACAATGAAAGTCAAGGTGATTTATTAGAAGATGGACGTATTTTTACTAAAAACATTGTCTACTATGAAGTACTATAACTTTGAAGGATACAAATTAACGATGCCAAGATTTTTTTAAAGCATTGCAAAATACATAACAATTGGTTGTTTAATTCAGTCATAATTAATGGAAGTCATGTTTATGAATGATTTGCCTCACAAAATACTTGCCTTGCATTGTTAGTAAAAATTATGTTAAAATGTTAAGTCACTATGTTAATGTTTCTAATGTTACAAGTTTAAAAAATATATTTTCAAGTTATTTCATTCAACAGATTACAAAGTGGATGTTAACAGGTCAAGCACCTTTTAAGTCACAATGTAAATATTGTCTGTTATCTTAAGATTACTACCTACATTAATGTTTATCGCCAGTTTATGTGCTCAGTAATAAATTACTTTAATTACGTACGTTTTAAGAAGAGTTTTACTGTATGCCTTCCTCTACATTCAATGTATATTCAAGTTAACAATTATTGTGATAGAAATTGAATTTTAATACTGATTAATTTAAATGTCAATTGTTTTTACATTCAAATGTTAATACTTTTAATAAAAAATTAGGTTACAAAATGTATTCACTATGTTCCTGTTTATAATGTTCAAAATTATACAAATGTTTTGTTAACTTCTAAACTTACATAAAAAATAAAGTTCAAGTTTAAAAATATATACTTTGATGGTTATTGCTTACATATAGTTTAAAATTCATGTTAAAATTCGCAACGTTTAAAGAAGGGTTTTTACTTTTTGCTTTCCTATTCATTCAATGTATATTAAAGTTAACAATTCTTCAGATACTAATTACATTTTAAAAAACCATTACATCAACATTTTACAAAAATACACGTTCATATTAAAATACTTACAAGTGTCAAAAATATATGTTAATAACTAAACAACTTGACAAACATATACATCACATTGCCGTCATTTTTTGACGGGCAAGTCGCTAGTTAGCTATATTGTTCAGTAACGCCATATTGGACTGCAGGAACCATCAACCCCCCCCCCCCTTCTTCTCAGACAGTCCGTTTTTGGGGAAGGGTGGCAACATTAACATCTTTTCAACTCCCCTTTCATGACAGAAGGCCCCCTTTTTAATGTTCATATAGAACATTTACAGAAATAATTGCATTGTCAGACATTGTTAACATAATTTTCAGTTTGTACAACTAGAGAAATGTCAAGTATGTGGATCTAGTATTCAAGCAAAGTTATTCAAACAAAACAGTCCTAAGAGTAGGGACAAAGCTAATGGAAAACCAGTAAGATACTTGGATTTAATGGAAGAGGAATAGCATCAGATAAAGGTGAGTACTAATATAGATTCCTTGTTAGACCTCACCTGGATACAGTGTCCAGTTCTAAAGAAAGGAAACTCAAAAAGGTATTAATAAATTAGATACAATTCAAAGGGGTGACTAAAATAGTGCATGGTTTAAAATACACAATTTATAAGGAGAAGCCATGACATTAGTATGTATAGATTAGAGAAGAGAGGAAATAGGGTGATATGAGAGAGATCTGCATATATAGAGAGGATTTAATAATGTTCAAGAAAAAAATGTCTTCCAAAGTAAGAGTAATGTGGAAAATTTAGTGGGAATCTGTTAAAAGTTATATTTTACATAGAAGATAGTGGAGAAGTGAATCAGCCTCCCAGTGGGAATTGTAGGGACAAACATGATAAATAATTTATATATAAGCAGAAGCTAATCCTGACAGTTAAAGGGACCCAGTCTCCTCAACAGGAAGTTGGTTTAATCTTAAAGAGCATTAAAATATGTCTATACATGCTGTAGCAGTTTTTCTCTGCTGTAATATTTATAATATTTTTTTCTGCTTATGTGCAGCTCCTGTATGCTATGTATGACTCAGATTGCTTAATAAGGGTGGGAAAGGGGTCTAACTGCCTGATAACATTTGAGGTCTTTATATCGACCACTAGAAATACAGACAATCAGACCGTAATCCTAATTAGCACATCAAAGCTGCTATATGTGGGAGTTGCTCATTTGCGTACAAATGGGCAAACAACAATATGGAATGTCCGAGGACTAATTCAGTTTAGAAATAAATGGATAACACAACATATAGTCAGTTTTTCATGCTCTTTAAGATTAACCTAAAACATTGATTATGGGTGACATTAATTAAGACAAGGTTTTAGGTAGAGAGAATGGGTTGATTAGATGGACCTTTCGGTTCCAAATCTGTTATTTAGCAATAGTTATGTTATGCACAGTCTTCTAGAATCTAATTTCTAGGTAACCTTAGGTTTTGCAGGAAGCTTTGGATAAACCTCTGGCTCAGATAGTGAGGACAATCTCTCGCCCTATATGGGCAACACTTGGTTGTCCTATCTACTAGAAGTTAATTGGAAGATCAAGATTCATAGTAAGGAAATCAAATACCATTAAAGGTGCACTGTAACCCTATATTTATAGCTTATATTTACTATTTTGAAGGACTGGAATAAATACTGCTCAAAATATTTATAGAAAGTATGACAAAGTTACCCTTTATTATATTATACATTACATACAATTATTCTTTACTGGGGGTAGCCATTGAGCTGCTTGTTGAAATGCTTTCTTAAAGCGCCTTGCAATGATTATAATATAATTACATTTTTTTATTTAGTTCCTAATAGGAATATAATAAGTATTTCAAGAAGAAAAAAATAATGCAATCTTAAATTGACAAATTAAACTAGCATTATAGCTTCCAGCAGAAATGCCTCTATCCACTCTCTACTAGGAGCCCAGGAAGTGAAAATGGATCTGCCCAGGGGGTTGTCTTATTTTATTTCAGAACTGTGCAGGTTTGTCTATAAAAGTAACTGCATGAAATGAGGCAAATAAACAACAGATAAAGGTCCCTTTCAGGACAGTCCCTTTTTGTGAATCCTCTCTCACATTCTGGAGACCAGATGGGGGTGGAGACAGCATATCTGCTGATGTCAAAAACACCAGACATCAGATGTAAGTTTTAAGATCTACAGTACATTGATTTTGTTTGCTGCAAATACTGATTGTATTGTTAGTTAGTAACTAAACAATACATGAAGCTCTATGAGCACAGGTCTTTTTACAGGGGATGTATTGAGATTTCCAGGAATGATACATCAGCTAAATGTATGCATGCAAGGACCCCTATTGAATTGCTACAATTTTAGAAATTGTAGCCCGTAAAGAAGCCCGCAAGAGTTATCGCTATTAAATTGGCCTATTTCAGCTACCCGCAAATAATCTGCGGGTTACAGGTGGAAAATCCCTATGGGCTGTCAAAATCTGAACTCCGTCTTAGCTAAACCTTTGATCTGTCAAGCCCGTAAATGTTGCTATCGCAAATCGCTATTAAGTTGCTACAAATCCCCAAGGACGCACTGGCGTTCAAATCCGTAAATGGCAAATGGAGCCAAAAATCCTACGGGTAATAATAGTAAGGACTCGCAAGGCGGTTAAAGTTCAGTCCACAGCACTGTAAAAGCAAATATAAACACAAAACTGTATTTTAAATTAAAGGGAAATTGATGGTAGGTATTAATATTAAAAGCACAACATTCTCAAGCCTGCAAATAGGCAATAAAAAATAATTTATTTTATGTTTAATTTCCGTGTTATATCAATTACGGCAATTAATGTGTTAATACACATAATGGAACTCGCATGGACTAGAATATCATATTTATTGATTAATTAATATTACACTATTTCTGGAATGCGGGTCCGATCGTAACTCGTACTTCAAACCCGTAAGTGATTGAAATCTAACCTCCATTTTTTATTGACGTAATGATAACGATCTCTTTTACTATTTGCTCCGTCATGGCATGGTTTACGGATTTGTATGTCGGCCACGTATGTTGCGGGCTTGTCTAATTTAATCTCTCTGTAACTCCGCCAAATTTCTAGCCTTTGAGGCTGTACCATGGCCGCTGCAGGCTTCGAATTTACTAGGGCCCAAGGTATCCTCCCACCTGTTGAAGCAGATCAGAATAAACAAAATGGTTGCTTCCACTACAGCATAACAGCATACATTATTTCACTGAGAATTCAAATAAAATAAAATCTATCTTTACGTGTCCCTGACTGCCTACTGCCAGATGGGCTGCTACAGTTCTGTGTAGTGAGCAAAGGAAAAATGAAAACCCTTAACACATCCATCTGTGCAGAGTATGGAATGCTGGAGTCACCTAAACAGGTCAGCTATGGGATAACTGATCAGTGCAGTCCTGAGTCCACAGAAAAACTGCTATCAATCACGACTTGCTCAGCTATTTGTTATTACTCATGAAAATGCCAGTAGACAGGATAGACTTTGTGTGTAATCAGACATAAATGTTTTGATTTTTTAGCTGTTATTAATGCCATTTAAAAAAATAGATTATTTTAACATACAATTTTGTGCTCCTTGACACAATGAAGATACTTACAGTGAGGTAAATGGCCTTTTAAGACATCTACCCACCTCTGGCACATGCTCACTAAAAATAAGTATTACTGTCATGGCAGATGGGACAGGGTGTTGTATCCACTTTATGTGTGTGTGTGTGTATATATATATATATATATATATATATATATATATATATATATAATGTCAGAAAGTGTCAAGTGCTCTTACAGACAGGAATATCAGTGTTTATAGATATTTTTGTGCAATGTACTGCATCTGAATATTCAGAGAGAGATAGAGAGATACCTGAGCTCCTACATACTTTTAGCTGTATGTTTCTGTCGAAAAATAGAAAATAAAAAATGGCACAAATATGGGCCGGTATAATGAGGCATTCACAGGAAAAATGTTAGCACCTACAGGACGGACACTGAAAGGGATTGGGCTATTGTTTTCTTTTATATAATTATATTATAGCTCACCACAAAACAAACACTATATACAAAATCCAACAGATTCCGAAAAAAACCTATAAGATTGACTTTCATTGTCATATACAAGTTACTCCAGCAGGTGGCACTGCAGTTCTGTACATGGTCGCTAGAGCTGACTATCTAATCAGTTCTATATTCTATATCTCTATATTTCCTTCTTTTTAATTGTATTCTGATTTTCCTTCTTTTATTTCCAGCCCAGATTCACTTGTTATTCTGAGGTTGCCGTTTTCAGCTTATATTGTGTCCTAAAAATTAACCTGTGAAGTGATCTCATAATCCTATTGACCTGCCCCACTGCCTCCTTGTACCTATTGATAAAGATAAGACCTTGTATAATACTAGATGATGGATACTACATTAAATCACTTACTGAGAAATAGAACTGTTTATCCCTATATGATCAAGGTAAGATATAGTTTATCATAATAAACATCTTAGATTTAAAGAAAAACTGTCACTACATTGTACTAGATATTTTCCCTACAGTAAATCATTCCCGAGAACTGATTTTGCAGCCAATGTGTGAGTCATTATGCTAATTTGATGAGCAGAGTGCTTGACAAGTGTAGGTGAAGGGCCTAAAAACCTGATAACATTAAGGGACATTATTTTTGCCACCACAGAAATAGACTGTAATTCTAACTAGCACATGAAAGCAGCTAAAATAGTATTTGTATAGGAATACAGCAAAAACATTGCTGATTACCTCAGCAATGATTGTCTAGTATAATGTATAGCTAATTGTTCATAAATAAAAACAGACTGATTTTGGAGTGACAGAATCTCTTTAACATACAACATTTTAAAGTCCTTGTTTTTCTAGCATTCATTTAAAAAAAATATATATATTTATTTTTTGGTTTGCTTGAAAAAATATGATCTAACATCTAACAAACTTACTTTTAATCCCTAGGACAATTCAGAGACACGGTGGGTAACATCATATGCCTTAGAACTAGTAAGTTGTGAGTTAAATTCCAAATTATCATTTTTGTAATTTATTTTTGGATACATTTTAAATTATTATTTAACCCTTTACAGTATATTCAACTTTTCTGCAATTGTTAGACCCTCCCTCTAACGGATCCATCACTTGTTTACACCAGGGTGGAGTAATTGCTGCCAAACACAGGACTAACAACCCAGCTTGTACACATGAGCAAGGTAATAAAGTTCATCCCAACTTATCTAACGTCTATTGGATATATCTTGGTATTTATTAGCTATTTACAAGGAGTTTAGAACATCTGCATGTTAAGGCACCCCTTCTGTATCCCTTTAAGACCAAAATAAACCATGCTTTGCAATTACCCAAAATATACGGCAACATCCTAAAATGCTGGATTTTACAAAAATAAAAGGAATGGTGTTAGCATGGTCTGGGTGAGCTTGTTACCCTACCAAATACTGCCCATTTGTCACCCAAAAATAACTGAAAACATTGGCTTGGGTTAAAAACAGGTTACTGTGTTTTATTGAAAAACTCAAGTACAACATGGCTGGAAGCAACGGGGTGAAGCCATCCAACCGTCACATGCCCAATCCATGGCCACGCGCCCAATACCGCAATTTTAGCACTGAGAGGTATTACCGTCTGCCAACCACTAGGTGGGGGACTTCCCCCCACTCTACTTTTTGTGACATACAATAAATCAAAACATTGAGTGACAAAACAACAAGAGAAGACTAGAAGAATCCAGCCCCCCATTGTTGAGTGGGATAGGAAGGGTTGCCTATCCTTCCTCTCCCACTCAAAAGGGAAAATTGGGTTGGGTTCTTCAAGTTAGCTCTTGTTGTTATGCCAAACAAGACAGTCTACCACTAGGAGAGGCTGTGCCCCCCTACAACTAATTTCACCCCGCTTCCCTTGCTGTGACAAACAATAAATCAAAACATTAAGTGACATAACAGCAAGAGGAAATTTGAAGAACCCAATGACCCCTTCTTGAGATTGAGAGGAATGCTGGGCAACTGCACATGACGGCCAAGGGAAATGGATCTTCTCCTTCACCGTATCACTCATGGACAACCACCACATAACATCTCTGCCCTGTCATGATAGGCCTGCTACCTGGAGACCCTTGAATAATGTGATTATAAGTCAAGTCACTTTTCCATTATAAATATCAGAAACAAGTTGAGAAACTAAAAAAATAATTATTATTATTAAATTTTTACTGTTTTATAACTGTTCCATATATTACATTTTTAGCTTTTACATCCCTCAAAGTGTCTAGTTGCCTTGGTTCTATCTCCAGTCGAGCTGGCACTCTATATATTGACCATTTTGACAAAAAATCCCAGAATTACTCAGATCCTGAAGGGCCCATAATACACAAGATCCCTCTACATTTTTATATACATTTTTCAATGTGATGTCAGCTTTTTGGAAGATTAGCATATGTAGAGAAACAAAAGAAAAAGCTGATGTGTTTCTGTTGCATCAAATAAAACACATTCGACAGGCATTGTCTAGGAGTTTGGTATTTTTGGTTCTTGCAGGATCTCCAGAGACTAGAAACATTAGTCAGCAGTGAAGAAGAATAACCAAGTTATGTAAAAACTCATAAAATGGTTAGATATGCATGAATTTTAGAAGTTCAAGCTTTTGTTTAATTGTGTGTAATTATATATATATAATATATTGTTATATATAAATGATTGTTGTGGTGAACTACCTACTCATAAGATCCACAACACAAGCTGAGATCCCGCTCCATTCTGATCATAGCCAGTAAGCTTGAAACAGCTGTATATGGATAGGATACTCAGCTTGGCTTTGCATAAAAGCTGTGTAATACAGCAGGCATAAGCTTAATGGAAGCCATGTTTGATAATGGCTACGGATTGAAGAGTGAGGCATTTGTCGGCACATTTGCATGTCCCAGCTCAGTTTCCCAGAATGCAGTGTAATAACTGTTTTTCTCTGAATTCTGAGCTTGAAGCAGGTTTTTAACTTGCTTTAGACATTCAAATGTGAACACAGATGTACTATTTATTTACTAAATAGAGACCCAGGGACCCAGTAATCGAGGTTGCAAGTTAATTTGAGGTATATTTTGTCTTTTTTAACAATAAAAAGTCGCTGAAGGAGGAAAAAAAATGGCTGCTCGAAAAAATGTAAAAATTCTGCAACAAGATGAAAATGGGGCTCTGCCATGCCAGGCACGCAGAACTTAGAAAATACACAATGCAAAAAGACACTAACACTTACACCAACAACGACAGACACACAGAACTTAGAAAATGAAACCAACGGCAGTCAGCGCCCACCACGCAAAGATTCAGCAGAGACATAAAGAAAAAAGACACAGGGAAGGGACAGGGGGGAGATGGTGGAAAGAGACATGTGGCAAGTTGCAAGTTACCAAGGCCTGTAATGAGCAATGAATTAGATGGGATGAGAGGCTCGCGATGAGCGCCAAAGGTGCTCAGAGGGGGCAAATCATTGCATTGTGTGGCAAACAGCATTGCCAGGCTTCAAATTTTATTGCCGTCATTTTTTGACAGTAAATTTGCTAGTATATATATATATAGTTAAGAATGCATCAATTAAAAAAATTCAAGCCTTTGTTAAATTATATATATATATATTTATATATATATATATATATATATATAATTGAACAAAAACTTTAATTTTTTTATTTGATGTATGCTTAATTATTTACATTTACATGTAATTTGTACATGTAAACATGTAAATCTCTCTCTCGCTCTCTCTCTCTCTCTCTCTCTCTCTCTCTCTCTCTCTCTATATATATATATATATATATATATATATACACTGATCAAAAAAATAAAGGGAACACTTAAACAACACAATGTAACTCCAAGTCAATCACACTTCTGTAAAATCAAACTGTCCACTTAGGAAGCAACACTGAGTGACAATCAATTTCACATGCTGTTGTGCAAATGGAATAGACCACAGGTGGAAATTATGGGCAATTAGCAAGACACCCCCAATAAAGGAGTGATTCTGCAGGTGGTGACCACAGACCACTTCTCAGTTCCTATGCTTTCTGGATGATGTTTTGGTCACTTTTTAATGCTGGTGGTGCTTTCACTCTAGTGGTAGCATGAGACAGAGTCTACAACCCACACAAGTGGCTCAGGTAGTGCAGCTCATCCAGGATAGCACATCAATGCGAGCTGTGGCAAGAAGGTTTGCTGTGTCTGTCAGCGTAGTGTCTAGAGCATGGAGGCGCTACCAGGAGACAGGCCAGTACATCAGGAGATGTGGAGGAGGCCGTATGAGGGCAACAACCCAGCATCAGGAGCGCTACCTCCGCCTTTGTGCAAGGAGGAACAGGAAGAGCACTGCCAGAGCCCTGCAAAATGACCTCCAGCAGGTCACAAATGTGCATGTGTCTGCTCAAACTGTCAGAAACAGACTCCATGAGGGTGGTATGAGGGCCCGACATCCACCGGTGGGGGTTGTGCTTACAGCCCAACACCATGCAGTATGTTTGGCATTTGCCAGAGAACACCAAGATTGGCAAATTTGCCACTGGCGCCCTGTGCTCTTCACAGATGAAAGCAGGTTTACACTGAGCACATGTGACAGACATGACAGGGTCTGGAGACGCTGTGGAGAACGTTCTGCTGCCTGCAACATCATCCAGTATGACTGGTTTGGCAGTGGATCAGTAATGGTGTGGGGTGGCATTTCTTTAGGGGGCCACACAGCCCTCCATGTGCTCGCCAGAGGTAGCCTGACTGCCAATAGGTACCGAGATGAGATCCTCAGACCCCTTGTGAGACCATATGCTAGTGTGGTTGGCCCTGGGTTCCTCCTAATTCAAGACAATGCTAGACCTCATGTGGCTGGAGTGTATCAGCAGTTCCTGCAAGACAAAGGCATTGATGCTATGGACTGGCCCGCCCGTTCCCCAGACTTGAATCCAATTGAGCACATTTGGGACATCATGTCTCGCTCCATCCACCAACGTCACGTTGCACCACAGACTGTCCAGGAGTTGGCAGATGCTTTAGTCCAGGTCTTGGAGGAGATCCCTCAGGAGACCATCCGCCACCACATCAGGACCATGCCCAGGCGTTGTAGGGAGGTCATACAGGCACGTGGAGGCCACACACACTACTGAGCCTCATGTTGACTTGTTTTAAGGACATTACATCAAAGTTGGATCAGCCTGTAGTGTGTTTTTCCACTTTCATAATGGGGGTGACTCCAAATCCAGACCTCCATGGGTTGAAAAATGTGATTTCCATTTTTTTATTTTTGTGTGATTTTGTTGTCAGCACATTAAACTATGTAAAGAACAAAGTATTTCATAAGAATATTTAATTCATTCAGATCTAGGATGTGTTATTTTAGTGTTCCCTTTATTTTTTTGAGCAGTGTATATATATATATATATATATATATATATATGTTTGTGTTTGCGTAGTTTAGTTGTTTTTGACTTTCCATGACCTCATAGCACACCATACTGATCCACTTGGTATTCATGGCAGATATACTGAATTGAATTGCCAGTTCCTTCTCCAGTGGGCCGCAGCATACAGCTCCTGGTATTACTAGGTGGTCTCTCATATAAGTACTGACCAGGCCCAACCTGCATGGCTTCAGGGTGGAGTGACCTCTTGACTGTAATCAATCCCAGGTCGCAAGCACCAAATCCTAACCACTGGACCACACCTTTTATATATATATATATATATATATATATATATATATATATATATACTTGAACACAAGTTAAACTTTTAAAATTGATTTATTTTTAAACATTTTATGAATATATATATATATATATATATATATATATATATATATAAACATAATTATTTTTATTTATTTATATAATATGTATATATAGTTAAAATGCATCAATTTTAAGAATGCAAGTTCTGGTTTCCTTGGTTTTCAGTTATTTATTTTCTGATGTAGAGTATGGATGAATTCCATGACCCTTTATTGGCTACAAACATATAGGCTCTGGTTTTAATTTTTTTTTTTTTACTACATGTACAGAAATAACTGAAGGATTTAAAGTGATTGCATTATATCCAGGAGCAGGTGGGTTTTCTGATTTGCTGAGCAAATCTAAATTAGTATTGGAAAGAAGAAAAACCAAACTGCTGCCATTTTAGTTTTTGTCTCCTTCAGTTCAAATCACCAGGGAAAGCTATTCCCAAAGGAAGATAGATGTCCAGCAAGAGAAAATACCAGTGGTAAATAGATTAAAAGAACAATGTGTCTGTGAAGGACATAGACTCCTGTGCGGGAAAGTAGCTAATTTAAATTATATTTAGCTGTTATCCCATCTGAGCTGGAATGGAACCGCGTGTATACTGCATGAACACACTCAAGCAGCCGCATAATTAGTCATTAATCTATATAATATACTGCTTTATGTTTTGCTCTAGTACAGAAAAACACATAGACCATAAAGGGAAGTGAAAGTTTTGTTGTATGTGGGAGAGTTGTTTATTTTTTCTTAAAGGGATATGGAAGACTTTTAGATTTTACTAGGTGTTTAATATCCCTGTGTATCTATTTACTTTTATTACTTTATTAAGAAGTGCTTATAAACTCTGTTTTTACTGCCTAAAATCATATCAACATTTCATGTATGGATTTGCCCACTTAAGCATATGCAGACACAGACTCTGTAGGCCTATGAGAAGCCATGACTCGGTAGCGCATTGAAGCAGGTTGTTGAGAGATAAGTCACTGGTTGGTATCCAGCCCTACAGAGTCTGGATCTGTATATGCTACAGTGGGCAGACCTATACAGGGACTATTTGTTTGATTTTCAGCATTTTAGTTTTTGTTGATATTGCCCCTGAGATTTCCTGCAAAAAATGCATAGATAATGAGGATGGCAAATGCATTTGTCACATTGATTATATTTTAGCTTTACTGATTCTATTTTCTCTCTCTTTCATGCAGAGACATGGTGGGTAACATCATATGCCTAAGAACTAGTAGGTTGTGAGTTAAATTCCACTATATGAAAATATTTGGCTTTTTATTCAGTCACACAGATTATTCTAATCAGCACCACCAGGCAGTGCTGCTCTTTATATTTTCTGCTGATTCCAAAAGCTCATAACTTAATATGTTTAGCAGCAATTTCAAAATGGAAAATACTTTTTTGTTCATATGTATGGGCTTTTTCACATTAGAGTCACTAAGGTGTTTTTATTAAAATAATGGCAGGTAAAACCTACAATTTTATACTTCAGTTAATATTTTGTCAGCTCCACAAATATTGGTAGTCTTGTTGGTAACTAACTTGTGCTACTATGGTCCATGTTTTTAAACTTTATATAAGGCAAAATATTTTTAGAATGTAAAACATTCAAATAAATAAAAAAAACACACACATTTTTAACTTTAAAAGTAATTTGTGCGCCCCCCCGCCCCCCCAAATTTATAAGCTAGGTGCTCCTGGGGATCAATAAAATAGCCAAAACATACTTGTGGGTCGTCTTAGTACCCCAGGTTAATTGGATCACCTTTCTATGAAAATAATCATTTCTCATCTCCCTAGTGCCTTGTAGTGGGCCCTGGTGCTTTGTACCTGTTGCACCAACAGTAGCGCTGCCACTTCTGTTGGTTCAATTTTTATTTCTGCCCGGCTTGGGTCTGATACTTTTACAAGAAGGTGAGTCCTAGTAATGCAATGAGTCCTTCCATTATTCCTATTGGAAACACTAATGGTTTTAGCTGCCACATTCCCACTGTGAAGATATAAACTATCTATGCATTCAAAAATGTTACCGTACTAGGAAGTTGCCAAACAAAAATCAAAATAGTAGATTACACTGTAGCTTAATCGTATATAAAACCTAAAGAATCCATTATCTTATGTTAGTTTGCCTACCAAGTGTAGTTTCCACTGTAGATCCTTCGATGAACTAGATGTTTTTTGTCAGGCAAAGTCCCTATGAATGTCCTATTCAATTATTGTCAAAGCAAAATTAAATATTAATAGTCAATATTAAAAGTCAAAGTTCACTCATCTGCTGCTGTATTGGCACTCTATAAGGTTAATGGGTGAATGTGGCTTTGTCAAGCAGGAAGCTGGTAAATTTTTAGACATGTTTACCGCCAACACAATTATCTCTATCGGCTGGAGACTTGTTTTATTTACTTGTTTCCCTTAGCAGAAAGCTTTTGCTGTTGGGGCAGCCTTTTAATGATTGTCTATTCTCTTATCATATATGATTGTTCTTAAAACGCATAAGGCAAACCCCCCACATCTACCCTTAGAGGGCCATTATTTCAGCAGAATTTGGACCACATCACTGTAAAGTTCTCCTAAAGCATGTTGAAATACTTTTTGAATTTCTGAAATACGTGCATTTTTCACTGAGAGATGAAATCAAATAAAATCTGTGTGAAAGACTGTCCACAACCTGCTCTACATCTGAGACAAGGGGGTTCGGTCCTTCTTCCTTACTGCAACCAATATCTGCACCAATATCTGTGCATGCATGGAAGACTGGTACTCAACTAAAACAGGAAAGCTATGGGTTAATTGGTCAGTGCAGTGTAACTTGAGTCCAGGGGGAAGCGGTGCTTACAACCCCATAGAGCACATGCTGCCCTTCACTTGGCACTTTACTAATTACTAATGCAACAGCAGAATAGACTGCATGTAAACAACGATTACAAAAAATAGCTGTTATTAGCATTATTAAAAAAATATATAGATTATTTTACCATACAATCTTGTGCTATTTCACACCATAAGGAGCACTTACAGTGAGTTCAGAGACCCTTTAATAACCTTACTAGGAATGAAACAAGCACTCAGCTGGGGGCAGATACTCTAATCTGAATATTAGTGTTGTAAATGATTAAATGTGAATGTTTACATTAGCTAGCCAAGACATTTTAACAAGGGTCTGTTTAAAAGTCTCTGTGACTATCCTAAGTTTATAATAATCATCTGTCACATAGTCAAACATTTATTTCTGTTTATGCTGCACCACTCCAGTGTTATCCATATTTAATTCCAGTATTTGGAAACAGAACGGTGGCTGCAATTTCCTTCAGATAGTGTATCAAATGCAGTAATCTGCTTTACTATGTGGTACTGAACAGATGGGTATGGCTATGTCTGTACATTAGCAGCATTGTTATTTAAGTTTGCCCACACTATATGGCACCGTGGAAAAACACTCGCTCAGCCCCCATGGATTGCATTGCATTAGCTATAATCCTCTACAGTATGTTAGATAAACCTGCTAAATCTCTTACTATAAACAATATGTCTGCTCCAAAACCCCTTAACAAACTGGTACTCAGTGCAAAGCTGACATAAAATATTATTTTCCATTAAACCAGTATGTCCAATGTCCACCATTATGCACAAATGAAGAGCGCTGTCCTTGCACAAGGTTGTTTGTCTTTATATTTTATTGCACAGTATTAGGTGGTCTGAACGATTGAAACTAAAAGGGATGCCTCGAAAAATAGTACAAAATCTAATACTTCAATAAATAATCACTGTATTTTTAATTTTAAAATATAATATTTTTAAAACTAGGGAACATCTTTTAGAATGTTAATGCTGCCTCTAATTTATTATCTTTAATATGCAATTAGCCACTTACCCGTCAAAAATATTTGAAGCCTGATTCTCTCTGCTTCTGTTCAACAGCAAGGTCTGCCTGGAGTATGTGAGTTTCAATCCAGAAGGGCATTAAAAAACAATATTTTGGACCCCGACCTACAACACACCCACTCCGCCAACAGTGAGTACTGCAGGGGGGCCATAGGGGAGAGCCAGACAAGACAGGGAAGGCTTGGGGCTCTGTCGGGGCGGCCCGAGGCGGCATTCCATCCCGTGGGGGGCAGAGAGAGGAAACGGGGAGATCTCCCGGAGGTCTGGCAGCGGAAAGGACCCCAGCAGGTACCCAGTAGCCTGGTACTGAGGAGGACGCAGAGATTAGCTGGGACGCCATCTTGGACCACGCGTCCACTCAAGGAAACCAGAGACAGCGGCTGGGGGCAAGCAAGGTACCCCCCCCCCCCGCCTCCAAAGAAGCCCTGAAGGAGCGGAGGGTTTTCTAAGAATCCCCAATAATCTCAGGCAGGCCACCCAATATAATTAAGGAGGGGGCCCAGGATCTAGCCTTCCATTCAGGCCCAAACAGGAGGCGGCGGCCATTTTGTGCTTTAGTGTAGTGGAAGGTGAGCAGCACTAACCACCCTGGAAATGAGCTGTAACCCTTGATCATAACGCATTTGCATTACTAAACATTTTAGCCCTGGACTGAGCTAGGTTAAACTTCCCTGTCAAAGCATAGGGTAAGCAAATACAGTGCCCTTTGGCTTCACTTAGGGGCTGGATAAATGCCAGTTAAACACTCACCACTTGGCACACATCCAGGACTTTCATCACAGGTCTCCCTAGCCATGTCAAACTAATAAGGATGAGAGGGCCCTAACTGGGATAGCATTATACAGCTCTGAAATACGTCAATATGTTAATTTAAAAGGAGAGGACAAGAAAATGGGAAACCCTTCTACAAATAACTAATCCTCCTATCTCAAAAGCTGGATCAACTACGGTGCCTCAGTAAACTACAAATGAGAAACTGCGGGGAAGATGAAGGGTAAAACTTGCAAGAGCTCGGCAGATAAAGGTATTCCAGAACACTTCCAAACGCTTCCAAAACGCCAACCCTCACCCCAGAGCCCCGATGCAGACCTATCTGACAATTCGGATATGGAAGGGGAACAGAAGGGTACACTACAAGAGCCGGAGATGATAGACAAAATTATGACAAGATTTGAAACCTTACTAAAGACCCAACTCTCCCAAGCCGTGCAGGACTTTAAGAAAGAAATCCAAGAGCTGGGACAGAGAACTCACCTATTAGAAAACCTCACGGGCCAACTGGTCTCATCTCAGGATCAGGACAGGAATGACATCTCAGCAAATTCTTCCAGAATCACCCTCCTGGAAAACAAACTAGAGGATGGTGAAAATCGCTCCCGTAGAAATAACATTCGCTTTAGAGGGATTGACAAACGGGTGACTAACCTAGTACCCTACATCAAGGAGGTGGTTCGGTCCTTGCTGCCGGGGGAAGAAGATGAAGAGATCGAAATTGAAAGGGCACATAGGGCCCTAGGAGCATCCTTCAACCAAAGCCTACCCAAAGACACTATAGTCTGATTCCTCCGACAAAGAGGGATAACATCCTCTCTGCCGCCAGAAATGTTTCACAAGTTGTTGGCCCAGATGGATCTCACCTACAGATTTTTGCTGATATTGCACCAACTACCCTGAATAAACGCAGGGAAATGAAACCGGCTTTAAATGTTCTTTTAAAAAACAAGATCCCGTATAAATGGGGTTTCCCATTCCGCTTGCTTTTCCAAGCAGGAGGCTCTACTTACTCTGCTTTCTCTCTGGAGGACTGTCAGAAACATTTGATCCATCTCAATCTTGCAACCATGGAAGAGTTTTGTGAACAACGAGCAGAGAGGCCAAAAGACAGGCCTTCTAGGCAGTGGACTGATGTACCGGTCCACAAAAAACAGAGAAACCACAGAGATGCTGCATGCACGCCGCATTCCAAACCTGGGACTTCTGGCAAGTTCACCCCAGGCACTCCCTCCACACCGCTGCAGGAAGGGTGAACTTTTGCAATAATCAGAAACTTGAGACATATTAAAACAATGTATAAAGGGTCTAACAATAGCTAGTAAGCCTAAGACTATATACAAATACCATTACGTATTGTAAGTTGAAGTACATATTGCTAGATATAACACCAGAGAAGAGTGAACCTTTGCCAAAGAGATTATAGATCTAGGTATATCTTCTTCTCATAGTTTTTATGTTTCTCTAGGGATGAGCCTTCTCCAGGGTTAATGTTCTGTAATGTAAATTTATTAATTGTCTAGTCAGGTACTATTCATTTGTAATCTTTTTCCTCATACTAGGGACAGGGGGAGTAGTGTTTTTCCTCTCCACCCTAGGCACTTAGGTGCTATCGGTAAATTTTAATGAGGATCATTGCTCTTGAAATGTTTTTTGGTTATTTCCACCTGTTTATCTGTTATGGCTCAGTATTTACTTACTGTTTTGATAGCTTGCTGGCTGTCTCATGTTCTCCCTTCCTGAACGCAAGACTCCCCAGAGGTAACTCCATCAGGTTAGAAGGCATTCCTCTCTCAGTCAATACACTCCCGGGTGGTAAGTCTGCCTGGATACGGAATAGTCCACTCTCCCAGCCTCTCTCACCAGGCCACAGGGCTATCGGGATTTCTCCATTGGATTGGGGTAAGTCAGGTCAACACTTCACCTCACCACAAACATGGCGGTAAATCTGAATAATTTAGACATAGTATTCCTGACACACAATGTCAAGGGTTTTAACTCCCCATTTAAACGTCGCAAAGCCTTTCTCTCTTATAAGGATAGTAACCCCTCTGTCACATTCATGCAGGAGACTCACTTTGTCCACAACAACCATCCGAATTTTCTCCACAAGAATTACCCAACAGTTTTCCTAGCCAACCAAAGAACTAATAAAGGAGGTGTGGCCATACTCCTTCACAGGAACTTCCCTTTTACATTAGAGAACAAACAGATAGATCCGGCAGGCAGTTTTGTAATAATAACTGGACTAGTCCAGGGTATTAAGACAACCCTGGTCTCTATCTACACCCCTACAACAAACCCCCATCAGACTGTCATAAACGTGCTAAAAACTCTAGATAAGCCAGGGTTAGGAAAAATAATAATAGGGGGGACCTGAACTTGGTGATGGACCCAGCACAAGATAGGTCAGGGAAGGAGGGACAAGAGATGTTCTCTAGAAAAATGCAGATAATTAAGCACCTACTTCTTAAGCTAAACTTGACAGATGTCTGGAGGGAAACACACCCTACGGCTAAGGAGTATTCCTTTTTCTCCCAAGTACATAATACCTATTCCAGGATAGACTACATTTTTGCAGATTCCTCCCTGTTAGACCAAGTAAAGAAATCAGAACTTAATCCATGCACATGGTCAGACCACGCCGCTGTAAAGCTTGCTTTGGGCTGGGCTTCAGGGGGGAGGCCCACAATCTCGTGGAGACTGAATGAACGAATCCTAGCTAACCCAGAGGTCAAGAAACAAATTTCCCAGGATCTGGATTTGTTCTTCCAGGTTAATCTCTCCCCAGAAGTAAGGGCAAGCATTATATGGGTCACACACAAGGCCTACATCAGGGGAACCCTTATTAAAATAGCCTCCCAATACAAAAAACAAAGAAAAGCCAGAGAAATTGAACTTCAAACAGAACTGACAAAACTTGAAAAATTAAACCAATCCAAGCCGGACATCAAAAATAGACAGGCAATAGAAAAGGTTAGGACAGACCTAGACGCTCTCCTCTCGGACCAAACTGAGAAAGCCCTAAGGTGGACTCAGCAAAAAATTTTCGACAAAGCTAACAAGCCGGGCCCACTCCTAGCCAGAAAGCTACAATCAAAAAGCACACAGAATAAAATCCATCAAATAAAAACGCGGGAGGGCGAGCTCACAGCCAATCCAAGTAAAATTAAGTCTACCTTCACCAAATACTTTAACTCCCTCTATGAAGGCTCTGCATCTCTTAACCTTAATGAAATAAAATCATTTCTCAATTCAAAGGATCTCCCAACCATAACAGGGGAAGAGCTGGGGGCCCTTAACGCCCCAATAACGTTAGACGAGGTTCGCAAAACGGTTCACAAACTTAAAGCTGTTAAATCTCCGGGGCCAGGCGGGTTTGCCAATAATTATTACAAAGCATTTATAGAAACCCTTGGCCCACACCTAGTCACACTCTTCAACAACATTCAGGCTGGAGAAAAATTACCTGCTGAGCTTAACGCTGCTGAAATTATACTATTCCCCAAGCAAGGTAGGGACCCCCTGTAAAATGAAAAACTACAGGCCAATCTCACTTCTAAATTGTGACATGAAAATCCTCTCCATAATTATGGCAGACAGATTGGCTTCTTTCTTGCCAAGACTGATTCACAATGACCAGGTAGGCTTCGTGGCCCACAGACAGGCAGGAGACAATATTAGGAAAGTCCTTAACCTCATACATAAAGCCAAAATCTCTAAAACACCAACGTGCCTTATGGCCTTTGATATAGAAAAGGCCTTCGATTCCCTAGAATGGCCCTATCTATTCGCGACCCTTAGTAAATTCGGTATCAGTGGCCAGTTCATTAACCTGCTGAAATCTTTCTATAGCTCCCCTTCGGACAAATTGAAGCTCCCGGGTCCTGCGACTCCGAATATAACAATAGGGCGGGGTACAAGGCAAGGATGCCCGCTTTCACCTTTGCTCTTCGCATTGGCTATGGAACCTCTGGCCAGGGAGATCAGGGCAAACTCAGGGATTTCCGGGAAAAAGGTTGGACATCACCACTTCAAAATCTGCCTGTTCGCAGATGATCTACTCTGCGTGGTGTCCAACCCAAGTAAATCAGTTCCGGAACTCATTAAAACACTAGAAATGTTTGGCCAGATCTCGGGCCTAAAACTAAACTTAGAAAAAACTGAAACCCTGGCCATAGACGTTCCGGTAGCAGAAAAAAATAGTCTACATGATAGATATAAATTCAAGTGGGACATCAAATATATAAACTACCTTGGGATAAGGTTAACGGCAAACCTGGGCGATCTATATAATGAGAACTATTCTAAGCTATTAAAAACCTTGATTGCTGATTTAGGTCGATGGACGAAATTTTGCCTTTCCTGGGTAGGGAGAATTAATACTATTAAAATGAACATTCTGCCCAGGCTTCTTTACCTTTTTAGAACCCTCCCAATTCCGGTTACACATAAAGAGTTATCTAATTTCCAAAGGCATATCTTTAGGTTCAATTGGAACCAAGGCCCATCATGAATCGCAAAAAAAATCCTGTATCTGCACAAACTAGATGGAGGTCTATCCTGCCCTAACATTAAACTTTATTACAAGGCCGCTCAATTATCCTTTTTACCAATCGCCCATTCCGTGACCCATCAACCGGTGTGAATTTATATAGAAAACCAATCAATGAAACCGTTGACCTGGGACACTATTATGTGGCTTTCAGAAACTCCCCCCAAAATTAGAGACATTTCCAATCCCATAATAAAACATACGCTGACATGCTGGAAATGGGCCCACGAACACACAAAATTATTCCCAAAACCATCCTACATGATCTCCCTCCTTAATCAGATGTCAGTTAGTCTAAATTTATCCTCCCAACACTGGTGGAAGAATAAAAAACTAGATAGGCTGGGAGAGTGGATAGAGAAGGGGCAAATTATCTCATTCGAAAAAATAAGGGATAAACATGATCTGCCCCTGTCAGAACACTACAATTTCTGCAGATTGAAACATCTTGTACTCTCCTTATTAGAGAACCATACAGTTCCGGAAATGAACTGGCTATCTAAAATCTGTCAAGTGGCACCTCTAACGAAGGGTACCCTAGGGATGCTCTACAAAACATTTAATGCCAGGCCAGCTGGACTCAAGCCTAAACACATGGTAGATTGGGAAAATGACATGAATACGAGCTGGGACCTAGGTAAATGGAGGGTAGCTTGGTCCAACATCTATAGAGACTCCCTTAACTATAGCATCCTAGAAACCGCCATCAAGGTGCTCCACAGGGTATACATAACCCCGGAAAAGCTCGCAAAATGGAAAAAGTCAGAAAGCCAACTATGCTTTAGGGGGTGCCAGGCAACTGGGACATTTTCCCATATATAATGGTCCTGCCCCAAGGTAGTAAAGGTTTGGGACTTAGTTTCAGAGTTAGCCTCGGGCTTATTCCTTACCCCGGTGGACAAGTCTATTGACAACATGCTGCTGGGGATCCCCAATAGCACTCTGGCATCTTCCCAAAACAGACTGCTGCAATACATAACTCTGGCAGCTAAGAGTCATATTGCTAAATCCTGGAAATCCAGTAACCTAAACTTCCAGATGATTAAACAAAAGATTAATTATATTGCCATCAACGAAAGAATCACCCATCTATTGGATGACTCTATGGATAAGTACAGGGAAATTTGGGACCCATAGACAGTATACATAGGCCTGGCATTAGGGTGCTAGAACTAGTGGCGGGTTGAAAGCTAGGCTCATTTCCTCAGTTAAGTAGGTCAACAAACAAAAACAAGTGAAACTTAGCCAATCGTCTCAAAGGGAAAAACATTTTTTTATTCCTTCCTGACCCCAGATACTGGCGATCAGATTTCTCCCTGGATTTTTTTTCTGCTCTCTAATAATCTAGGATAATCCTGAATTCCCTTTTAAATTAGAAATAATCCAGTCCCCTTTTCAAGTTATCTATCGAATCCGCTGTCACCACCTCCTCTGGTAGAGAATTCCACAGATTAACCACCCTTACTGTGAAGAACCCTTTTCTTTCTTTAAGGTGGAATCTTTTTACTTCTAACCTCAAGGGATGTCCTCTTGTCAGTTTAAAACCTCTTGGCACAAAAATCTCCCTTTGACAAATCTTTATACTGACCCAGGATATATTTATATAGGGTAATCATATCTCCTCTTAGACGCCTTTTTGCTAGAGAAAATACGTTTAATTTGGTCTTTCTTCATAACTTAGCCCCTCCATTCCCCTTATTAGTTTTGTTGCCCTCCTCTGTACCTTTTCCAGCTCTAAAATGTCCTTTTTATGAAGTGGTGCCCAAAATTGTACTCCATATTCCAAATGAGGGCGTACTAGAGATTTGTATAGTGGCAGAATTATATTTGCTTTCCTTGCTTCTATACCCTTCATAATACATGCTAATATTTTATTTGCCTTTGCAGCTGCTGCTTGGCTTTGAGCACTGTTACCTAGGTGGTTGTACACAAGCAATCCCAAATCCCTTTCAATATCTGATACCCCTATATTTGCTCAATTAAGATTATAAATTGAATGGCTATTTTTCCTTCCCAGGTGTATAACTTTACATTTTTTCGTATTAAATCTCATCTGCCATTTAGATGCCCATTCCTCAATTTTATGTAAATCCCTTTGAAGGGAAAGCACATCATTATCTGATTTAATTACCTTGCACAACCTTGTGTCATCAGCGAAAATGGAGACGCTACTTTCCAGTCTCATCTCTAAGTCATTAATAAATATGTAAAAAAGGAGAGGACCAAATACTGAACCCTGATGAAACCCCACTTACCACATTAGTCCAATTGGAGTATGGTCCATTTACAACAACCCTTTGCTTCCTGTCTTTTAGCCAGCTCTCAATCCATGAGCAGATATTTACTGCAATTCCTGTATCCCTTAGTTTGCAGAATAGTCTCCCATGTGGCACTGTATCAAAAGCGTTTGCAAAATCCAAATGGACTACATCCACTGAGTTCCCTTGATCCAGGTTCCTACAAACCTCCTCATAAAAACTAATTAGATTTGTTTAACATGACCTATCCCTCATAAATCCATGTTGACGCCTATTTATAATCCTGTTCAAATAGACATATTCTTGTATATTATCCCTTATTAACTATTCTAAAAAGCTTTCCCATTACATAAGTGAGGCTCACTGGTCTATAATTCCCCGGGTTTTGCTCTTGCTCCCTTCTTAAATATAGGTATCACTTCTGCTTATCTCCAGTCATCTGGTAGAGATCCTGTGTTGAGTGAATTTTGAGAAATTAAATATAATGGTTTGGCTATTACAGAACCCAGTTCCCTCAGTTCCCTTGGATGTATTACATCAGGACCCGGGGCTTTATTAATGTTTATTTTTTCCAATCTCTTTTGTATTACTTCCTGCGTTAACCAATTATTCTGCAAAGGGGGTGTAGCCCCATTATGTTGCAGTGTCCCAACCACTGGTACCTCCCTTGTGTATACCGAAGAAAAGAACCTATTTAGCTCATCTACCTTTTCCTGGTCACTAATTTTCAGACAGCCTGTGTCACATTGTAATGTTCCTATGGCTTCCTTCCTCGCCTTCTTCCCATTAATATACTTAAAAAATATTTTAGGGTTAGTCTTACTCTCTTTTGCAATTAATTTTTCATTTTCTTTTTTAGCCAGTCTAATAGACCTTTTGCAAGCCTTGTTGGTTTCCTTGTACTCCCGTAAAGCAGTCTCTGTCCCCTCTTGTTTGTATAATTTAAATGCCTGTTTTTACTCTGTATCTTGAACTTTAAGTCATTTTTAGGCCACATTGGATGGGATTTACTCCTTTTACTTTTATTCCCACGTGGTATATGCCAATGTGTATGTATATTTAGTAAGGATTTAAATGTTGTCCATTTATGTTCAGTATTTTTACCTGTCAGTTCTCTGTCCCAGTCTATACTTTGTATTGCTGCCCTTTTTACCGTTAATATCTGCCCTTTTAAAATTAAGAGTTTTTGATGGTCCCAATAAAATTTAGTTTTTTAATTCAATCTCAAATGAGACTGTGTTGTGATCACTGTTTCCCAAAGGTTGCCCTATTTCAACATTTCATACTATATCAATATTATTTGTGAAGACTAAATCCAAGATAGCTTAATTTCTAGTAATTATCCCTTAGTGTACTCAACAACCTGCTTGTTTCCCTTTATGTCCCTCCCCTGTGTCTCTTTCCCCCTCTCTCACTCCTGTGTCTCTTTCTTCCCCACCCTCCCCTGTGTCTCTTTCCACCCTCCCCCCTCTCCCTTCCCTGTGTCTTTCTCCCCCATCTCCTTCCTCTGTGCTTCTGTTTGCATTTACCAGTGTGAAACCTTGGGAAATTGATCATTTTCCCCAAGCCCAAAATGTGTTTCCGATTTCCGGGCTTGAAAAAAAATTACGGCTTTCTGCCATTATTTTCCTTGCTTAGCCGTTCTGAGACCTATTAAAAACGCCAATTAAATAGCGCTCAACCCGCCTCTTTCATGCCTAGTGCTGAAGACCTTTGGCGCTCATCGCAAGCCCAGCTATGTGCGCTTTTGATGCTCATTGCGAGGTCCCGCTCATCACAACCTCTCCCCACTTTTTGATCTCTGTGTCTGTTTCCCCCCTCTCCCTTCCATGTATCTGTTTCCCCCTCTCCCTGCTCTGTGTTATTTCCCTCCCCTGTGTCTCTTTTCCCCCCTCTCTCCCCCCTGTGTCTCTTTCCACTCTCCCCCCCCCCCCCCCATCCCCTGTGTCTCCTCTCTATCTCTGTTCAGGTCTTTCATACCTCCCGATGAGCGCTGTTGCTTGTATTTTCTTGAGGGGCTTGCGTTGATGGGTTAAGTGTTACTTGCTTCGGCCTCATTTTGAATCTTTTAAAAAAAAATGTACGTCTTTGCGGGCGCCATTTTTTTCCTCGCTTAGCCAATTTTCAGTCTCTGAAAAACACCAATTAAGCCTCAAATTAGCTTGCAACCTCACTCACAGGCTCCCTGCCTCTCCCCCTGTGCTGTGTGTGAGGATGCAAGTTATTTTTTTTTATTAATTGGCGTTTTTTGGTGGTCTTTCGATGGTTTGCGAGTTACGTGCTTGAAAGAATTTCAGCCATTAAACTCTTAATTTTTGTCTGTGATGCACCCAAATTTGTGGCCTTCACTTCCCAACCATATGTTTTTACATATATATATATATATCACTGAAATAGTTGTCATACTGCGAGTTGTCGTCTGTTATGGGGAAATGTCTGTGATTTGCTCACACAGCAAGAGAGCGATATACATGCACAGGAGCAATGGGTGTGTGCAGATCTTGCGCATGCACTCGCAGGGGCTCCTCCACTTCACTGCCCAGGGGCTCCAAAAAGGTAGGTCCGACACTGAATAAACCTATGTACTGTATGTATTTATTTAATTATATGTTTTGTTACTGACTAAAATAATTTGAATAGTTTCTGCATGGGTCTGACCTCTGCAGTGTATGCAGACACAGACTCCATGCTGCATGTGCAGTGTAGTGTCTTAGCCGATCAGGGACCACATTTGGCTAAGACACTACACTGCACATCCAGCCCTACAGAGTCTGTATCTGCATACGCTGCATTGGGCAGATCCATACAGGGACTGTTTCCAGGGGTATAGGCTTATAAGCACTCCTTAATAAAACAAAGTACATATAAGTATATAGACACAAGTATAATATATGCCTAGGAAAATCCATCTTGTTTTGTGTGTAAATAGGCAGCTACAGGGAAAGCAGTTGCTAGTTTACTCATAAAATATCAGCTTTTTAAAAATTACAATAAAACATTTTATACTGATCTTAACTAAGTTGTGTGATCTTAACTATAACAGCTTTATTAAATTGCGATTCAGCCAATTGACTAGGGCTCTATATAAGCACATGGCATACTTTTTTTTACAGAAGTTTTTAGTGAGTGAAGACCTTGCTTTTGTATAGAAGTTCACTCACTAAAATGTTATGTAAAAAAGTATGCCATGTGCTTATATAGAGCCCTATTCAATTGGTGGATTCACAATTTAATAAGGCTGTAAGATCTTAACTAAGTTATGAACCATTCACCAGTATAGTTGCCATTTAATGTTTATTGAGTAAAATACAATGTATTTGTGTTTCTCTCAGGTGATATATAACTTTATCTGTGTTAATAGCTATCCCTACATATAATAACTGAAACAAAAGGTGTAGCAATTTGCAGCTAAGTGGGAGAGAAAGTGATCCGTGCCATTGAGTCTGCAGAGCATGTCTGAGAGTTTATTAGTTGTGCGGCATTTCACTATGGCAAAGAGACATCCCACCATGAAGACCAGCATCTCTACTCTATGCTGGAGCCAGTGTGCTTATTTCAAGGGCACAGCTATTGCTATTCAGAAGCTAACTGTTCAGAGTTTGAGAACAATATAATTATTATAGAAGTACAGCAAAGTGACTGATACAGCTGCTGTATGAACTTGAAAGCCTTACTGTGCCGACATTCATTGCTTACACAGACACGTCAATTGATGTGGGTTCAATGCCAGACAGAGCCACTTGTAGGATATATTAAATTCCATCTCTGCTATTTGTGATATGAGGCAAAAAACAGCCTCTGGCAAAGGGTATAATTATAATATTAATATATTAATATATATATATATATATATATATATATATATATACATATATATATATATATTATTTACTCATAGTGGCATCTACATTGTAGACAGGGCACCCCAAATTATTTTGCACCACGACTAAAGACTAAAAGAAAAGTATACTGTTCACAGAGTTGAATGCATGTGTGATAGATTGATAGATAGATTGATAGATAGATAGATAGATAGATAGATAAATAGATAGATAAATATATAGATAGATAGATAGATAGATAGATAGATAGATAGATAGATAGATAACAATATATAGCTTGGCAATAGCCCCCATGCATACCACTAGTATATGAGTGTGCACTGTATCCATACATATATAAATAAATAAATATAGTGCACTCCCTTACAATAGCAATAGTGGCTGTCATTTATAGATGTTAAATGACCTCTGTATGATAAAAAAAAATAATATATATATATATATATATATATATATATATATATATATATATATATATATATATATATATATATATTGGAGTTTGACTACGAAGATAATGTGTCTTGTTTTGTCATAAAGATGTTATTTAATTAGAAAACAAATATGTTAATTAATTCAATGGCCCCCTGCAGCATCCATAAGACTTTGGTGAAGGCTCTGTGTGTGAAGGGGTCATTTACATTTCTATAGGACAGAACAATCAGTTATTGTTGTGAACTGGTTACTTATGAGCATGTGCAAGGGAAGGAGACAGGTGTCAAATTCTAGAATCTCAGTGATTTAACAAAAGCCCCATTCTTTTCCTCCCACATCCTTCCCTACACTGTTCAGCAGATAAGAACTTGACCTCAGAGCCAAAGCTACTCGGACATTCTCAAGTTGCATAAGATAGAAACTTCTATATGAATTGAGGGAGCACCTGATAATATGGATGACTTCATTAAAGATGTACAAAGGGGGGGCATTTTGTAGTTTCTTGTTACTTGCCATTGCATTACTTGAGATGAAAAGATCCCTTCTGGATCACTACCTTGTTGTAGTAAAGGAACTTGTGTACTTCAATGAAGCTGTGAGCTATACCATGTAGGGTCACCCAAGACAGACAGGTCATAGCAGAGAGGTCTGACAAATAACGGTCCACTGGAAAAGAAACTGACAACTCATTCCAGTATCTTTATCAAGATACTTTTATGGATAAGCAGAACCAGATACAAGAAGTGCCTGGCAAGCTCGGGTCCATATGGTCACAGAGATTCAGTAACAACTGAATTTATGTTTTCTCAAATAACCTATAATTACAGTGTATATCTTTGCTTGCTGTTGTTTTTTGGGCTGTCTGTCTGAAGTAAAGAGTTGAACACTGACTACCAAAGACTTCAAAGCTATATCAACATAGTAGTATGAACAGATTTCTTATTAGGCCAATTAGGCAGCCACCTAGGGGTGCTTCCCTGTGAAGGGTGCTGCATTTAATGCTGTTTCTTAGCTCAAAAAATAAAACAAAATACTGCAGTTTACAGACTGAAACATGCCTGGAACAATATACTGTATCTATAATATAGGGGAACTGTGTGTGGGGGAAATAGTGTGTACATCTCTATAATGTGTTTATAACTTGTTTTAGACATTCAGATGTGAACACAGATGTACTACTGTATGGTGGAGGGCTTCTATCGCTCTTTTGCCCACCATATTATAAATGATTGTTGTGGTGAACTACCTACTCATAAAGTCTACAGCACAAGCTGAGATCCCGCTCCATGCTGATGATAGCCAGTAAGCTTGAACAGCTGTACATGGATAGGATACTCAGCTTGTGTTTAATCCAATGTTGGCTTTGCATTAAAGCTGTGTAATACAGCATGCATAAGCTTAAAGGAAGCCATGTTTGATAATGGCTATGGATTGAAGAGCGAGGCATTTGTGGCCACATCTGCATGTCCCAGCTCAGCTTCCCAGAATGCAGTGTAATAACTGTTTTTCTTGGAATTCTGAGCTGGAAGCAGGTTTTTCTAACTTGTTTTAGACATTCAGATGTGAATACAGATGAACTATTTGTTTGCTATATATTTATATATATATATATATATATATATATATATATATTTATATATATATATATATATATATACATATATATATATATATATACATATATATATATATATATATATATATATACATATATATATATATATATATATATATATATATAAAAAAAATATATATATATATATATATATATATATATATATATATATATATATATATACATATATATATATATACATATTGTAGCAAGGCAACCACCTCCCTTGTGGTCACTGCCCTGCTTTCCAACACTTCTGATGGTGGAATAAAGGAGGCAGTTAAATGCATCCCAACAAAGCCTGGGAGGAATATACATCAAACAGTCCAATCAACTTAGAGTACTGCCCTTTCTCCTCTGAAGTCCAGGGCTCTTGCTCTGTGGTCTTTGCTTCACAGCTTCCTCACTTTAATCTCTCTGAATCCTTGTCCTAGTTTGGTATCCACCGTCTGAGATGACTTCTCTTGCAGCTCTTCAAACTGACATATTTTAGGCTCTCTCCTCAGAGCCTGTGCCTTTGCTGCTCCTCTAGCAGTTTCTAATTGAAGCCACATCCACCACTCTGAGTGTGTTCTTCAAGACTGTGGAATGCTCCAGAGTTAACTCTCTCCATCTCTGGGCTCTGGCTGAGACTAAATTATTCAACAAACTGTCTTGACCTCTCCACAGCTTCAGCCTCATTGTGATGTAAAAGAGGTTTTAACACCTGAAGTACTATCAGCCTCAGGCTCACACACCGAGCCTCAAGGTCTCTCACACATTTCTGTATATTTTTTCACTATATATATATATATATATATATATATATACAGTACTCTAATGCTGTTCCTTAATGAAACTCCACTTTAGCACACAAGCTCCTGAAAGGAATTGCACACAAAAGAAAGCACCATATTAAAAATTATTAGCACACTTTAAAAACAATATTATACACTCATAAATAATGTCTGTAAACTGAGGATCATCACAAAACATCTAATAGTGTTTGCTCTGCACATGATCCATATTTTCTAATGGCTATTTTAGTCCTCAGACAGAGTCTCAGGCTCACTATTTTTAGCCTCCAGTGACTTGAGCTATGAATACAACAAAAGCTCAAAATCACCAGCAACTTTCTCAACATGTTTCACAGTCTCTCAGGACTGCTTCATCTGCACTGTGAATATATAGGATGTATCTGTTGGGTATAATACACCACTATTTCCATGAATTTTGGATTACCACAAATAATGGAAAATATCCACTTTTGAAGAGTTAATTTTGGGTACATAGATAAGATTCAAACAAGGGAGAAGTAGATGGTCATGCAGCCTACATAGTGCCAGAGGGCTGGCTAGAAATAGTAACCCACCCACACAGCATCAAGCAGCCACTCTAGCTTATAATATAATACAACTCTACTATGATCAATGTTTAGGAACATCTATCATTAGTGCAGGTTTCAACAATATTTGTAACTCAGTTTGTTATGTTTTTTTTCTGGTATATGGAAGTTCCAAGGATTTTAAATGCTTCTCATATAGGAGAATCAGTAGTGTAATAAAAAAGAAATTTGCATGAAAAAATCACATAATAAATATTCATAAACTTACCCTAATTTCCAAAATGTGTGAATTGAATTTGAGAAGGAACACCCCTGAAAATCCAAGCTAAATTAGAAAAAACAATTCATAATCATTTGTGACCAATTATAGGCAGGTACAGCAAAGAATCTGGATGAAATATTAGAGCTAGAGGTCATCGAGGCAGCCATGATACTGATAGCTGATTGGCTAGGACACAACTCTGCACAGCTCATTGGCTAGGACTCTTTGCCTACATAGGTGCCTTGGGGGTGGAGCTCACACAGAAGGTCTCAATTGTACTTTAAATTGCAAATATACAGAATTACTCAATAAACTTATTTGAAATGACATGCCCAATCAGACAGACTTTTACACATGGGATCACACAAACTACCATATACCTTTAATGAACCTCTTCCATTACATTGCAGTATTATTATGTTTATGATCTTCTTATGGGATGTCTACGAAACTTTGGTTGTTGTGATGAGACCCTACAATTCATTTGAGGTAACAGTGTTATTGAGCACATTAGTGGTAGGAGGTCTCACAAATTAGACATGATCTTATATTTTTCATGTATATGCTTCAGGCATCAACCTCATATTGCAAATCTGTTTCTTATACATTTGATGTCAGTGCCTCAATATAACTGTGAACTCCATGGGCCTCATTCTATTAGCGGCTGCAGCCGTTGCGGGGCCGCAAGGACCGGCCGCAAGCTATTCGGCTATTCTATTCCCTTACGGCCGGAGGCTCCGGCAGGCTTGCGGACGGTGCCTTGCTCTCTCTTGCGGCCGCTCGCGCCAGAGGAAATCCTTTGATCTAAAACGGCCGCAAGAGTTTCGGTCGTAAGAAATTCCTATTTGCAATTCAATTGCTCCGGGAAACCTCTCTGCAAGGCTAAAAGCGAGCGGCTGCTTACTTGCAGGAAAGAGGTCCCGCTAGCACCAATTAAGCACATAAAATAGCTCAAATAAAGCCATCCTGCACTTTGAGAAGACTATAAAGGGATTTTAGGTGTTAGAAAAAATAGCACATAATTATCCTATACTCAAATCCGTAAAATATTTTATTTTTAATATCCGTAAAATATCCATGTAAAAAGTCCAGAGGGCTTGGAGCACTTCAGACCCGCCCACGCCGCAGCCGGAAAATAAACAGTTAATTTGAACTCGGGTTTGGGCTGATGTGCAAGCTTGAGAGGGGGTTCCTTTTAATCCTCATGTCCCCCAATATGATCCCTAGCATTTACAGAGCTGTACAGTGCAGGCTTGAATTTATTTTTGAGTTTTTATATTTCACAGCTTACGGCCGGTTCCAAAATATGCGGCCGGCCGTAAAAGGAGATCCTTGCGGGGCCGTATAATAGAATCGCGAGTTAACTGAACCCCCGCAAGGAATCGCAGCCTTAAGGCCGATTTACGGCCGCTAATAGAATGAGGCCCCATGTGTTCTTCCTAATCTAAGCTCTTCTTTTCTGGTTGAAGCCTTAGAACAAAAAAAATCACATAACATATATTGTTATGTTTTTTTCTGGTATATGGAAGTTCCAAGGATTTTAAATGCTTCTCATATAGGAGAATCAGTAGTGTAATAAAAAAGAAATTTGCATGAAAAAATCACATAATAAATATTCATAAACTTACCCTAATTTCCAAAATGTGTGAATTGAATTTGAGAAGGAACACCCCTGAAAATCCAAGCTAAATTAGAAAAAACAATTCATAATCATTTGTGACCAATTATAGGCAGGTACAGCAAAGAATCTGGATGAAATATTAGAGCTAGAGGTCATCGAGGCAGCCATGATACTGATAGCTGATTGGCTAGGACACAACTCTGCACAGCTCATTGGCTAGGACTCTTTGCATACATAGGTGCCTTGGGGGTGGAGCTCACACAGAAGGTCTCAATTGTACTTTAAATTGCAAATATACAGAATTACTCAATAAACTTATTTGAAATGACATGCCCAATCAGACAGACTTTTACACATGGGATCACACAAACTACCATATACCTTTAATGAACCTCTTCCATTACAATGCAGTATTATTATGTTTATCATCTTCTTATCGAATGTCTACGAAACTTTGGTTGTTGTGATGAGACCCTACAATTCATTTGAGGTAACAGTGTTATTGAGCACAGTAGTGGTAGGATGTCTCACAAATTAGACATGATCTTATATTTTTCATGTATATGCTTCAGGCATCAACCTCATATTGCAAATCTGTTTCTTATACATTTGATGTCAGTGCCTCAATATAACTGTGAACTCCATGTGTTCTTCCTAATCTAAGCTCTTCTTTTCTGGTTGAAGCCTTAGAACAAAAAAAATCACATAACATATAAAAGCAAGATATACTTCCCTTCAAATTTTCCTTCTAGTTTTGCTATTTTCTAATAGAGACCCCAGAGGATTGAGAAGATTCTGATTTAGCTGCTCAAGCTAATCCTAGAGTTACTTCTCTATTTTTAATAGTGTTGATATTCCTTCCCAAACACAGCATGGGTCTTTAGTTGATAGCCTGGAGTAGAACATCACTATTCATGTGCTCTCCGTATGCATGTACAATGAAGAATTGCTTCAAAAACAAAGTCCCCTCGGTACAAGGGTTGATCCTTTACCGTTTTGGGAAAATCCAAGCCAAAGGCTTTTGTTTCAGCAGTGAGTTTTTAAAGCTGACTAGGTAATGAAATGATTCTTTTTCTGTATCATGTTAAATTTAAGTTGATTTTCATTTTTTTTCCTCCCCAATACAAAGTATTTGGTCTTAAATATTTATGTAATCCCAACGCTCAGATGTTCAAAGTAAATCATTGAGATAGTAGCTTAAAATATCTGCAACACAAATATGTTGCTACAGATTGTAATGCTCTATTTACAACATAAATGGATTTGGCTTTTTATTCATAAGTGCCAGTAATAATACGTTTAACAAATTTTCTTTGCTAGTCCAACTTATCCTAAAAGGATGGTGAACCATACAGCTATAGTCGTCCAAATGGTTTACATGCGGTAAAGTGTCTTTACTTCAATAAATCACGATGTAACGACCAAGTACATAGACAGACCATACCAGAAAATATTTTTAAAAATCTATTAAATAATGTAATTAACAAAGACAATATAGAAGTACTGTGTCATAATTAAATGTTATAAAGTTATATTCTGCTCTTTTGGAGAATTAGGCTTGATAATGTGCTATTTTACTATTTTTTAATTATTTTACTGTGTATTATTATTGTATTTGATGGTGCTTTAAATGCACCAGCTATGTTGGCACTGTTCCTTATGGGATGAGAGACAGAGAGAAATGGGAAGCTTGATTGGTGTGTTTGGAGAGGTGAACAGAAGTGCAACCACTTCTACAAGACGTCTAGCAAGCCAGAAATATGTCTCTGGGATACTGAAAGTTAATATTTTTCTCTAGCAGACCAGGAGATTTTATGGGATATATACCGAGGTAGGAGATGGTCAGGCCAGTGCAACCAAGTATAGACCTCAATTTCTACTTTTCTGAAGCTGGTCCAAAAGTGCTAAGAAGATCCCAGGTACAAGTTATTTTTACTCATTATTGTCAGTAGCATAGGACTTCATGATAAACAGATACTTATTATTATTATCCTTTTTTTAACATGCCAACATATTCCACAGCTCAATACGCTTATCACCTCTCTCTCCATCTTTTACCACTCACTATACTTAGATTGTCTGCGAGTTTCTATCTTAAGTACTTTAGGAATCCACCATGGACATTGGATTCCTAGCTCAAAGACAGGGTCCTCCTTGCTTTGCAATATGTTAATTTGTATTTATCTTTGTCTGAACTTAACTTATGTACAGCGCTACGGAAAATGTTGGCACGTTATAAATAAACTATGATAATAATAATAATAAAAGGGTTGAGTAAAAGAAATGCACATGGCAAAATGAAGATACTTTCAAATATTATTGTTTGCCTTCAGATTGACTATATCTATAACCACACTGTATTTTAGACTTGAGCCTGTTTCTGGGACAGACATTTACTCTGAAATATTATTTAGATGGATTGGTTACATCAAAAAGGAGTCTAAATATTGGACTTTTTGATTTGAGATTCTTCAGCTTGTTGGTCCCCTTATTTGTATAGGGACATTGCTAGTCTGTGATTTACATTTAAGATATAGGATTCTAATTGTCTTCCATGTGATCACTTTTACGTTTATTTTTTTGGGGGAAAACTTTTAATGTCAGCGTTTGTAATTGGCATATGACCATTACGGTGTAAAAATTACGGTGTAAAATTTGTACATTTGTAAAATGACATTGTATAACAAGTATACAATATATTGCAGACACTTATGGCAGGTATAGTATATCAGTGTTACAGTGTAACCCTTTATAAATTATCTCTACAATATAACACAGGACGCGTATTATATATAAATTGCAATTTTGTTTAACCCATCTACAAAATTTGATATAGGTAACAATGGCCTGATTTTATATTTCTCCGCCTCTCTCTCTTTGTGCTGGGTTTGGGTTGTGGCCTTAGGTAGTGTGTACATGTTAGTCAATAGCTTCAACCTATAACTACATTTGAGAAATGGGGAATTACCAATTAAGCATTATGCTATATCACTAATATAAACCATTATGTTCCCATTATGTTTGAAATACAATATCAGGTAGAGCACTTCTAGACCGTATCAAGAAGTTGTATCACATCTTAATACATGTATAAGCATTTGTTGATGAGTTTGACATGTGAGAGAGATTTAAAAGTCCTCACTCACTCCATCATTTTTAATAATATATATAGTATTTGTGTCAAGAAGAGGGGTTGCCAGGACCAAGCCAATGAATGGAGCCCACCAGTTAGGTTCCCTTCATCTGTTGCCTTCAGAGTAGTGGAGCTAGGCATTGCCTAGAAGGAGGCTGCTTCAGGTTCTGGACAAGATATCAGTTAGTAAGTGATTCTGTCCCAAGGACTGAATAGGAAATGTTTAATTCATCATGATTCCTCTCTATGTCTCAAGCACACAGCAATAAGTAGGAAACAAGTATTAGGTATCTATAATGTTAGGATAATGTTCTGCTCTAATTTCTCTGAGCACATGAGCCAAATAGCACTTTGTCTCATGCAGAAAGATAATATTCACTTCTTAACTGTGACTGTTTCCATGGCAACCCACAGCATTTCACTTCAAGGTTCTCCCCCATCAAAGCTGTTGTCATATTTCTACTGGCTAAATTTTTTTCTTTTCGTTTCTTTCTTTTCATTAATATTTTGTTTTCTGAGAATGGGAGTGAATGAATGAATACAATGTTTTTCTACCCACAGTACACTTCCTTTTCATTATTATTTTGTTTTCTGAGAATGGGAATGAATGAGTAAGATGTTTATCTACCCCCAGTACACTGTACACGTTGGGGAAAAAAAATGTTATTTTAATTACTAAGCAAATATAGCATTTAAACATCTTAGGATATTTCTATAAAAAGGTGTTTAAACTGTAAATGTAAATAACTCAGCTGATGTGGCCGGTTAGCTGTGATTATCTCAGTAATGGTTCAACTTAGACTCAAATAGCTTATACAACTATATATCGTTTTTATGTTCTTTAAGAATAACTTAAAAAAACAAACTTGATTATGGTTTGAAAATCCTTTTAAATACAGTTTTAAGCAAAAAATATTTTATATTAATTTTTCTTCTATGAAAAAATACATTACAAAATTAGGAATGTTTATTATTTTAAATATAATTTAAAGTGCAAATAAACAAAATTCACTGTGCGGACTGTTTTAATGGACTTTTATCCTCTGTGCTTTAAGCGATTGCTTTGCTTTTGGAACACAACAGCCCAATGCTTTAAGAAGATAAAAACTGACACTGGGACTAGTTTGTTAGAGAAACATTGCACTAAGCCTGCAAGCAGCAATAAATAACAGGCAGTTTAGGACTTGCCACAGTTAAGATGTACAGCCTGAGATTTCCTCCTGAAAAGCACTGATTTGGAACAAATATACCACCATCTGTTTACTTGGTTTAATTGGTCATGGAACCCCAAAGTTTCCAAGATGTTTGTTTAAAATGGGTGTATTTTCTCTATTGGAAAAGTAATTTTCTGCACACAAAATTAATTATCTGAATTCTCAGAAACTAATATTAAAAGTAATATTAACGATTAATCTAATATTAAATGGACAACCTCTATTATTGAAATACAAAATATTTCTTAAACATTTCAAACAAATAGGTTTAAAAAAATAAAGTCCACCGTAGATACAAAATAATATATATACTGTATATCTTGACAGTCTTCAGCTTTTTTTTTTTACGTTCATTTCTGCAGATAGTTACAGATATGGATTCCTCTATACCTTTACAACAGGAAACAAAGACTGAATACGGTCGGCTCAGCCATGCAAAATAATTTTGGAGCACTCTTAACAACTTCTTTATATATATATATATATATATATATATATATATATATATATATATATATATATATATATATATATATATCACATATTATAATTGTCAAACTGCGATTCGTCGTCACGCTTGCGACGAATCGCAGTTTGACAATGATCCGATCGCAACTTTGCGATCGGATCGCGCGCAAGCGCATGCGCAATGCGCATCGTGAACTGCGCATTGCGCAGCAGTAGACACGCTTGCACAGAGCGCGGCATGAGCGGCCCATGCACACAGCACGAGCCGCGCATGCGCACAGCGCGACACGAGCCGCGCATGCGCACGAGGCACAGAGGGAGAGTGGGGAAGAGACACAGAGGGAGAGTGGGGAAGAGGCACAGAGGGAGAGTGGGGAAGAGGCACAGAGGGATAGTGGGGAAGAGACACAGAGGGAGAGGGGGAAGAAGCACAGAGGGAGAGGGGGAAGAAGCACAGAGGGAGAGGGTGGAAGAGACACAGAGGGGGGGAGAGACACAGAGGGAGAGTGGGGAAGAGACAGAGGGGGGAAGAGGGAGATGGGGGAAGATGCACAGAGGGAGAGTGGGGAAGAGGCACAGAGGGAGAGTGGGGATGAGACACAGAGGGAGAGGGGGAAGAGGCACAGAGGGAGAGGGTGGAAGAGACACAGAGGAGAGGAGAGACACAGAGGGAGAGTGGGGAAGAGGCACAGAGGGAGAGTCGGGAAGAGGCACAGAGGGAGAGGGTGGAAGAGACACAGAGGGAGGGGAGACACAGAGGGAGAGTGGGGAAGAGGCACAGAGGGAGAGTGGGGAAGAGGCACAGAGGGAGAGGGTGGAAGAGACACAGAGGGGGGAGAGAGACACAGAGGGAGAGGGGGAAAGAGACAGAGGGGGGGAAGAGGGAGAGGGGGGAAGAGACAGAGGGGGGAAGAGGGATAGGGGGGAAGAGACACAGAGGGTGAGGGGGGTAAGAGACACAGAGAGAGGGGGAAGAGGCACAGAGGGAGGGGGAAGAGACACAGAGGGAGGGGGGGGAGAGACACAGAGGGAGAGGTGGGAAAGAGACACAGGGGAGGGAGAGGAGGGGGGAAGAGACACGGGAGGCAGAGGAGGGGGAAAAGACACACGGGAGTGAGAGAAGGGGGAAGAAACACAGGGGAGGGAGAACAGGGGGAAGAGACACAGGGGAGGTAGAGGAAGGGGAAAAGACACACGGGAGTGAGAGAAGGGGGAAGAAACACAGGGGAGGGAGAACAGGCGGAAGAAACACAGGGGAGGGAGAACGGGGAAGATACACATGGGAGGGAAATGGGGGAAGAGACATGAGGAAGGGGGAACAGACATAGGGGGAAGCGGGGAACAGACACAGGGGGAAAAGGGGGGAACAGACACAGGGGGAAGGGGGGAACAGACACAGGGGGAAGGGGGAAAGAGACACAGGCCAGGGGGGGACAGGCACAGAGGGAGAGGGGGGAAGAGGCACAGAGGGAGAGGGGGGAAGAGACACAGGGGGGAGAGATACAGAGGGTGAGGGGGGAAGAGACACAGAGGGAAAGGTGTGAAGAGGTACAGAGAGAGGGGGGAAAGAGGCACAGAGGGGGGAGACACAGAGGAAGGGGTGGAGAGACGCAGTGGCGAGAGACACAGAGAGAGAGGCGGGGGAAGAGGCACAGAGGGAGAGGGGTGCAAGACACAGAGTGGGGAGAGACACTGAGGGTGAGGGGGGAAGAGACACAGGGAGAGGGGGAAGAGAGAGAAAGGGAGGAAAAGGCACAGAAAGAGGAGGGGGGAAGAGACACAGGGGAGTGAGAGGAGAGGGAAGAGACACAGGGGAGAGAGTGCAGGGGGGAAGATACACAAGGGAGGGAAATGGAGACACGAGGAAGGGGGGAACAGACACAGGGGGAGGGGGAAAGAGACACAGGCCAGGGGGGAACAGACACAGGGGAGGGGGGAGACACAGGGGGGGAAAGAGATGCATGGGAGGGAGAAGGGGGAAAGAGACACAGGGGAGGGGTTTAGAGACACAGGAGGGAGAGGGAGGTAAAAACACAGGGGGGCAGGAGATACAAGGGAGGTAGACGAGGCGGAAGGAGACACAAGGGAGGGAGAGGAGGGGGGAAATAAGACACAAGGGAGGAAGTAGACAGGTGGAGAGACTCGCAATGAGCTCCAAAGGGGCTCATTGCAAGGCCTGTGATGAGCGCCAAAGGCGCTCATCACAAGGCCAGTAAAGTAGAGGGGGAGATGCTTACATTGTGTGGCAAACAGCATTGCCAGGCTTCAGTTTTTATTGCCGTCATTTTTGACGGGCAAGTCGCTAGTATATATATATGTGTATATATAAATAATCAGAGTATTGCAGTATATAGTGATACTTTTTTTATTGGACAGACATATTCATAGTTTTCATGACGAGCTTTCGAGAACAGACCTCTCTTTGTCGATTCAGAGTCAATACTAATTTTAGATTAATAAATGAAGCAAAAAATCGGGGGGCAAAAGGGGGCTATGGGAAATCACAGAGGTCTGCAAGGGGCTACAAGTTGTCTGCAGGGGCCACCGGGCTTGCAGGGGGGACAGGGGGCACCTGGGGCCTGTACGAGGCCACAGTAAGCCATAAGTAACTGCAGGGCACCCACATGACGTCCACAGGTGCCATAATGGGCCGCGGGGGCCAGAGGGCCTGATGGGGGCCCCTTGAACCTGTGTGGGGCTACAATGAACCTTAAGAGGCTTCAGGGGACCCACGGGAGGTCCACAGGGGTTATAGAGGATACAAGGGGGCCACAGGAGTCCTACAGGGGCCACCTAAGATCAACGAGGGCCACAGGGGACCTGCGGAGGACACAGGGGACATGCAGGGTCACAGAAGATCCACTGGAGGACCATGGGAGGGCACGGGGCGACAGGGGACCCGCAGGAGGTCTGCGCGGGCCCCTCAGAGGTAAGGGGCTGCACCAGCAGTAGCTCTGCCTCTGATTATGGATATATATATATATATATTTATATATATATATATATATATATACATGTATATATATATATATATATATATATATATGTAGCATAGATGTGTTTATTTTTTGTTCTCTGCCTTCTTCCTGTGTTTGGTTACAGCTCTATGGTTCCTTAGATGTGAAACTATTTACAACTGCAATTTACTTACTTTGGTAGGCACCTCCACACACTTGCACAGCTGGCTGAGCAGAACATTATTTGTGAATCCTTGAATTTTTTGCATCATTTGTTAATCTAAAATTAGTTTTGCCTCTGACTCGACAAAGAGAGGTCCACTCTCGAAAGCTCATCATGAAAACTATGAATATGTCTGTCCAATAAAAAAGGTATCACTATATACTGCAATACTCTGATTATTCATCTGGATTACTTCCTCACTCTTCATATATATATATATATATATATATATATATATATATATATATATATATACTGTATATATATATATATATATATATATATATTGTGGTGAATTGCCACCAGAGGTCAGAAGAAAGCTCTTCAAGACTCCTCACCAGGAGTGAAAGAGTTAGCAACCTGCTCAAAAGGCAGGTGTGTGGCTGCAATCGAGGCCTGCTGCTGCCTCCGGGTGGAGATTTGTTTGACAGAGCTGGAGTGTTGTGGAAGTGTGCAGGGCTGCTGCCAGCGGCCGCACTGAAAGCTAATGGGTCAAAGCCATAAGCTTTGAAGAGAGAGCCTGCAGATAAGAGGAACAGAAAGTCCCTGAAGGTGATGACTGACGGAGGGATCTGCTTAGGAAGGAGAGGCCGGTGATACAGAGCCTGAGAGAGAGGTGAGAAAGAAATACACCTCTGGTTCCTATGTTTGGACTGTATGTTTGCACTATTATGTAAGACAGTGAGGGAACTACAGTTTAGTTATGCAGGGCTTCAATGAGAAGCTAGGGTTTTGTTTCTGCCTTCAGTTTTATGTTGTTTGCTGTCAAAACAATCAGTAAAGTTTGGTTAAACATTTAAAGGGCTCCAGCGTCCTCCATTTTATTGAAAAACAAGGCACGGATCCTGAGAGCGACAGTGAATCTGTCACACTATATATATATATATATATATATATAAATACTGTAAAATAATTTTGGAGCACTGTTAAAATCGTTTTTATATTTATATACTGTATATATAATATATATACAGTATATATTCAGTATATATATATATATATATATATATATATATATATATATATATATATATACACTGTACTACTGTACGGTGGAGGCTTCTATCTCTCTTTTGTCCACTATAAATTAAATGATTGTTGTTGTAAACTACCTCTTCATAAAATCTCCTGCTCAAGCAACGAACGGGCCCCACTCTGTTGAGACACAGTAACCTTGAAACAGCTGTACATAAGTAGGATTCCTGGCTTGTTTATAATCCATCCTGAGCTTTGAAAAAAGATGTGTTATACAGCAGTTTGTATCTGGAAAACTAACTATAAAGTTTTGTCACATAAGTTAAATTCAAATGTAAGCTCATCTCCTGACCAGTGCTTAACAGCGACATTTTCAGGCAATCCCTGTACATGATGTAGAGACAAAAACTCACTGGATTGGCTGGGAATCAAACATGGCATCCTCATTGAATTACTTTGTTGGAGAAGGTGGCATTAGACCTTATGTGGTCATTCAGAATGAGATTACCACATTTTTTTATTTTTTTTTATTACTTCACTGGTTTGTCTATATCACTATAATAGTTGTCAGTGTGGGGAACGTTTACGATGTTGGTCACACTGCGAGCCTCGTAACTCATCGCGATGCCCCTCGACCTTGCATCTCTCCCCAGTATCTGGTTCCTGCCAGTGGAGGACTCGCGATGAGGGCCTGAGTCTCTCATCGCAAGGCCCCCTGACCTCGCATCACTCCCTCGTAACTGGTTCCTGCCAGTGGAGGTCTCCTGCGCACATTGCGAAACCCCCCGGGCTCGCAACACCCTATCCCAGCAACGTACCTGTATGCAACCCTGCCAGCAACGCCACACTCTGTCTTCTGCTCTGCGACTCCCGTCCTCTGGCTGGAACTACTTTCTGGATCAACTGGCAGGATTCCATCCAGGTACCAGACATGGGCGGGGGGGAGACAAGGGAGGGAAATGGAGGAGGGGAAAGGAGACAAGGGAGAGAATGGAGACAAGGAGTGGAAAGGGGAGAAGGACACAAGGGACGAAAATGGGGGGGGGGGGGAGACACAGGGGGGTAAAGGAAACAAGGGATAGAGAAAAGGGAGAAAGGAGTCAAGAGAGAGGTAGAGGAGGTGAAACGGAGACACAACGCAGGGAGAGGGGTAGAAGGAGACACAACGAGGAAAGGGAGAGTGGGAAAGGAGACCCGGGGCGAAAGTGACAGGGGGAAAGAAGGAACAGGAGAGTGAGAGAGGGGTGAAAGGAGACAGAAGGGATGGAGAGGGGGGATGAGATAAAGGGAAGGTAAAGGCGGAAAGGAGGCACTGGGGGAAAGGAGAAACAGGAGAGGGAGAGAAAGGGAAAAGGAGACAGGGGGAAGGGAGAGGGGGGAAAGGAGTTATATGAGAAGTAGAGAGGGGGAAATGAGACACAGAGGAGGGAAAGGGGGGCAAGGAGACACTGGGGAGGGAGAGGGGGGGAAAGGGAGAGGGGGAAAGTGGCACAGCTGAGGGAGTGGGGAAAAGGAGACACAGGGGGAAGGAGACATGGGAGGGAGGAGAAACAGGGGGGAGGAGACACTGGGGAGGGAGACGTGGGTAAAACGTATTCCCGTCATTTTTGACAGGCAATGTGTGGCAAACAGCATTTCCTGCCTTACAATGTGACTCCCGTCATTTTTGATGGGCAAGTAGCTAGTTTTAGATAGTTCTGGTTTACTGTGGGGTAAATTAAATGCATTATAGTATTTTAATTATTATTTTTTATTAATTTTAAGGATAAGCAATATTTTTGTCTTTGCACTTATCCACATAACATCACTTATTGCTTGGCAATAAAATATATTTTCACTGCCATGTTTGTAGGTGAACATAAATGTTGAAAACATAGTTTTAATCATAAAAGGAGAAAACCACAGTTCTATGAAGTGAGAAACCTTGACATCTTACACATTAGAAGCTGTAATTATAGTCTGCCAAGAAGTCTACACAAATTGCAAGACAGAAACAAAACAGATGTCTATGCTGTAAGTGTGATAAAGATCTCAGCATCTGGTTAAAGATCCATGAGCCTTTATAAATGGATGAAACAAGCATTGTTGAAAATAGACACTCAATGTCATATTTACAATATTAATATTGTCTAGTATGTATGTATACCCCTTCTGGATCCCTCCCTTGTCATGGTGAAGAGGCTTGTGAACCTCAATGAAGCTGTGAGCTATACAATGTAGGGTAACTGAAAATGGGCAGGTCATAGCAGAGGTGTCAGACAAATCTCTGTTCACTAGAGAAGGAACGGGCAACCCACTCAAGTGTCTTTGCCAAGAAAAACATATGGTTGGGCAGAAGCAAACACAAATGTGCCTGGCATGCTGCATCTATATGGTCACTGAGAGTCGGACACGACTGAAGGACTGAACAACAACAACTACAACAGTATATAACTCTTTGAAGTGTTAACACAGAATGGAATTAATCTCATCTATATCATTTGTTACAATTTTCCATTAAAATTTAAGCTTTACAATGTATCACAAGCAACAAATAATAACATGAGTAAAATATTGGTTTATATACATATATTTCATCATATTATTCTTTCCTGATCTACTTCCCTTATTATTTATTGACAACAAGTCTTATATGTTCGTGCACTGGGAAATAAACTCTTCCTGTGGCCACAATTATTTTTTCTAGAACATTAACATTGTTCTAGTCTTTGTTCTGTACAGTAACACATTGCTGAGGTATAATGCATTGTTTTGTGGCTCAGTATGCTAATTTGCAGTTGAGACTACTTGATGATGAAGGGGCTTGTGTACCTTAATGAAGCTGTGAGCTATACCATGTAGGGTCACCCAAGATGGGTAGGTCATAGCCGAGAGGTCAGACAAATCAAGGTCCACTGGGGAAGGGACTGGCAACCCACTCCATCTTTGTCATGAAAACTTATGGATTGGCACAACCAGACACTAGATGTGCCTGGCATGCTGTGGTACATAGGTCATAAAGAATTGCACTCGACTGAACGACTAAAACAATTTAGATCCAGTTTTTCAACAAAGTTGCTTTCTTCTTAAAAGGAGTATATGGGGTGGAGAAAATGGGAAGTACAGTAAAGTGGTATATATTGTACTTCTGATTTTCTCTAGTGTAAATCTTTCCTGAGATATTCAGCAATGTTTGTGTTGATACTTAATTTTAATGTACAGCTTAACAGGGGTTCTTGTTGATGAATATCTCATAAGTTATTTATTTAAGAAATAAATTATATGGACAAAACATTTGAGCTTTGGCCTCATGATCATACCTTTCAGGGAACAGTTTGTCTTGATTTACTGAATTACTAATTTATTGGATTCAAGGGACTCTAAGTAGTTTTCTCCAATACCACAATGCAAATGCATACATTTTCTTCTTTATGATCCAGCTCTCACATCTGGATGTTACTACTGGGAATAACATAAGTCTAACTATGCGGACCTTTATTGATAAGTTTAATATCTTTACTTTTTAAAGTCTATGAGCAATACTTAAAGAATACATGATTGAAATTAGAGGTCTTTGACCTACTTATCTTTGCCCAACCCTCTCAGCTTTTCAGGTTTTAATAGTGAATTTTTGAAGCTACATTAATCTAATTCAATTCACCCCCTTGTTACAATGACTGAAACTTGGCAAACTGGAAGAGAATTTTTCTGTAATCTGAATTTGTCATGATATTGTCAGAAAATTTCCACAGAAAGTCTTTTTCCATGCAAAAAATGACAGTAATGGTTAAATTCAACTTTTTAGATGAATCATTTTTTAGTTCTCTTTGAATATTAAGAGTTATATAGAATACAATGACATTTCTTAATGTTCTTGAATTACATACACATTAATATACATCAATTAAATAAATAATGCCACAAAATGTTGTTGCTAAAAATAGTAAAAATCTATAAAAAAAAGGAAACTTAAACAGGATATAACAGAAAAATAGTAAATTGTTTAGCAAGTCAAAGCACAATACATTAGTATGCAAAGGTGTATGTTGTACTCACATAAAATACTGATTAGTAATTCTAGTAAGTAAAAGTCAGGGAAGCATGGATTTATTCAGATGTAATGATCTTTCACATTTACCGATTCCAGTGTACTTGTTGTGTGTATCAGGCTTAATGAATCTTTGGGAAAACAAGCAAAAATAAGCAAAATAGTACAAACTGTAAAAGACAATTGACTTAGTCTATAGGGATTACATAGTCAAACATGAAATTTCACAAATATATAATTGCAGAGGCGGAACTAGTGAATTGGCGGTCCTCATTGTAAAGTTTGACTCATATGTACTAAGCAGCGTCCTTGCCCATCTTCAAGGACATACCTTTTTTATCATTATATGGCTTTCAACAAGCCATCATTGTAGATTCCGGCACATATATACTAAGCAGCGTTCTTGCCCATGTCTAAGGTAACGCTTTTTCGTTGCTGATTTCGGTCCCCATCAGCTACCTTGCCCATGCCCAAGGATACACCTTTTTCTTTACCACAATAATCTGGCTAGATTTCCATAGCACTGACCCCATATGTCAGCTACCCCTTGAAGCAAAAGATGGACCCCGACCTCAAATATCTATATATTTATTAATTTATATATTGTTGTTTAGTCGTTCAGTCATGTCTGACTCTGCTTGATCCTATGGACTGCAGCATGCCAGGCACCTCTCTGAGCTCCATCAAGCTCATGTTCACTGCTTCAATTACCTCATCTAACTATCTTCGTCTTCGCCTTCCCCTTCTTCGTGTGCCTTCAATCTTCCCCAGCATGAGAGTCTGTATCCTATATTTTTATTATATGGTCAAAATATTTTAGCCTCATGATCAAACCTTCCAATGAACAGTTTGACTTACTTTCATGTAGTACTTATTTATTGGATCTTCTTGCAGCCCATACAACTAAGCAGTTTTCTCCAACACCACAAATCAAATGCCTCCATTCTACAGCATTCAAACTTCTTTATGGTCCAGCTCTCATATCCGTATGTTACTACTGGGAATACCAGAGTTCTAGCTATGCAGACTTTTGTTGATATTTTAAAACTAGCTTGGCAATACTGTTTGCCACACAATGCGAGGCTCTCCCCCCTCTAACTTGGGGGCCTCGCGATGAGTGCCTTTGGCCTTCGGCGCTCGTTGCTATCCTCCCCCCCTCTAATTCACGGGTCTCGCGATGAGCGCCTTTCGCGGTCATCGCAAACCCTGCAATAAGTGGTTTCGCCACTTTTGGCGCTCAGTGCAGCCCCTGTCAAATCCTTAACTTTCAGGCCTCGCGATGAGCGCCTTTGGCCCTCATTCCGCATGTGCAAGCCCGTGACTTTTAACATTGCGTGATGACAGCTCGCAATTACGACAACTATTATAGTTGATATAATGACTTTTTACTATATTGTCCTACCCTACCATAGCTTTCCTCACAATAAGCACCGATCTTGGACCATTTTGTTGTTCCATGTTCGGTTCTGATAGTGGCAAATTGATCTCATGTGCCTCTTCTTCTGCAAAACCTGGCTTGCACATGTAGTAGTTCTGGTCCATATATGGAGCTGAGATTGTAGGTCAATAAAATAAAGTACATAAAAGTAAATGGATACACATGTATATTATATACCTAGTAAAATCCAGGAACCTTCCATATCCATTCAAATAATGCAGAACTTGTAGCAACTGGTCCCATTTAAAATGCTAAATATAAATAGTTGGAAATAATGGGAAATTAAATCTCTATGTATATACACTAATTCTAACAGTTCATATTTTATAATTTTACTGAAATTACTTTGTCACAACACCTGTTCTCTTAATTGATTTGCATTTGTCACCTAGCTCAGTGCTATATAATGACAGAGATGACTTGATTATTTTTATTTATATGGTATCATGCTTCAGAGCTTCTATTTCTGAGTTGCAATCATGATAATTCAGCACCATTCTCATTTTATGACTTTGAATGATTGTTCCTTTCATTCGTGACTGACAACACATATAATAAAATGGGAATTAAATACAAGATATTCGTGTATGTTTTCTGTAGAGGATGATATGAAATTCATTGCCATTCAGTAATGATCATAATTGCATACTGTATGAACAGAACTATTAATGCACTTGTCATTGTGTGAAAAATGTCTTACTGTAGACAATATCAGACTTCAATTAATTCCCAGAGGTAATATTCACGTATTTATATTACTATACTTTATATCAGAGGTCAGCAACTTAAAGCACTAATTACAAAAATGATATTGAGTGACTTGGGTGAGGAGCCAGGACAACTATCTAAAGACGGGTAATGGGGCTGATTGTAATAATGGTTATTTAATAAAATGTGGATATAATGTAAGTAGTTTGATATGAGAGTACAAATAAAGTGTGGCTTGAGGCATGGGCGGATCTACTGCCGATGCAGGTGGTGCAGTGCACAGGTCCTCACTATTTTATTAATATATTCAATATACATTTCAATTTATGTAGTTTACCCCCCTCCTCGGCCCACCAGCCCGTAATCCCAACCTACCCTGGGCCCCCTTGGTCCACTCTGCCTCATCACACTCTTGAGGGTTTCCTATAATTCCCCTGTTATCCTTTGGTCTGGCCTGGTCAGGAAATCCCGCAGGACGCCACATGTGTATGTATATTCACATATATAGTTGTTGTAATTGCGAGTTTGTGTGTAACTCTCACAATTAAAGCTGCATGCCACGCATGCGCAATGCACAGCAAAAGGGGAGGGAGATGGATGGAAGAAGACACAGGGGAGGGAGAGGAGCGGAAGGAGACACAGGGGCGGGAGAGGAGGGGAAGGAGACACAGGAGAGGGAGATGGGAAAGGAGACACAGGGGAGGGAGAGGGGGAGACACAGGGGAGGGAGAGGGGGAAGAGACGTAGGGGAGGGAGCGGGTGTAGGAGAGGGAGAAAAGAGACACAGGGGAAGGAGAGGGGGGTAAGAGACATAGGTGAGGGAGAGGGGGGAAAGAGACACATGGGAGGGATAGGGGGAAGAGACACAGAGGAGGGGGAGACATGTGGAGGGAGATGAGGGAGGAGACACAGAGGAGGGAGAGGGGGAAAAAGACACAGGGGAGGGAGAGAGGAGGAAGAGACACAGGGGGGGAGAGAGAGGAGGAAGAGACACAGGGGAGGGAGAGAGGAGGAAGGAGACACAGGGGAGGGAGAGAGGGGGAAAGGAGACACAGGGGAGGAGACTCAGGGGCGGGAGAGGGGGGAAGGAGACGCAGAAGAGGGAAATGGGTGAAGGAGACACAGGTGAGGGAGAGGGGGGAACAGACAGAGGGGAGGGAGGGTGTAAAAGAAAAACAGGGGAGGGAGGCCGAGGAAAGAGACACAGGGGAGTGTGGGAAGAGACACAGGGGAGGGAGATGGGGGAAGGAGACACAGGGGAGGGAGCGGGGGGAGGAGACACATTGCGGGAGGGGGAGAAGAGACACACATGAGGGAGAGGGGGGAAAGAAACACAGGGGAGTGAGAGGGGGTAAGGGGGAGAGACACAGAGGAGGGAGAGAGGGGAAGAGACAAAAGAGATGCCGGGAAGAGACACAGGGTAGGGAGGGGAAAGACGGAGGGGGGAAACAGAAAAATAAAATATTACCCTGTCATTTGTGACAGGCAAGTGATTAGTAATATATAATGTTGGTACCAGATGGAGGCTGGGGCCAAATTACATTTTCACACCGGCGCCCTGCTTTCATTGCTCTACCGCTGGCTTGAGAAGTAAGAAATGGGGGATGCATTGAAACTGATAATCTGTATGTTGAAGTTTAGATAAAGTTGTTTAGTAGTGTATGGGATGAGGTTGATATGATGACGGGAAGGGGGGTTACAAGAAATATATTGTTGGGAATATGATGAGATTGGACTATAATATTAATTATTTGATTAGATGGGATGGGATGACTTCTCAGAAACCTGTATAGTCTAAAGTATCCAATTATGATCTGTACATTGGGAACACAAGCAAGGAAAAGCCCCTGCAGGGATCAAGCTAAAGTTATACATTTCAATTCTTTTTATGTAAGATTTCTATGTTTATGATTATTTATATTTAATTTATATATATCTACTAGCGACTTGCCCGTCAAAAAATTACGGTCAATAAAATTTGAAGCCATGGGAATGCTGTTAGAATATACATTGTGAGTGTTAGTGCCCTGCTTATAAAGTGTAATGAATGTTTAAACTGTGCACTCTAAATAGGCTGCGTGCTATAGGTAAAGCCGTTGGTTTATTGTTTAAAGCGGCATTGAATAGTCGTAATGTTAATGTGTTTAGCGTCTCGTGAGCATTTTCCGGCTTTTGTAATAGTGTATTTTGTAGGTCGTAGTGTGATGTGTAAAGTGCTACACGTTTTGCAGTGTTTTGTGCGGTCCAGGGTCGTGTAGCCTCGTTTACATTTTTTTTCGGCTGACATTTTTTCCTCGCTTAGGCGATTTTCGTGTGGCGAACATCTTCTAAATCAAGTTAAATTTGCGTTCCAGCTCACTCACAGACATCCTGGCTGTTGCCCCATGCTGTCTGCGATGTTTTTGTAATTTGTTTAGGTGTAGTTAGTGTGTTTTTCGGGTTTTTGGTTTGGCCGCTAATCTCGTAATTTTGTGCGTCTTGTATCTTTTTTTTGCTGTCCTGCTAAGTCCCCCGAGTTTAACGGCTCCCCTCGCTATGCGAGGCTCGTTGGCAATGAGCGTCTTTTGCGCTCATTGCCTAAGTGCTCCGAGTTTAACGGGTCGCCTCGCTATGCTAATGGTCCAACATTTCTGTCTCTCTCTGCTTATGTATTTGAGTTATCTCTGCATTAACAGACCTTTGTTACTTAGTTTCACTTGCTCTTATCCATTCATCAGTGCTCAAGCAAAGAAATATTGGAAACCTTGCCTAGTGGCATCCCTCATATGATCAGTTTGCCCATGACTGCCTATTCATTGCTTCAGTCTTAAACTAAACAGACATGTTACCTGAATTCAAGGTTCCTTTCATTCATCCAAGGGATCTAATAGTGTTAAGAACAAAATAAAATGTCTGCCCATTATTAAAGCAACATTAAGTATAATAAAACATATATAGCCTTAATAAATTGCGATTTAGCCAATTGAATAGGGCTCTATATAAGCACATAGCATATTTTTTCTACAGGAGTTTTTAGTTAGTGAACTTCTATCCAAAAGCAAGCTCTTCATTAACTAAAAACTTCTGTAAAAAGAATATGCTCTGTGCTTATATAGAGCCCTGTTCAATTGGCCGAATCGCAATTTAATAAGGCTGATAATATTTATTTAAAACTTTCTAAAAGCATGTGGCTCACTGTCAATCATGCTAGATATAAGACAATTCAGTACTCAATTTATATCCGTGTTTTCCCTGGCAACATTCAAGGATAGGAAACGGTCCTGTCAGCTGTAGATATTGCCATGCCGTTTATATTTAATGTGCTTTTTTATACTCAGGCTAGAAATATATTTTTGAGTTAACATATAGCTACAACTATAGGGCAGATGATTCATTTGTTGAAGTTTTTATTCTACAATTTGGTCAACACAAGAAATGTGGTTGTCTTCCATATAATGAGAGAAATGTGCACTACAATCTTGATACGTTTTTCAGTCTCTACGCAATGGACCCCCTCTTTTGAGACTGGACACTAGGGTATTAGGAGTTCACTAAATGCAATATTATGGGTGTATTTTTTTTGTTCAGTCATTCAGTGGTATTCAACTATCTGTAACCCTATGAACCACGACATGCCATTCACATTTGTCAGCCATTGTGTCATGACTGATTTGTTGGTGATTATGACATGTTGCTTTTTTATGTTTAATGTTTAAAGGATGTTGTTTGTTTTCTTGCTCTTGTAAAATTTGGTCACCAGTAGCACACAAAATGGCACCCATTGCATTTAGCTGGTCCAAACTAGTTCCAATTAATTTTCTTTGTTCTAGGGGGATGCTTGTTTTCAGCTCAGATAACAGACCAGCTCCCAGAAGAGGGATGAACCTTCTGTGACATCATCCTTGTACCCACGAACACAGGACTATTCTGATTGGGCTATGCTAATTCAAGCACTACAGCCATCCATCTCATTGGTGTTTCTGCATCCGAGCGGGGAATAAAGACTTGTTCACTCCCCAATACATGTTAATGTTGTTTTTTTTTTCTTTGTTTTTTGTTTTTTTCTGAAATGCTGTTTGGGAAGCCATTAAAGTTAGCATTCTAAACAACGGAATGTCTGATGTTATTTCTCATATGATTTTTATTCTAATCAAAGGGATGTAACAGCGTTTATTATTTTTTTAAAAAGGCAGTAACCTTAGGGGTGAACTTGCAACCTGTGATCTCCAGAGTTTCCTTAAGAGGTTTTTGCTGTGAGATTGAACACAAAAGGCACAACGTAGAGGGAGAAAAATGAGCTGCACAAGGCCCCCCAAACTCTCGGTCGTAACAAATGGTGACAGTGGTGGTGATCTCAGCAGCAGTAACCAGCAGCAGTCCGGATGGGGAACCCCCATGCCCAGAACAGGCAGGAGAGCATCTGCAGGCACGGCACATGTGAATTAGCACACTAACCAAAGGGAACAGCAGAGGTCCAGCAAGATGGACACCAAACAATGCAGGAAAGTGTCCCTTCTCGCTTAATGGAAGGCATTCCTGAGATTGTGGCCGGGTTATGAGCTGAATGACTGGCTGTTTGACCTGGTATGGCAACAAAGTGAATTAGAATACAAATATGGTGCCTGGGGGGGGGGCTGTCAGTGCCCCTCATGCAAAGCCCTATTTGCTATTGGGGTTGGAGGAGGAGCTCTTTTATGGTGATTCGGAATGCAGCTTGGGGATTTACCAATGACAATTTAACCAGATAGAAAAACGTTGCTGGTAACTAGGAATAAAGCCTTGGTCAGATGAAGCTCTGGTACTAGTGCCCATGGTCCAGCAGGAGTTACAACTAGAGGCAGAGTATATGGATCTCCCGGATGAGGCTGAATGAACTTTGGCCGCCTAGTTGGGAAAAACCCTGCCAGTCGGGCAAGGGAGCCCAGATAAGGTGTGCTATGGTGGGGTCAGATGGGGATTGTATGGACTTTAGAACCACTTACACTCAGAGGGCCCCATAAAGAGTCAAAGAGTCCAGGGAGGGGGTATTATGGACTGTTGGGAGAACTCTGATCCCAAGGTTGTAAAAATGAGCAAGGCCTCTCTGATGCAGTGGTTTTACCTAGAGAAGGAAGAGCCGGTCGCTTTATTTGGGGGTCTAAGCCTAGACCAGTTAGAGGCCTTGGATGAGGGAACAGAAGTAAGGTTACCAGGCCAAGGGAAGGCCTGGAGGTGAGCCACCAGGCTCCTAAGTTCTTGAAAGAACCAAGTATAGACTGTGCCCTGGGAATGGCCTGTGTACCTTGCATGGGCCTGAAGCTGATAACAAATGTCAGGAAGCGAGCCACAGTTATTATTATTATTATCTTTTATTTGTATTGCGCCAACATATTCCATAGAGCTGTACAGGGGTGAAGAACAAGGAAATATACAACATACAATACTGACAACAAGCAGAACATGGAGGGCCCTGTTTTGAGCTTCAAGTCTTGTAAAAGTGCTTTTTCACAAAGCACCCCACAAGATTAGACACTTGCCACTTACAATCTAAAGGTAATGGAAGAGACAGAGAACTGGGAAGGGTAGATTAGGAAAAGCAAGGTTAGGAAGGAAGTGAGAGGTACTTAGGAAGGAAGTAGTGAAAATAAAAAGGTTAGGTTATCTATTAGTTAGAGAGGGAAAATATGTGATATAAAGTGATTGGCATCTGCCCCTAGTGGACAGATAATGTAACCTGCAGATGGAAAAGTCAGGAGACACATAGTTTAACCACATCCTAAGTAGAAGTAGTTCATGCGAGAGTAAAGGAGGATAGGAGGGCATGAGAGGTGAGGAGGTTGTGTTGGAGACAAAAGGTGAAGAAGTTAAGAAGAGTCAGAGGAAAAGGCAGGAGGATATGAGGAAGAAGCAGGCAAGTGGAAACATTGTGTAAAGAGTTAATTGGAAAGGGCAGCAGAAGCTGCTAATTGGTCAGGTGTAGAAGATTAGTGTGACTCAATAAATTAAAGCTAACAAAGGGTGGGTTGGGTGAGGGCAGGGAGGGGATTGTGCCAGGAAGCGAGGGAGAAGAAAACCAGAAGTATCTGAAAGCAAATAGAGATAATGTAAGATGGGGTATAGTTTTACTTGCCACAACACATGACTTAACAATCAATGTAAATGATGGGGGGGTGGAACAGAGGAAATACAATTATATCTAGATGAAAAGTGGCTATGTCAGTAAATATAATAAACAGAGAACAATTACAAAATTGATCAATAGTCAGGAACAATAGTAGAGAATCCTCAGAAGTCCAGATACCTGAGTTAGAGGTGATGTTCTTAGCAGCCAGGAGCCAGGGAGAGAGTGAGAAGAAAACCAGAAGTATCTGAGTTAGAGGTAATGTTCTTAGCAGCCAGGAGCCAGGGAGAGAGTGAGAAGAAAACCAGAAGTATCTGAGTTAGAGGTGATGTTCTTAGCAGCCAGTAGCCAGGGAGAGAGTGAGAAGAAAACCAGAAGTATCTGAGTTAGAGGTGATGTTCTTAGCAGCCAGGAGCCAGAGAGAGAGTGAGAAGAAAACCAGAAGTATCTGAGTTAGAGGTGATGTTCTTAGCAGCCAGGAGCCAGGGAGAGAGTGAGAAGAAAACCAGAAGTATCTGAGTTAGAGGTGATGTTCTTAGCAGCCAGTAGCCAGAGAGAGAGTGAGAAGAAAACCAGAAGTATCTGAGTTAGAGGTGATGTTCTTAGCAGCCAGGAGCCAGGGAGAGAGTTCAAGGGACAGACTCAGCAAGCACCCCCTGTTGAAGATCATAGCCTGCATGCTGTGTTTGGAAGGAGGAATAGCTGATATTTTGTGTTTGGGAAGTCACTAAAGTTGGAGTCAGTCTGACTCTGACATTCTAATTATCGGGATGTCTGATGTTATTTCTAACATTGTTTTCCTCCTAAACAAGGGGATGTAACAGCATTTATTATTTTTTTAACAACTCAGGGAGCTGTGATATTGAACACAAAAGGCACAACCTAGAGGGAGAAAATTGAGATGCACCCGGTCCCCAACTCTGGGTCGTACCACACTGCTCCTCTAAGCTCATGTTCATTGCTTCAGTGACCTCATATATCCATCTCTGCTGTCCCCTTCTTTGTGTGTCTTCAATATCTCCCAGCCTCAGAGTCTTCTCTAAGTAACACTGTATTCCCATGATATGACTGAAATACTTGAGTTTCAGCATCATGATCAAACCTTCCAGTGAACAGTTAGTCTTAATTTCCTGAAGTACAGATTTATTGGATTTTCTTGAAGTCCAAGGGACTCTAAGTAGTTTTCTCCAACATCACAATTCAAAAGCGTCAATCCTCCGGCAATCAGACTTCTTTATGGTCCAGCTCTCACATTTGTATGTTACTACTGGGAATACCATACAGCTGTGCTCAAAAGTTTGCATACCCTGGAAGAAATTTGGAAATTTTAGCATTTATTTAGAAATTATTACTGATCATGCAGACAAATTTATTTGATTGAAGGATAGTGATCATATGGAGCCATTTATTATCACATAGTTGTTTGGCTTCTTTTAAAATCATAATGAAAATAGAAATCACCCAATTGGCCCTGATCAAAAGTTTACTTACCCTTGAGTGTTTGGCCTTGTTACAGACACAGAAGGTGACACACACAAGTTAAAATGGCAATTAAAGGTTAATTTCACACACCTGTGGCTTTTTAAATTGCAATTAGCATCTGTGTATAAATAGTCAATGAGTTTGTTAGCTTTCATGTGGATGCACTGAGCAGGCTAGATACTGAGCGGCAAGGAGCAGAAAAGAACTGTCAAAAGACCTGCATAAAAAGGTAATGGAACTTCATAAAGATGGAAAAGGATATAAAAAGATATCCAAAGCCTTGAAAATGTCAATCAGTACTGTTCAATCATTAAGAAGTGGAAAATTCGGGGATCTCTTGATACCAAGCCAAGGTCAAGTAGACCGAGAAAAATTTCAGCCACAACTGCCAGAAGAATTGTACGGAATACAAAGAAAAACCCACAGGTAACCTCAGGAGGAATACAGGCTGCTCTGAAAAAAGACGATGTGGCTGTTTCAAGGAGCACAATACAATGATACTTGCTGCATGGTCAAGTTGCCCGAAAGAAGTCTTTACTGCGCCAATGCCACAAAAAATTTGCGAATTATCAGAAAATACTGGCAAACAAATTTGCATTCTTCTGCACAAAGGCTGCTCATGGTACGCGCTCAGACTTTCCAGCATGACAATGTCCCTAAGCACAAGGCCAAGTTGACCCTCCAGTGGTTACAGCAGAAAAAGGTGAAGGTTGTGGAGTGGCAATCACAGTGTCCTGACATTAATATCATCAAGCCACTCTGGGGAGATCTCAAGACGACCAAAGACTTTGCATGACCTAGAGGCATTTTACCGAGACGAATGGGCAGCTATACCACCTGCAAGAATTAGGGGCCTCATAGACAACTATTACAAAAAACTGCACACTGTCATTGATGCTAAAGGGGGCAATACACAGTATTAAGAACTAAGGGTATGCAAACTTTTGAACAGGGCCATTTCATTTTTTTCATTTGTTGCCATGTTTTGTTTTATAATTATGCCATTCTGTTAAGACCTGCAGTTGAATATGAATCCCATAAGAAATAAAAGAAATGTGTTTTGCCTGCTCACTCATGTTTTCTTTAAAAATGGTACATATATTACCAATTTGCCAAAGGTATGCAAACTTTTGAGCACAACTGTAGTTCTAACTAGGCAGAACCGTGCTGATAATGTAATATCGTTTTTTTTCACCAGCTTGTCCAAACTTCCTATAGCTTTCCTCCCCAGAAGCAAACATCTTTTAATTTCATGGCTGCAGTCACCTTCTGAAGAGATCTTGCATCCCAAGAAAATAAAATCCAACCTCTATTTATTTCCCATTTTTTTGTCAGGAATTGAGATTGTTTTTTGCCATGATATTAGCCTTTTTAATGTTGAGCAGCAGGCTATCTTTTACACTTTCAGCCTCATGAATAAATGCTTTAGTTCCTCATCACTTTTAGCCATCAGAGTGGTATCATTGGCGTATCTGAGGTTGTTGATATTGTTTACAGCAATATTGATTCCGGCTTTGGATTCATCCAGTCCAGCCTTACGCATGATGTATTCTTCATATAAGTTAAATAAATAAAGTAACAATATACAACCTTGTTGCACAACTTTCATGATCTTGAACTATTCTGTTGTCCCCTGTTCGGTTCTGACCATGGCTTCTTGATCCACATACAGATTCCTCAGGAGGCGAATGAGATGATCTGGTACTCCCATCTCTTTAAGAACATGCCACATTTTTTCTGAATAGTCTATATAACAGAAGTAAATGTTTTCTGGAACTCTCTTGCTTTCTATATTATCCAGCAGACATTGGCAATTTGATCTCTTGTGTCTCTTCCTCTGTGGAACCCGGCTTGCACATCTGGTAGTTCCTGGTCCATTTACTGTTGGACCGGAGCTTGTAGGATCTTAAGCATTACCTTGCTGGCAAATGAAATGAGTCCAAGTGTTCGATAATTGGAGCACTGCTTTTGGCAATGCCTTTTTTTGGATTGAGATGTAGACTATCCTTTACCAGTCTATTGGCCACTCTTGAGTTTTCCAAGTTTGTTGGCATAAGGCAAGCAACACCTTCACAGCATCAGCTTGTAGGATTTTGAATAGCTCAACTCAAATTGCCTTGAGGGGTTGTTATCAGGCAGGCATTATAGGGTCCTTGTCACTTCACTTTCCAAGATGTCAGCTCCAGCTCATTGGACAAACTATTGAGGTCATCACCACTGTTAAGATCCATCCTGTATAGATCCTAAGTGTTTTCCTGCCACCTCTTCTTTAGTTGATCTGCTTCTGTTAAGTCCCTACCATTTATGTCTTTTATAACGTCCACTTTGGTATGAAATTTTTCTTTGAGATCCCCAATTTTCTTGAAGAGATGTCTTGAACCATATCATAACTAGTATATTTATATCCTGATGTATCTATGAAATTATTTGGGCCACGTTAACATCTGCAATATTTATTTGTGAATTTGTATTAAATAGATATATATTTTAACCGAACAGTCAATTATTGCTAGATTTTTTTTTATTCCATACATATAAATAAATGCCATGACCATTGTATAGATAAGTTATCTTTTTGTGTGTTTATAGGACATTGCAACACGTGTATGATGAAGATGGCTCAATGTCTTTATCCGTCAGCCAAGTGCGTTGTTTTTAATAGTCATATTTAATGTAGACTGTACTTTTCCAATGATGCTACAATAATGGCTTCCTCATATAACCAATGAACATTTGTAATGTTTTGTGTTCAAGTATTTTCTTTTCAAATATACACTGACCTTCATTGCTTACATTGCTTTGATACAATCCATTATGAAAAGCCTTTAAGCTTCTATTATGTTTAGTTCATTCAGTGTTTATTTTGATATCAACAACTTTTTTTATCTACTTTTCCATTTTGCTTGAGCTGTAAAATTATTGATGAATTTATAAGAAAAAAAGCTTTACAGTGGTCAAGGCAATTTGAGTTGAAATTGTTCTAAACAATATATTCTAGGTAAATATATATTCAGTTCTTGGCAAGAAACTCAAAGGAAAATATATAATAATGGTGATTCGGCAAATTTCAAAGGGCTCTATTTAAGCACATAGCATATTTTTTTACAGAAGTTTTTAGTTAGTGAACTTCTATCCAAAAGCAAGGTCTTCACTAACTAAAAACTTCTGTAAAAAAATATGCTATGTGCTTAAATAGAGCCCTTTTAAATTTGCAGAATCGCAATTTAATAAGGCTGATGATGTTTACTGTTTAATAAACCCTAGCCCAGTGACCTGCAAGCTTGCATATAAACATTTGTAAGAGATGGAATTGAAACAGCCAAACCAGAACTTGGAGCAATACTGGTTAGACTCTGTGAACTAGAACCAGGGTTTCCTTTGACAACCATCAGTTGGAGTTGCCAGCAGACCGCAGTGTCCAGGACGTGTGAAACCATTAGTAAGAATTCTGTAGCACTTGGAAGAAGACCCTTAGAGATCAAGGAGAACAGCCCAAAATATGTCTCCACATCAACTCCTCTTTTTTGAATGACACACATTTTCTTTTTTGTAAAACAAAATAAAGCATGCCCACACATCCACACATAACACAGCCAGTCAGGAGGCCTAATATTGCTCCATTGTGGCCGTTACTGTAGCCTTGCTGTAGTCCAAAGGAAGTCCTCTATTTAACTGGTGACTACATGGACATGTGGGCAATTCACTCCCATCAGACCCATATAAGTTACAGCAAAAAATGGCCTCTTCCAGTCTCATAATACAATCCACTGACAAATTGTAATCACCTTATACTAAAACAGATAGAAAATACTACAATTCATTAGGGGGGCGGTCTCATGTTTGTCAGATACAACTTAACATTACCATCAAGTGTAATGTTGTTAAAAGGTAGGGTAAAATATTTTATCTTCTTGAGTGGCTTGCAGACCACCTAAATTATTTCTATATGTTACATCACAATTTATATTGCTCTATGCTATGTTGGAGTGTACTTTGCTCTTTTATACTATAATACAAAGAATATAAGTGCTACTTGCTTATGCTATTTTATTTTAATTAACTGTTTTTAGGAAATTTGAGTTGTACTGTAGACTATGAGCCTCATTCAATTGAGGCTTTCGGAAGATCTGGGCTTGCAAGTGGAGCCAGCAAGTTATTTTGCTATTCAATTGGCATCAGTTTGCGGGCTCAGATTGAGTTCGGGTCTCTGAGCTGCCATTTATAGCGATTTTAAAAATTGTAAGTTAATGTCCTCCAACTCTAAAATCGCACATCACTATTCAATTGTTCCGATTCCCCCTCGCTAACCACTCCATCAAGCCCGCAAATGGCAAATATCTAACTACAAGTTAATGGTACCAAGGAGGTCCCGCAAAGGGCTTAATGACAAATCGGAGCACTCCTCCCAGCTTGGCCCTTTCCCACCATCCTCTCCACAAACTGACAACCCCCAGCCCTTCCCCTTCCCCAATGTCTCTTCCACTATGGATTCCTTTGACCCTGTAACCGAGGATGAAATATCTACCATATTATCAACCTCTCACCTTACAACATGTCCACATGCTCCTATTCCATCACAGCTAATCACTCCCCTATCCACCCACTTATTCCAGCTCTCACAAATCTATTCAAACTCTCCCTAAACACTGGCAAGTTTTCATCCTCTTTAAAACACGCCATAATTACACCCATTCTCAAGAAGCCCTCATCTGACCCAGCTTCTGCCTCAAACTATTGCCCTATATCACTACATCCCTGGCTTCTAAACTGCTTGAGCGGCTTGTTTACAATCACCTCACTCAATTTATTTCCTCCAATTCCCTTCTTGACCACTTCCAATCTGGTTTCCGGCCCAACACTCTCCTGGATCTCTCTGCTGCCTTCGACACAGTTGACTACCCTCTTCTAATCCAAACTCTCCGCTCTTTTGGCATCCAGGACACAGCTCTTTCATGGTTCACATCCTATTTAAAAGATCATACATTTAGCGTCTCCTTCTCTGGCACCTCTTCTTTACCTCTCCCTCTGTCTGTTGGCGTTCCCCAAGGTTCTGTCCTAGGCCCCCTCCTCTTCTCCATCTACACCTCCTCCCTTGGCACCCTCATAAAATCCTTTGGATTTCAGTATCATCTCTATGCAGATGATACTCAAATCTACCTCAATGCACCCGATCTATCCCCCTCTCTTAGCTCAAGTTTCGACTGCATCTCTAGCATATCCTCCTGGATTTCTACCCGTCAACTCAAACTCAACATGTCTAAAACTGAACTCCTAATCTTTCCACCCTCTACTACAGCTTCCACTCCTCAAATATCTCTCACTGACAACACCATCATCACTCCTACCTCCCAGGCCCGTTGTCTTGGGGTTCTATTGGATCCCTCCCTCTCTTTTATTCCTCAAATCCAATAACAAAATCTTGTCAGTTTCACCTAAAAAACATCTCCAAAATTCATCATTATCTTACAAAAAAAAACAGCTGAAATTCTATTACACTCTCTCATCATATCTCGATTCGACTACTGCAATTCACTCCTTGCTGGCCTACCCATCTCTCGTCTGTATCCCCTCCAAACCATAATGAACGCCTCCGCTAGACTCATCTTCCATACCAAACGCTCAGTGTCTGCAGCTCCTCTCTGTCAATCACTCCACTGGCTTCCCATAGCTTCCTGAATCACATTTAAAATTATGACCCTGACATATAAAGCCCTCAACAACAGTGCACCCCCTTATATCTCTGCTCTTGTTTCAAAATACTATCCCTATCACCCCCTTCGTTCTGCTAACGACCTTCTTCTTTCCTCCTCTCTTATAACCTCCTCTCACTCCTGTCTTCAAGACTTTTCAAGACTTTTCTCGTGCTGCCCCTACTATTTGGAAGTCCTTCCCCGCTCCATTAGATTATCTTCCTGCCTCAAAACCTTATCACCTTCAGCCTTAATATGTACAACTGCACACTCCACAGCTTAATAACTACTACACCCACAATCTATAGTACAACACACAGACCCCTCCACTTGACTAAACAAATTGCATTCACGTTGCCATTTTGTATTCCTCACCCTCTTGTATCACACCTAAACCCTTAGATTGTACGTTTGTGAGTTTTCAAACTTGTGTCCGTGCCTTGGAAAACGAGCACTAAGTACATTTGATTCTAATCTCAAAAGCATTGCCCTTCATTCTTTATAAGGTGTTAAGTTTGTTTTTTGCCATGTACTAAACCCCTGTACAATGCTACAGAATATGTTGGCGCGATATAAATAAACATAATAATAATAATATCTGTATATTATGTTCATATCTGTTATTTAGATCAATTTTTAAATTATTTAGAAAACCTAGTACAAAAAATTTAATCAAAATATGTACAGTATGTTTCTTAGCTTAACAAGAGAAAATAAACCTAAGCCAGCATTATTTGAGCAAAAATATATATATTTAAGGCATGACAAAAATATATGATTATTAGACAGTGCTGGCGGCTCAACTGTAACAGATTATGTATAATATGCGCTTCAGTATATAGACATATTAGTTTACACTGTTTTTTATAATATATTATTTACTGTACAAATGTATTGTACTTCACAACATATACTATATCCAATAATTTACATACATTTTACATTATGCACTAATAGTATAGTATAAGGTGAGTGAATCTATTGTATAATTTATATAATATTTCATAAACTTATCTTATGTATTAATATGAATCCTTTTCTTTATTCCACATGTACGTTTTAAATGCATTTAAATATTTTATCATCTTTAATGTATTATATAGCATTAAACATATTTGCAATTATATTGGAAATATGGGCAAGGTGCTTATGAAAACCTGTAGTTTTCTTCTTACCTCAAGCCAAAAAAATATTTTGGGTCTACTGATGCTGTTCTTCCCAAGATACTAAGGTGTGTATAAAATTAGTCTTGGATGTCTGCCATGGAAACCAAAGCTCAAGTGATGGCACCTAACTTAATTATGAAGATAATATTGGCTACTTGCCTCAATACCTGGCAATGAGAACTCTTGGCAAGAATATACTTAGCAGGCGTTCATTTTATTTGTTAAGGAACAATAAAAAATAGTATATTCATTTATAAGGATTTATATCAAAATATTGAATTGATTCACAGTAAGAAAACTGGAATAATTTGATTTAGTTTAGACATTTTACAACAACTTTAATATTATATATAAATTGTATTTGCCTGTCGGTTTCTATCCAAGGATTTTAAAGAAAGCATGTTAAGAAAAATATATTTTTTTGGAAATTTGCAGTATAATAAAAGCATTTTTTTTAACTCTTTGGATATACTGTGTTAAATGCTTTTGTTATTCAAGGGTTTGTTGAAAAAAGTTGTTAATCATCATTTTATAATTGAGAACATTTTGTGTTGATCTATTTAAAGAGGCAGGCAAATTAAAATGTCTCAACTATATTTAAGTCTCAGCATTTCTCCCTCTTGAAGAGCTTTGGCTCTGACTAAATTCACCCTAATTTGCTTCAGTATTCCCATAGAGAAAATGTAAGTTATTCATTTTTAGATTGTCATTGACAACTTGGAACACCAATATGGTAAAAATAATATATATATATATATGGTCAGCAGACGCGATTGTTGTTGTTGAGTCGTCAGTCGGGTCCAACTCTTGGTGACCATATAGACACAGCACACCAGGCACATCTGTCTGTGTTTCTGGTTGTGCTTATCCATATGGTTTTCTTGGCAAAGATACTAGAGTTGGTTGCCGGTTCCTTCTCCAGTGGAGAACCCCACATAATGGTGAACAGCTGTCTGTGAGTGGGATCCTGGCACTGGACCCTAATCCAAGTCTATGTTTGTAAGCCTGTATGAAAGCAGGGGCAATAGTCCTAAACAAACTCCCATGTTAAGTCGGTCCTACAGTGCCTTACAAAAGTATGCACGCCCCCCTTGACTTTTTACCTATTTTGTTACATTACAGCCTTAAATTCAATGTTTTGTTAATCTGATTTTTTTGTGATGGATCAGAACACAATAGTCTAAGTTGGTGAAGTGAAATGAAAAAAATATATACATAAAACTATTTTTTAGAAATAGAAAACAGAAAATTGGCATGTGTGTATGTATTCACCCCCTTTTTTATGAAGTCCATAAAAAGCTCTGGCGCAAACAATTACCGTCAGAAGTCACATAATTAGTGAAATGATGTCCACCTGTGTGCAATCTAATTGTCACATGATCTGTCATTACATATACACACCTTTTTTGAAAGGCCCCAAGGCTGCAACACCTAAGCAAAACGCACCACTAACCAAACACTGCCATGAAGACCAAGGAACTCTCCAAACAAGTAAGGGACAATGTTGTTGAGAAGTACAAGTTAGGGTTAGGTTACAAAAAAAAATCCACATTTTTGATGATCCCCAGAAGCACCATTAAATCTATCATAACCAAATGGAAAGAACATGGCACAACAGCAAACCTCCCGAGAGACGGCTGCCACCAAAAATCAAAACTCACGGACCGGGCAAGGAGGGAATTAATCAGAGAGGAGCTGCAGAGTTCCACAGCAGAGACTGGAGTATCTATACATAGTACGACAATAAGCTGCACGCTCCATAGAGTTGGGCTATATGGCAGAGTGGCCAGAAGAAAGCCATTACTTTAAGCAAAAAACTGTTTTTTCAGTTTGCGAAAAGGCATGTGGGAGACTCTAAAAATGTATGGAGGAAGGTGCTCTGGTCTGATGAGACTAAAATTGAACTTTTCGGCCATCACTGAAAACACTATGTCTGGCGCAAACCCAACACATCACATCACCCAAAGAACACCATCCCCATAGTGAAACATGGTGGTGGCCGCATCATGCTGTGGGGATGATTATCAGCAGCCAGGACTGGGAAACTGGTCAGAGTTGAGGGAAAGATTGATGTGCAAAATACAGGGCTATTCTTGAGCAAAACCTGTACCACTCTGCGTGATTTGAGGCTAGGACGGAGGTTCACCTTCCAGCAGGACAATGACTCCAAACACACTGCTAAAGCAACACTTGAGTGATTTAAGGGGAAACATGTAAATGTGTTGGAAAGGCCTAGTCAAAGCCCAGACCTCAATCCAATAGAAAATCTGTGGTCAGACTTAAAGATTGCTGTTCACAAGCGCAAACCATCCAACTTGAAGGAGCTGGAGTAGTTTTGCAAGGAGGAATGGGCAACAACCCCAGTGGTAAGATGTGGCAAGCTCATAGAGACTTATCCAAAGCGATTTGGAGCTGTAATTGCCGCAAAAGGTGGCTCTACAAAGTATTGAATTTCGGGGGGTGAATAGTTATGCACATTGACTTTTTCTGTTATTTTGTCCTATTTGTTGTTTGCGTCACAATAAAAAAGAAAAAAACATCTTCAAAGTCGTGGGCATGTTCTATAAATTAAATGATGCAAATCCTCAAACAATCCATGTTAATTCCAGGTTGTGAGGCAACAAAACATGAAAAACGCCAAGGGGGGTGAATACTTTTGCAAGGCACTGTACACTACAGACTTGAAAAGAAAAATTAGACTGCACTGGGGCCTTGCCAGAGCAGGTACATGGTGCACTGCACTGCCTGCACCAGTGGTTGCTCCGCCCGCGGTCCATAGGGTCATTGAGAGCCAGATAAGACTGAATGATTAAACAACAACAACCAACTCTGACTAAGTGCCCTGTAACTCATGTATCAAAAATGGAAATTCCTATACACTGTTGTGTTGAATTCCTCTGTTCAAAAGTACATGGTTTTAATGGTTTACTGCGCAGCCCAAATCCAAATTTATTTGGTCTCAAAAGCTGAGTTCCTACTGTATGGGTAAACTATATAAACAAACTATATAAACAATATTTATAAATATTTGATTTGGAATATTATTATACAGGGAAATGGTTATAAGGTTAGTTTTGATTCCTTTCCTCTTCCCTGGAGGAATCCATGATACTTTGGTGATGGTGCATGTATAAGACTGGACAATCTACCATTATATAGACACAGAAAGTGTTAAGTGCACTTACAAATAGAAATATCACTACATATAGACATTTCTGTGCATAATCAAACATATTTCAATGTACTCCAAAAATGCTTTTATTTATCCTTATCATGTACACTGCTAATTAGTCTTTTAATTCACAAACATAATTTTGTTTCTTTAAATATAAATTTTATCAACTTTTACACAATTTACTTGTCATGTAAAAACATTTACAATATTTAAATGCATAGGAAAAGTTTTTTTCCTTAAATCATCTGTCCTTGAAGCCTTCTAATTAAACCCTAATATATGTAGCTTATAATATATTACTTTAGAGCAATTTTTTTTCTGCCAACAATCTGTGAATTTTCATATTTCTGCTGAGTGCTGCTCGACGCATCCACTTGAAATTGTCCACCAGTAACAGACCCTGGCTCAGCGTTTTGTTAAATACTTCATTATAACAGTTTATTTATACAGATTCTATTTTTTCAGTTTAAAAATGTGCAATGGTACATTAATATATACTGTGCAAGCAATACAATTTGTTCTATGTACAATCTCATGAATAGCATTTTGGATTATCACAGTCCAGAGCACATACACATTGATACTACCATTGGGCCAGTGTATTAAAAATCTAATGGCTTTGCTATAATATTGTACCGAGCAGCAAACCTTGAAAATATCAGAAATGAAATACACGGAACACGGTAAAAGTAACTTTGATTTATATCTATACACTAAATGCTAAATGTGTCAGTAATTCTCCCTTTTTAGTGTATTATGTGCACGGATTTTGATATAAATATTTTATCCGCATCTTGGCTGAGATCACATTATTACTTTACTTTAGTTCAGAAAAAATAGAATTTGTCTGTGCTCGTTTGATCGCTTATCCAAGTCCTCATGTGAAAGTGAAAATTGAATTTAAATGGACTCCTTTTTTTGTTTTATTTAAATGTATTAATGACATTAATTAATAACTTAATTAATTACACATAAATGTGTCATACTCAATGGCAATGTAAAATTGACAACAACTCACAATAAAGTTCTTACTTTCCTGCTCTATGCCTATATTGATTCCCAGAGTCGAACCTGTGCAGAAGCCGTAATCATGACAGGTCCTGAAAGCACCATAATTCACAATCATGAAAGTGGGTAATGGGCCTGTTTGCACAAATGGGCCCCTATTCAATTGCAATTCAGCAAGGTAGCTTCAATTGAATCGCTCTGTTACTGTTGCAGATTTCAAGCCCGCAGATTTATGGCCGGTATGAATGCAATAGCGGAAATTTGCTACAGTTACAGAGTGATTCAATTGAACAAGCCGCAACTACCTGGACGAAAGCTTAAACCGTAAACCTTGCGCCCGTAAGTAGCATTTCAGAGCATGATCATGATTAATTAAGCAAGGCTGTAGCTACCGATTTAGAAACAGCCAATAGAAAATGAGACCGTCATCATGACATCAGTAAAACATGAAGGTTACAGAGCAATCATTTACGGTTTAGTAGTCAGATATGCGATGGGAATCGCAATCCGGCAATGTACAGAATAATGAAAATGAATGGCGACACTGTTCTAGTCCATGGGTGGCCTGATTTGTATTAACTTCTTGATTCTCGAGATTGATATAACAAGGAAATGAAACTTTAAAAAAAAAAATTCTGATTGCAGATTTGTGAGCTTCAGACTGTTGTGCAATTAGTTATAATGTCTTTCATCTCATTTCCCATATTTTAATGTGCAGTATTGATTTTGTATTTGCATTTATAGTGCGCTACAAACAGGTGTTTAACCCCATTGAGAGTCATATCTGATACTTGCAGGATTTTTTTCTACATTTGCTATTTATGGATTTAAAAACATTTGCGGGCTTAAGGAATTGTAGCAATTGAATAACGATTTGCGATTGTAACATTTACCGGCTTGAAAGATCAAAGGCTTAGATGGGTTGGAGTTACGATTTTGACAACCGCAGGGTTTTTTAGCCAATAACCCTCAGAACGTTTAGATAAAAGACGCCAATGGAATATCAAATTAGTTTACGGGCTACATTATGGGCTCCAGCAACTAACAATTGCTCAGTTGAACAGGTGCCATGGTCTACTTAATGACTAGGCAGGACAACTAAACCCAGTGGCAATTGGATATGTATTGGATATTGGGTGTTGCATTTGCCTTTGTGACTGTTGTCCTTATGTATGGGCTGTCTCTGTGTGACATTTATGTATTTGTCATTGTAATATATGTATATGTTATGTTGAATGGTAGTATTTTTGCTTTTATGAGCCTTCTCACACAAAAAAAAAACACAAACAAATAAAGATTTTAAGAAATACACAAATCTATGGCTTATTTCCTGCTCAGAATCAAACAAATGCACTGCGCTCTGTGAAGCTGGACTGGAAATGCCAATCAGTCCATAATGTATTTTCACTCGTTAAACCATACCATGTAAAAATACATGGCTCCTTTACATCTTATGCCTGCTGTTATAACACAGCTTTTGAGCACAACACAGGATAAATTTGCATGAATCAAGAAACCTACCCACAGACAGTGATGTTTCTATCTTTTGGATCTCATCAGTTTCCCAGAGTACAGAGCAAACACTGAATATTTAGAGATTCTGAGCAGGAAATCTGTATTAACTTATTTTTAGGCATACAAATCTATACTTAAATATGTATTTTTTGCTGTACAGCAGATCACTTCTCGTACTCTCTTGCAAAATGGAAAGCACAATCGTGACAGCAGGAGGATCCTGCACTTGCAATAATTTTAGTTGCCAGTGCCTGAAAGAGCACAAATCCAGCCTGTGCCTCCAAGAGCACAAATTGAGCCCAAGTCCAGCCGGTGCATGTAAGAGCTCAAGTCCAGCCTGTGCCTGAGAGAGCACAAATCCAGCCATTGTCTGCAAGAGCCCAAATTGAGCCCAAGTCCACTTTGTGCCTGTAAGCGTTCAAGTCTAGTCTGTGCCTGTCAGAGCCCAAATCCAGCCTGTGCCTGGCAACAGCCCAAATTGAGCCGAAATCCAGCATGCACCTTTAAGAGCTCAGGTCTAGCCTGAGCCTGTAAGAGGCCAAATCCAGCTTGTGCCCTCAAGAGCCCAAATTGAGCCCAAGTCCAATCCAGCCTGTGGCTGTGAGAGCCCAAGTCCTGCCTGTACTTGCAAGAGCCCAAACTGAGTGCAAATTCAGTCTGTGCTTGTAAGAGAACAAATTCAGCCTGTGCCTTCAAGAGCAAAAATTGAGCCAAGAACAGCCGGCACCTACATCACAACTTCAAAGAAGGCTACCATTCAGCAGAAAAAAATTGAGAATCATCATAGAATGCAAAAAAAGAGATAATAGCCAAGTATGGCTGTGGTAGCCGCATCTGTGATCTTGTTGCTGAGAATTCTGAAAAACAATGAAGCTATTAAAGGAGCTGATGTGGCTAGAGGTGGGAGTACCATCACCAAGCTTAGGTAAAACAATTAATGGGTGATAGCATTTCCCAGGCACTAATAGGCGTGAAAGCCAAACAACTGCACGCTGATCTGACAAGTCTACAGCAAGTGGTGAGAGCTGTGAAGAATTTAAAGCCAGTCTCCGTTGGTTTGAGAAATTCAAAAAGAGAATTGGCTGACGCTTTTGTTTCTCAACAAGTGTTCAACTGTGATGAGACTGTGTTATTTTGGAAGAAGATACCTACTAGAACCTACATCATCCAAGAAGAGAAGTCAATGCCAGGGCACAAGCCTATGAATGACAGGTTAACTCTGTTGGTGTAGGAATGCTAGTGGGGATTTCATAATCATGAAGTACTTGGAGGAGAAAAAAATGCCCTTTGAGGGCTCTGTTAATCATGGACAATGCTCCTGCTCACCCTCCAGACATGGAGGACAACTTGCTGGATGATTTTAATTTCATAACCGTGAAGTTCTTGCCCCCTAACACAACTCCTCTGATCCAGCCCATGAACCAGTGGGTCATCTCCAACTTTAAGAAGCTGCATACGAAGGCCCTCTGACACTGAGAGAGTTTCAATATTCAATATCCTCCACTGTGTCATTCTGATAGATAAGGCCTGGCGTGAGGTCTCTCACAAGACCATGAACTAGGCTGGAGGAAATTATTGTCAGAAGCGGTAGCTCCGTTAAACTTGATGGCCTTGGGCCTGGAGGTGACTAATAAAGACATTGAAGGGCTAGTGGAGGAGCACAGAGAAGCGCACAGTACTGAGTACTTGTTTAGTAATGCCTGTTTTGTTTTGAGGTTTTGTTCAACATAAAATGTGAGAAAATTTGAAAAATCCGGGTTCCAGAAGGGATTAACTCAATTTACATGGATGGGAAATTCTACCACGGTTGAAGTCATTTTCGGTTTAACAGGTGCTGTCCAGAACAGATTAACAACTTAAATCGAAGTAGCACTATATATATATATATATATATATATATATATATATATATATATATATATATATATATATATATATATATATATATATATATATATATATATAAAAATAATCAAAGTATTGCAATAAATATAGTGATACCTTTTTATTGGACAAACATATTCATAGGTTTAATGACGAGTTTCGAGAGCGTTCCTCTCTTTGTCGAGTCAGAGTCAATACTGATTATAGATTCATAAATACAGCAAAAAAATCCTATGTAACTATGTAACTATGTTGGGAGAGGAACATGACCACAAATGCTCCAGGTTAAGAACTTGGGTTTGTTGGAGGTTCCCTCTCCTACTCTGCCTCTTCCTGTGGGAGGAGCCTTCAGCCTTTATAAGCACTTTCTGTCCACATCCCCTTGCTCAGTTCATTCCTGAACCTGTGCCTGCAGGTTGTTTCTATGCACTCTCTTGTTTATCAGCTTTCCAGGCCTCTTATCGCAAGCTCCAGTTGCTTTTTGGCCCTTTTCATACTGTCATCCAAGATAAGCTGTCAACTCCTTCTAAGCTATCCATGACCAGGGTTCAGCTTTTGCTTTTCATGCTTAAGTTTTGGCCTAATCTACCAAGTTTCATGAATTTACCTTCTTGGGTGGGTTTGGACCTGAATTTGCCAATTTGCTTCCCATGTCCATGTCCAAGGCTATGTCTTTTAGGATTTGTTAAGTCTGTTTAGCAAATTTTGGCCCAAATCTACTAAGTTTTTCAACTTTCCTGTATGTTTTCCGGTGAGTTTTGACCTGAATTAAGTCCCTCGTCCGTGGCCAAGGCTACACTCTTAAACTTTCATGAGCCTCCTTTGGAGATTTTTGCCCATGCCTGTTAACCTTCAACCTTTCTCCACCTTTCCATAAGTTCTTAACCAGCCTTCGCAAGCTTACCTCATCCGCGCTTTCTATACGAACCAACCCAGCCTTCGCAGGCTTAACTTGTTCACGTTTTATATACGAACCAACCCAGCCTTCAGAGACTTACCTCGTTTAGGTTTTCCATAAGTCCTAAAACAATCTTCACAGGTTCACTTCCTTCACCATTTCAAAAGTCCTCACAAGTCCTAATGCTACATCAGACCTTTGCCAGACCTCAACTCGATCACGCTTTCGTGGCCTCCTCACCATCACTCGGTCCTTGGCCCTCTTAGCAGGCCAGTTAGGGCGTAGCAATTGGCCACATCTCAGCTACACGAAGAGAGGGGCCCGACCACAAATTTACATCCAGCTTGTCTCCCTGGGGTTGTGGGGGGGACCCTCTTCCAAACATCTGGCAGGGCACTCCCATCGCTGGAGAGCAATGGTTCGATTTGTTGGGAGAGGGACACAACCACTAATTTTAAAATAATATATATATATATATATATATATATATATATATATATATATATAGTGGAACAAGGGAGCAAGGCATGAATTAGATTGGGGCTTGAGCAGCATAAAGTCTAAATTCATCACTGGGACTACATATTCCTTTTGCTTGTGAAAAAAAAAATCTACAACAAATGCTATGTTTGGAATGTATATCAAGAGACTTTTGCTTAAACTAACTAAACTAAACTTGTTATCAAGTATAATTGCTTAAACAAATGTGTACAGTGAAAAGGTTAAACATTCACACATACTGAGTACGGCAGTGGATGAGTTACAATTATAAAGCCACTGTTGCCATATATTTAAATTATATTATTTTGTAGAACTAAAAAATTAAACATGCTTGTAGAATGAAAAATAAAATAATAAAGCTGGTATATAGTATGTTTATATGCAATTTCACTTTCGAGGAATCTACCATTTTGGTTTCTTTTGATAAACGTTGTGTGGTGGAAGGAGACTTTGAGTAAACTGGAAGTTTCAATCTGTTTAATGGAAATGTGGCATCTACAAGTGCCAGTGTTTTCAATTTGGGTTATGGGGTGCTTATTATTATTATTTACAAGGGTAAACCCTCATGAGAAAGTACCATCATAAAATGGCACTTGCAATATAGTAGACCTCAAATAGAGAAAGATGGCCTCATCAGATGTTACCTTTAAAGGTGTCCTTTAGGCAACTGTTTTACATAAATTTAAGTAGCTAACATAATTAAGGTTATCCTCCTCAATTTAAGTGTAATATATATCTACTTCTAAGAAGCCTCCAGAACAATACTTTCTCAACTGCTGGATCAAAGTGAAAGTGAATTAAAGGGAGAGCACTCATGAAAATATTAGATAAAATGATAGCCAGTCAGAATAGTTTATACTCCTATAGCCCTGATTGGTCAATACAACAGCCAATCAGAGAATGAAATAGTGCACATATGGCTGTTTGTCAGTTAGAGATAGACCAGGGGTCACCAAACTTGGTCCTGGAGGGCCGCACCAGGCCTGGATTTGTGGATATCCTTGCTGCAAACAGGTGAGAATCTTGTTTCTTCAGCCATCCTGATTGACTCACCTGTTTGCAGCAAGGATATCCACAAATCCAGGCCTGGGTCGGCCCTCCAGGACCAAGTTTGGTGACCCCTGAGATAGACAAATCTGAGTATATTCTGATTGGCTACCATTTAACCAATCAGAAAAGAGGATAGTAGACTTCACTAGTTTGCTAATATTATCCATGAATAGTTTTCTTTAAAAGATAAAATTTGCAGCATTCACTATACAACATGTACATAGATAAACAGGGACAAAAACCACAATATAACATTTTCAGAAATGCCAAATGTTATAATCACTTGTAATGACGTTTCCTCACTGTGTTATAATAATTAACCATTTTTATTTTTAAATCCACAAATAACAGAATCATTAGCAAAATCTGTATATAATAACAAAGCAGTTAGTGAGAACTGATGTCTTAGGTTTACTATACTTATAAAAAATCCATTGTATGCATGCTGAATACTAATAAATATATTTATTACAAATATTCTTGAAACCAAATTTTTCTAACAGTAATTACCAGTCATAAAAATAGGTATCATGAACAGATTGGTAAATAAGTATGTTCCTTTGGTCAATCTAGTGTTTATTGCTGTATATTTCTACAGACTATGTTTAATGCTAACAAACTTTTTATTTAGACATTGGTAGCCAATCTTTTTAGACTTTTTTGTAAATTGTTATATTCATGTAACTCCGCTATTTTGCATTACGATTTGATAACTAAAAAGCCTAAAGAAGAATTATTTATAAAGTTTCTACTATACTATACATTTTATTCTGAACTTTTCTGTTTTAATGGATTTTTCAGAATTGACAACATTAGCAAATTTATTTTCATACAGTTAAAAAATATATTTACAGCCATATTCCATAATCAGGATTTTCATTTTGAAAGTCACTTATAGTAAAAGAACGAGATCTTCTGCGCACTGGTGGTGCCGGAGCACGAAAAGGTTTCCCTTTTAACAAATCTGAGTAGATGTCTGATTTAAGGAATCTTGGGTAACTGTCCTTTTCCATGAGCCTATGGATTGTGCTTTGGGCTTTGTCAAAACTGGAAACTTTGGGTTGTTCAATATTTTTTCTGGTAATTTCCTTGGTTTCGAAGTCAAGGTTGACCTATAAGAAAAAAAGACAGTAATCAGTGGATCATAATATAGGGTATACAAATTATACTAAACTGTAGTGCAGACACATGGATTGATTGTTGACAAAATGTTGCCTGGACCAAGTGTAGAAGATAGATAGAGGATGTGTGCGTGAGAGGGCCATTTACATTTCTGGAGAGCTATGGTTCCGTCTATTGATGCAAGATCCTGTTTCTGAGCTAATTAGGGGCAAGAGATGTTGTGTCAATTTAAATCTTATACAATTACCTAAAAAGTCTCTCTGTTACCTCCTTCCCTACTCTTTCCTCCAGTGATAGCCACAAAAACAATCTCATGATCCAGCTCTCAGAAAGTGATATAGCAAATACGAAATGGATTCTTGCACTCATAAACAGTCGGCTTCCAAGTTACGGCTTTGAGAAAATGGCGATGGTTAAACTCGTAACTTACAGACTTTCCAGAAGCCTTTGACCTTTCACTTTCGCAAGGCTAAAATCTCAAATCGCCCATTCAATTGCTCATTTTCCCCAAGCCAGCAAATATTTTCACACCCGTAAATGGCAGAAGAAGGAGAAAATCCTACGAGTGCTAGAGAGGACCCGCAAGGGGGTTAAACTTCTATACGTAGCACGGTAAAAGCAAATCAAAAATCTCTACTGCACTGTAAATAACGGGGAAAGCGATGACAGACATTAGAATTAATTGCACAAGTCTCAAGCCTGCAAATCGGCAAGATCTTTGCGGATATCAATGAGTTAATACATATCAGACCACCCATATGGACTAGAACAGTATTGACATTCATTTTCATAATTCTTTATTTTTTGGTTTTGCAAGTCTGATCGCATATCGGACCCCCGAACCTAATTGATTTCCATGTAACCTCCATGTTTTACTGCTGTAATAATGACAGTCTCATTTTCTATTGATTGATTCAAAATGGGTAGTTATGGGCTTGCTTAATTGATCATGTCCCCGCCCTGAACTGCTCCGAACCAGTGCATGGTTTACGGTTCTGGCTTTCGGGCCGTAACTTGTAGGCTTGAGCAATTGAATAGCATCGCAATCGGAGATGAACAGGAGCCCGTAACACACCCACAGACATTTGGCTGTCTGCGATTGAGTTGCAGGCTTCAAATAAATATAGCCCTATGTTTATAAACACACCTATTTATTACATGGAGTGCAGTGTAGGCCTCATAGGCTGCAGTTCACAAGAGGGGGGAGGTACAACAGCAGCAAGGAGGTAAAATGGGAGCTGCTTAGGGAAGGGGTTTTGAGAAGGGGTGCTGCTTTGGTAAAGGGTCTTGGGAAGGAGAGCATATTTGGGAAGGGTTCCAGCCCATAGACAAGGTAATTTCCAACTTTAGGAAGCTGTATACCAAGGCTCTCTTTCAGAGGTGCTTTGAGGTGACCTTGGAGTTTTGGAAGAAGCTTTTCAATATCCTCCACTGTGTCACTCTGATAGATAAGGCCTGGCATGAGTTCTCTCACAAGACCATGAACTCTGTGGCAGGAGGAAGAACATTAAGAGGGACCAGTCGGTGGGGGAGGTGGTCTTGGGGAATGGAGTTGCTTTAAGCAGAGGTCTTTTTCGAGTGGAGTGTAGGTGGAGGAGAAGGTAGAACTGAGTGGGGGTACCCAATATACTTATTAATTTCCAGTTCTTTAGGAATCTATGTACTAAAAAATCTGTGGAAGTTTAATGTGTATATCTCTCCTCTTTATCAATTTTTATAACCTCCCTCCCCTTATTTATCTTACTGAAGATTCTTATTAATTTTATTATTATTATAATTATTATTATTACAGTTTTTTTGTAAAGATGATCAGGTAATGTCTCACGTCCTTGGATCTGCTGTTGAGAAATACTATATATATAATATTATATGCCATATAGATCAAACACAGTTGTGTGGTGGGATATTTGTTATTGTGTATTGTAAAAAGATAAGGGAGTTTGTGTTGTGTTGTAACTTGTTATCCTTCATCTACTGCATTTTAGAAGAGTGAATCAACACCATATTTCACAACCATAGATCCCATTGCACAGAGCTACCTCGACTAACATTGACCAATTACATTTGAAATTCTATGTTCTGCTTGTACATAAACATGTAGAAAGTAGTTTAAAAAACAACACATTTTTGTCTATGAAAATGCATTAATTTGTACAATGGAGCCGCCATCTTAGCATGTCAATTCCATTTCCTTTTCACCATTGCTGTAAATGCACTACCGCAGCTGGGTTTGCAAATATCAGTTCACGATCCAATTAATTGGAATTCTATACGTCAGATTTAATTAAATAATTTACAACCAGCAACACTAAGAAATATGCATTTCATATGTTTTTTTTAATTACTATACTTTTGCTTGCTTTTAGCCTGTCATAGCAAATTAGTAAACATTACATTTTTTGTTTTATATTTGAATAAAATCTCTTCCTTTCTTACCTCTAGTGGAGACTCCTGCTGTATGAATTTTTCATAGAGCATCTTTGATTTATTTTGCAGCTTACTCGAGTCACTGTCCTTATAGTCCTCACATGCCAACCAAAACTCAAGGTTTTCTTCACTGAATTCCATTTTCAGGAACTTTTTGAAAGCCTCCTGTCCAACTGTAACACATGAAGCACATAAAGTGAGTATGATACCGAAATATACCCCATGGAGTTTTGGCCTTATCATAAAATGGCTACAAGGAATCCTTTAGGCAACTTTTTTTTTACATAAATTTAAGTAGCTAACATAATTAAGTTTATCCTCCTCAATTTCAGTGTAATATATATCTACTTCTAAGAAGCCTCCAGAATAATACATTCTAAGCTTCTGTAATATCCTTCTTCCTTCCTATTTCTTATCCTGGATGCCATCAGCCTTACTAAATTTCGATTCGGCCAATTGAATCGGGCTCTATATAAGCAGAGAGAATATTTTTTTAGCTAGTGAAGACCTTTGCTTTTGGATAGATGTTCACGAACTAAAAACTTCTGTAAAAAAAAAAAATATGCCCAGTGCTTATATAGAGCCCTATTCATTTGGCCAAATCACAATTGAATGAGGGCCTGTGTGTCTGTATGCAGAAGCATTGCACTGGTAATGTGAAGTCTGTTCTCTGTGGGCGTGGCCGTATCTATCAGTGAAGAAAGTGGTTGCAAAATACCATGGATGCCTCCAGGTACCTTAAAATGCAATATATTTCTATTAAATAAAAAATTAAATGAAGAAATTATATATATATATATATATATATATATATATATATATATATAATATATATATATATATATATATATATATATATATATATATATATATTTATATATTTATATATATATATTTATATATATATATATATATATATATATATATATAAAAATTTATATATATATATATATATATAAATAAATATATATATATATATATATATATATATATATATATATATATCTACAAGGGGACACAAAGTATTGACCTTAAATTGATTTAAATTATTTTTATATTTCGTAGCTGTCCTTTATAATAGAGTGAAATTATAGTATACAGAAGTCAACCAAACAGATGTTAGAGTTTATATATAAACTAGCGAATTGCCCGTCAAAAAATGACGGCAATGAAATTGTAAGGTAGCTAATGCTGTTTAGTGTGTAATAATGAAATATATAATACATTAATAAATGAATATACTTGACCTATTTTAAAGCATTGTGTGGAAGAGCTGTGAATGTGTTTTGATGTTGCTGCAGCATTAGTGGTGTGGATCTGCTGTGTAAGCGTGCTGAATGTGTGCAGTGTAACACTGTGCGTGCGCGAGCCCAAACCGTTGTCGTGTACTTCCGCATTGGCGTCAAATGGCGAGTAATGTGTGTTATACGTTTGTATCGGAATATCCGTAGGTGTTTTGTGGTGTTTTGCGAGTTTCTTGTGGTGTTTTGCGAGTTTAGAGTGCTGTAGCCTCGTTTTCGTTTTGTTCGGCGGCCATTTTTTCTCTCGCTTCGTTTTTTTTTTAGTCTCTAAACTGTTTTATTTGAAGTAAAATCGAGGTGTAAGTTGTATTTTTGAGGTGCTGGGTGCTCCCTCTTGGTGTAGGTAAGTTTTTTATGTATGTGGTGTGTGTATGTATTGTGTTTTACATTTTGTAATGTTCGCGAGTTGCGTCCGAGTGTTGCGAGTCCGTAATGTGTGTGAACGTGTGTCGTATGTTGTTTGCGAGTGTCGTAATGTGTGTGTCGTACTGTTTGGGTTGCGACGTGAAGTTTGCGAGGGTCGCAGTTGCTGGCAAGGAGCGCCTTCGGCGCTCCATGCCAGCAACTGCGGCCCTCGCTTTGCGAGGTCCTCAGGTGCTGGCATGGAGCGCCTACGGCGCTCCATGCCAGCAACTGAGACCCTCGGGCAGTGCCCTCGCTACGCGAGCCCGCAGCGTTAGCAACAACTCGTACGCTCACAACTATATATGTGATTAGGCAATTTCCTTACAAAATAAAGTTTATCATAGAGTGGCTCTTTCGATAGCAAGCAATGGTTTACAGAAAACTTTATATCAGCAAATAAAGAAAAAAGTTAAAATGTCTGTAAAAGCAAACCAGTTCTAAATTTACTGAATAAACTGATTAATGGTGAATTCAGCTCTTTTTATGTACTGCATTTTTTCCTAGTTAAGTATTTTGTTAAGAGTCCCAGAGTGTCTTATCATGAATTGTAGACCCTATATTTCTGTTCAGTTTGTCAAGCATAATTAAGTTCAATTCCAAAAATAATTTCCTCACTACATATACAGATATAGCAACATTTCCCAAGGTTCCTTAAAAGAATATAAAAATCATTAAAGTGCATCATTTATTAGCTAAAAAAAGTAAGTTTTCCTTATAAATTCAACTGAAAGTGAATTTAAAACTAGGACATAAATTCTCAGAATAATATAACTTGCAAACTGTTTCAGAATTGAGAGCTGAAAGTATATTTAATTCTGTACGGCAAATTAAAAGAATAACATTATCATTAAATGATAATACACGTCATGACTTATTGAATGGCTTAATGGTGCAGTCCGGCATAAGATCAAATTAAATTATTGGGAGCGATACAGTAGATTTAATATATTTAGGCTACAATAAATAACCTCTCACTTTTGTTCTAATTCTTGAATTTATTCACATCATTAAATCTGTCCTTTCTTCAGATATTTTTAATTTACCCTTTAAAATTCTATCAAGCCATAGCTTTGTCAAAAACTCAACCTCATCAATCTTTCTAAAGAAACTAAATACCTATCTTTCGAAATAGTGGCCCAAAAATGTAAAAGACTAAACTTCAAGAAATAGTGAAGAGATATAGGACAGAATAAATTAAACTATTAAAGGAGTACAGTACAATGAATGAATATATATATATATATATATATATATATGTAATTTGAAAATTAAGAGTCTGCCTATGAAGGGAAAAAGATAGTTTTTAACTAGACGCCATACATTATACTTTTGCTTTACTTATGGGTGTGAGAAGGGGTTTATATTTCTAGAGCGTAGGGCTTGCATCCATTGAGGCAAACGGTCTGCTTCTGGAAATATAAAGAGGAAGGGTGATAGTGTCAAATTTAGAGTGATCCAGTTATCTAAAATACCTAATTCCTCTCCCCTCCCCTTCTCAATCATTAATAAAAAGCATAATACTCATGCTTTCGTTAGCATAAAACAATGTAACAAAGACAAGATGGAGTCTTCTTGTTAGGGGTTACTGAGCTGCTAATGGTGTTAACTGCTGCACATTTCAAAAACATTTGCAATTTATTTTTTAAATACAGTGGCACTTTAAGAGCAGATGGAGCTGCATTCATGTATTTGGAAGACAAGCCCTCCTCCTTTACTAGGATGATCCCAGAAAAAAAGGGGGGCTTGTCTTGAAATTCTAAGCCAAGGCCGATATTGGTAAATTTGGGAGATATTTTGAAGTTAAATTTTATGTTTTTTTGTGTGTCTATCATGTGACACCATGAAAGGGTTAAGAGAAGGAGCAATAAAACAGGTGAAATAAGCAAAATAATTAGAGAAATTTAAAAGAACACAGTTATTTTGCATGAAACAAATATTAGTCAAATGTAAAGCCTATTTAACATCTTTAAAATTAACAGAAAATACACAGTGTAACCTATAGGCGTAGGTCTCGATGGCAGACAATTATGGCTTATACAGCTATATTACTGTACATTGAGTCAGTTTACTGTGCTCTGAAAACATTATTTTAAAAAAATGGTGACATTTCACATGCAACAAAGAAACAATGTATTCCATATCCATTTAAATTTGAGATGTTTAAAGTTAAAGCATTTTTGACTGAATCAAATGTATTTAATACAGTGATGAATTAAGACTTTTTTTTAATAGAAGATCTACTTTTAATATAAAGATGGGCTACTTGTGGGCCAAAAATGGGGAAAGTGTTCAGAATGGGCCACACACACTGTCCAAAGTGTTAGTGACAGCCTTGAGTGTTGGAGAACCTCTCCATACATATGTGGTACATTTAGTAAGATTTAACATCTCTAAAGGTTCTTCAATGCATCACCCTTTAGTAAATTCTGCCCAATTTTTTCTTGAAAGACCAACAAATTATTATTTACAACAATGGCAGAAGATAGTAAAATCTGTTATCTGTTAAGTATTTTGTGTTTCAAAAAATTTAAAAATATTCTAGAGCTTAAATAAAATGATTCTTGTTAATATGAGGAAGCCCTCTCACATCTTCACATTAAGATGCTACATTTTGCATGCACTACAGTGAAAAACAAATTTATTTCCCACAATGCTGTTCGTGAATTGTTGTTTACCAAAAACACCAGGTTAAATTATAGTGTAAAGTGTGAAATCAATCATATTGTTGTAATATCTGTTTGGACAAAAGGGATTAACATTACATATACACACTTTCACATGGTTTGAAGCTGGTGATCTGCTAGTTATGGAGCAGTCAAATGGACTGTAGTGTTGAAGAGAAACATGCTCTTTAACTCTAGAGAACAGGTTAAGAGCCACATTAAAAATGTCTAAGGGCTCCTGGACAACCATTGACCTATTGATAGATCCATTGACATATCTCATTCAGGCATCAAAATCACTGAAGGCTAACAGAAGCCCATGGGAAGAACATGCTTGCAGAAAATCTTGTAAAAATGAGGCCTACACAAAAATTAACTTATTCTGGCCATATTGGATCTTAGGCTAAAAACTATTTGATGGCTTGACACAATATAAGAGGCTGTGTTATTGTTCAAAGTTTTACTAAAAGTTAGCCAGTGATACAAAACGAACAAACTAAAACAAACCAAAAGAAAATAATATCCCTAGCTTCCACTGAAGCACTATCTTAACCAAAAAACAGTTTCCTCACTAACCAGCTTTCATCCAGCTAAATGTGGGTGGAGCAAAACAAACATTCCAGGAGCAGTCTTAAATCAGGGCTGCCTAGGTGCAGGTAATCCACTAAATAGCAAAGTTAACCCCTACAGTCCACCTGAGAAAACAGAGCTTTACAGCCTCTGTAACTCACATAAACCCCTCGGTTATTGATCCAAGAGGCATATTGTCATAATGTATCAACCTGCTTTATAACGAGTATGTTAGTTTTTCCAAGTTGTCTGCTTAGTCTATTTTCTCTATGATAATGCATCTAGTAATTTTACAACACTATATAATTTTGATAATAGTTTTCTACTTGCAAATTTAAATTCTCTAGGGAATATTATTATTAAACACATTTGTGGCATAAGTGGTTGTTTTGTGATTTGTTGTGAAATTGAGAGGAAAAGAAAGCTAAGATCTGCTACTCATAATTCACATTTTTGTCACATTACCCAGAAAATAACTCAAATATTTGATCTGTTTGTTAGTCACACAGTGGCATGGAGGAGGGAGACATATTTAGTGTATATGCTGTTCTAGGCTCATTCAGATATATGCTCTAATGGAGAACTCTCACTACAATAGGCACTTTGTTTGCATAAATACATTTTACTGTTGCCTAGAATTAGCCTACAATGACCCCTGGAGAACAGAGATAGAGAGGCATGGGGCATACAAAGATGGGGAGCAAGGAGGAGGGTTTTGGGGAGCGTGTGACACGAAACTTGCGCGTCAGGCCAGAGTCAGTACACCAGTCCCACACTGATAACGTCAGATGCTGGGAGGACCAAGCGTGGCTGATATATATGACTTTGCATGTTTGGGGAAGTAGAACTTGCTTTACTCATATTTTCTAAGTATCCTATGATTCACACTATGTATACTTAATCATTGTCTGACTTCCTATTGTATAAAATATAATTTTCTATGTATTGTAATAATGTGATATTAGCATAGGAGGTGAGAGCAGATATTTGTTACCCAGTATAGGGGATACGTGGCAGATCCCCAGTTCGCCATCTCAGTACAGGGATTATTAGATAGTGTTATGTTGAGTCTAGGAGATTAGTGTAGCTTCTGTGTGAGGGAGCTTGTGACAGGCTACAAAGCTGCTACAACAGTATTTGCAGGGAATTTAGTACAGGAAATGTATATGGGTCTTATGATTTACAATATAGGCACTGGCACCTGTAGTTAGGATGTCTATTATTATGGTTGTATTTTTTGATGCCTAATATTTTAGGATTATATATTTAAATTGGTATATAAAAAAATATCTTTTTTTTGTATATATATGAGATTTGTTATAGCATGTATATATATTTGCACATTTAGCACATTCTCTACATGTTGAGTAACTGTGATAACATTATATGAAATTGTTATCACAATTTGGAATGTCTATATATATGTATATACATGAGAGTGATAATGCTGTATATATCATATATTATTATCCGGCAATATTCAGGAGATATCCTGAGTGGCATTATAGAGTGTCTTTTCTTTCTCTCTGTTTGTTAATATATATTGTTTACAGATGCCACTTAGACTGTCCTCAGGGATTATTATTGATTAGATATGATAGAATAATTGTGATTATCAATCTTGAGTGATTTTGGTATATTGGAGAGGACATTCTCCTTAAAGTCAGTGTTTCTAAGTGTTTCTAAGTTGTCTATAATTCAGTTTAAAGAATTATGCAATGGTGGGGGTGGGCTTTAACTTAAAAATCACACCCTGGGCAACCAGATCATTTTATACACTCTTTAGATCCCCCCTACCATGTCCCACCAGTATCTCCTATCTCAAAATGTCATGTTACCTTAGCCACTATTTGTCAAACTTCCAAATCAATTAGTAGCCAAAAGGGCAAAAAAAAAAAATGGTACCTTTATGAGCATAGGGAGAGACCCATAGAAAATATATAATAACTCATCTAAAATCTAAAATGACCTCTGCAGCCTGAAGATTTAAAACTTACTTTTATAAAGGACAACTGTGATCAGTTTGTTTCTACATTGTTTCTTGAGTAAGTAATCATATGCAATGTTTCTTTCCTGTGTGGCTCCATTTTGCTTTCTTCCCTGCTGCCGCCTTTTACTTTTTCAGGTGTGTGTATCCTTGTAAACCAATAATGTACTCTTTAATCTTGCTGGGTGCATAGGCAGATGTATCATTGACACAATCTCATTGCTTAGAAAGACATTTGTGTATTTAAAAACACTTCCTATGTGTTCAAAGATTGTTATTGCTGTTGTTTAGTCGTTCAGTCATGTTCGACTCTCCGTGGCTCTATGGACTGCAGCACGCCAGGTACATCTCTTAGTCACTGCCCTCTGAGCTCCATCAAGGTCATGCTCATTGATTCAGTGACTTGATCTATTCATCTCTGCCTTTGGCATCACCCTTCTTGTGCTTTCAATCTTTCCCAGCATCAGAGTCTTTTCTAGGGAATTCTGCCATCTCATGATATGGCCAAAATATTTTAGCTTCAGCCTCATTATCATACTTTCTAGTGAACAGTTTGTCTTGATTTTATGAAGGACTGATTTGTTGGATCTTCTTGCAGTCCAAGGGACTCTACGCAGCCATCTCCAACACTACAATTCAAATTTGTCCAGCTCTCATATCCGTATGTTACTACTGGGAATACCATAGTTCGAACTATGCAGAACTTTGTTGACAGTTTAATATCTTAACTTTTTACTAGCTTGTCCAAGTTTGCCATAACATGTCTCCCCAGAAGCAAACATCTTTTATTTTCGAGACTACAGTCACATCTGCAGAGATCATGGATCCCAGGAAAATACATTCTGCCTTCCCTTCTACCCCGTCTATTTTCCTGGAAGTGAGATTGCTGTTTGGCATGATCTTTGTCTTCTTAATGTTGAGCAGCAGGCCAACTTTTGCACTCTTCTTTTACCCTTATCAATAGGTCCTTCAGTTCCTCTTCAGTTTCAGCCATCAGAATAGTATCATCAGCGTATCTAAGGTTGTTGATATTTCTTCCAGCAATATTGATTCTGGCTTTGGATTCATCCAGTCCAGCCTTACGCATGATGTACTCTGCATATAAGTTGAATAAATAAGGTGACAATATACAACCTTGTCACACAGCTTTTCCGATCTTGAATTATTCTGTTGTCCCATGTTCAGTTCTGACCGTGGCTTCTTGGTCTACATACAGATTCTTTAGGAGGAGGATGAGTTGATCTGTTCAAAGGTACTTTCTATGTATTCCAAGTTTCCTCCCACTTCAGGAAGTTCCTCTACATTAAAAAACCATGTTGTATATATTTATAAGAGTAGTTCTTCAAAAAAGTGCATTTTAAAAATATGGTCACAGTGGTCTTTTATATCATTACAGCACATTGTGTCTACCTATTTAAACAAACTATATAAAATGTCAAGTCTTTTTGTAGACGTATTGGCCGGTTAAATGCAGAAACACAACCAAACACTAATACATCTACTGCGAGAAAGTCATTTATATTTGCTTTTCCTCTACATTAGAATTCATGTGAGGTAGCGGCACATATCTCAATGTTGCTTTTCACATTACTTTACTGGTGGTTATCAATAGCAAATAAACTTATAAAAAAACACCCACATCCTTTCTTATCACATCAGTTTATAAAGTTTTGTTAACCAACGCCATGTAAATTGATGCATCCAGAAACTATTAAATTACCATTGGCTATTAATAGGAAATGCACAGCGCATTTATTTCAAATTAAATCCTACATATTTGCAGATGCAATAACTAAAGTATAATTGTAAAATATACCTTCCTATATATAAAGTGTGTTTTAAATATAAAAATGTAAATAATAAAGAATATGAGACAACAATTGCTAATATATATTGGTAACTATTGAATGGACTTTGTAGGCATTTTAAATTATTTAAGTAGGTTACCTAATTAACATTATGTCTCTCAGTATAATTAGCAAATTATACTTCACTTTCTTAAAAGGAGACTCCAGAGTAATAGATTTCTGTTGGCATCTCGTCTTTTCTTCCTGTTCTAGCTCATGTAGGGTGCCATGTTTCTCAGCAATAAGCATACTACTGCATACTACTAGTGCAATGCTGTTTCATGAAGACACACAACATGTCACTGTCTGATATGAATGCAATGGAACAAAAAATGGAAGGATAATTTGAACTCACAACCTACAGTTCAAAAGTAGATGCTTTTATCCACTGCTCCATGTCTCTGTATGAAAAACAGTTCTACTAATATCAATTATTTCCAAATATGAGACAATATTATTAATTGAATTTGCATTCTAAAGGATATGGAAGGTTTCTGGATTTTACTGGGTATGTAATATCCCTATGTATCTATTTACTTGTATGTATTATATTTTAGGCAGTATAAACAATAAAATTACCGTATATACTTGAGTATAAGCCGACCCAAGTATAAGCCGAGGCACCTATTTTACCACAAAATACTGGGTAAAATGAGTGACTCGAGTATAAGCCGAGGGTGGAAAATGTGCTGCCCCCTGTGTCCCTCTTGTGCCCTTTGTGTCCCCCCTCTCTCTCCTGTGTCTCTTCTCTCATCTCCCTTCCCTGTGTCTCTTCTCCCATCTCCCTTCCCTGTGTCTCTTCTCCCTTCTCCCTTCCCTGTGTCTCTTCCAACCTCTCCCTTCCCTGTGTCTCTTCCAACCTCTCCCTTCCCTGTGTCTCTTCCAACCTCTCCCTTCCCTGTGTCTCTTCCAACCTCTCCCTTATCACCTTCCTCAACCACACTCCTAATCCTCCCTCCTCAACCCCACTCCTAATTCTCCCTCCTCAACCCCACTCCTAATCCTCCCTCCTCATCCTCAACCTCCCTCCTCATCCTCAACCTCCCTCCTCATCCTCAACCCCCCCTCAACCTCCCTCCTCATCCTCCCTCCTTAACCCCCCCATCCTCAACCCCCCCTTAACCTCCTTCCTCATCCCCCCATCCTCAACCCCCTCCTTAACCTCCCTCCTCAACCCCCCCATCCTCATCCTCAACCCCCTCCTCACCCCCCCTCCTCAACCTCAACCCCCTTCAACCTCAACCCCCCTCCTCAACCCCCCATCCTCAACCCCTCCTCCTCATCCACAACCTCCCTCCTTCTCAACCCTCTCCTCAACCTCCCTCCTTCTCAACCCCCTCCTCAACCTCCCTCCTTCTCAACCCTCTCCTCAACCTCCCTCCTTCTCAACCCCCTCCTCAACCTCCCTCCTCAACCCCCCCATCCTCAACCTCAACCCCCCTCCTCAACCTCAACCCCCCTCCTCAACCTCCACCACCCTCCTCAACCTAAACCCCCCTCCTCAACCTAAACCCCCCTCCTCAACCTAAACCCCCCTCAACTCCCCTCCTCAACCTAAACCCCCCTAAATACCTCCCCCATTCCCCTCACTTACCTGCTTGTGCTCCGGCCTCCGCTCCTTTTTGGCCGGCGAACATATGACGTCACATGCGCGCCGGGTCAAGAAGGAGCGGAGGCCGGAGCACAAGCAGGTAAGTGAGGGGAGAGGTATTTAGGGAGGTTTAGGTTAAGGGGGGAGGTTGAGGGGGGAGGGAAAGAGACACAGGGGGTTTAGAGAGACACAGGGGGTTTAGAGAGACACAGGGGGGTTAGAGAGACACGGGGGGTAGAGAGACACGGGGGTTTAGAGAGACACGGGGGGGTTAGAGAGACATGGGGGGGCTAGAGAGACACAGGGGGGAGAGTGACTCGAGTATAAGCTGACGGGGCCCTTTTTAGCCTTAAAAAAAGGGTTGAAAAACTCGGCTTATACTCGAGTATATACGGTAAGTAAATAGATACAAAGGTATCTTATATACCTTGGGCCATATTAAATTCCAAGTACACAGTGGCAGTGGTACATCTGCAAAGCCTGCAGGCTTGAAATTCGGCGTAGTTACAGAGCAATAAAATTAGCCAAGCGCGCAACTGATGTGGCCGACATCCAAACCCTTAAACAATTCTTGCGTACGTTGCATTTGCGGACGTGAACATGATCAATTAGTCAAACCCGTGGTTATGGGTTTAGATGGAGCCAATGATAAAAGAGAACTTCATCATTACGTCACTGAAAAATGGAGGTTAGATTTCAATCTCTTAAGCGTTTGAAATACAAGTTTCAATCGGACCCGCATTCCAGAAATAATTCAATATTAATACTGTTTATACTCGAGTATAAGCCGAGTTTTTAAGCCCTTTTTTTAATGCTAAAAAGGGGCCCCTCGGCTTATACTCGAGTCACTCTCCACCCCCCCCCGTGTCTCTCTAACCCCCCGTCTCTCTAACCCCCCTTGTGTCTTTCTAACCCCCCTTGTGTCTCTCTACCCCCCCGTGTCTCTCTTCCCCCGTGTCTCTCTAACCCCCCGTGTCTCTTTCCCTCCCCCCTCCTCATCCTCAACCCCCCCTCATTCTACCCCCCCTCATACTACCCCTCTAAATACCCCCCCTCTCCCCTTGAGGATGGGGGGGTTGAGGTTGAGGAGGGAGGTTGAGGAGGGGGTTGAGGATGGGGGGGTTTAGGTTGATGAGGGAGGTTGAGGAGGGGGTTGAGGATGAGGAGGGGGCCTGAGGATGAGGAAGGGGGCTGAGGATGAGGAGGGAGGTTGAGGATGAGGAGGGGGGTTGAGAAGGGGGGTTGAGGAGGGGGTTTGAGGAGGGAGGTTGAGGAGGGTGGTTGAGGATGAGGAGGGGGGTTGAGGATGGGGTGTTGAGGTTGAGGAGGGAGGTTGAGGATGAGGAGGGGGCCTGAGGATGAGGAGGGAGGTTGAGGATGAGGAGGGAGGTTGAAGAGGGGGTTGAGGATGAGGAGGGGGTTGAGGATGAGGAGGGGGGCTGAGGATGAGGAGGGAAGTTGAGGATGAGGAGGGAAGTTGAGGATGAGGAGAGGGGTTAAGGTTGAGGAGGGGGTTGAGGTTGAGGAGGGAGGTTGAGGAGGGGGTTGAGGATGAGGAGGGGGTTGAGGAGGGGGGGTTGAGGATGGGGGGATGAGGAGGAGGGGGTTGAGGAGGGAGGCTGAGGATGAGGAGGGATGATGAGGAGGGAGGTTGAGGATGAGGAGTGGGGTCGAGGAGGGAGGTTGAGAATGAGGAGGGGGGAAGAGACACAGGGAAGGGAGAAGGGAGAAGAGACACGGGAGAGAGAGGGGACACAGAAGGCACAAGAGGGACACAGTGGGCAGCACATTTCCCACCCTAGGCTTATACTCATTAACTCATTTTACCCAGTATTTTGAGGTAAAATAGGTGGGTACTCGGGTCGGCTTATACTCGAGTATATACGGTAAATCAATAAATATTATATTCTAGTCCATGCGAGTTCCATTATGTGGATTGACACATTGATTGACCGGCTCGATATAACACGGAAATGAAACTGAAAAAAAAAAAAATTTATTGCAGATTTGCAAGCTTGAGAATGTTGTGCTATTAATTGTAATACCTAACACAGTTACATAGTTACATAGTAATTGAGGTTGAAAAAAGACTTTTAGCCCATCAAGTTCAACCTTTTAAGGTCTCCTCTGATCTGCAATATGCGGATTAGTTGTTAATTGGTCCAGAGGAAGGCAAACAGAAAAAAACCCAAGTCAAACTTTATCAATTGTCTCAAAAGAAAAAAAAAAATCCTTCCTGACCCCAGATACTGGCGATCGGTTTTCTCCCTGGATCAATACTCCCTCTCTAATTAATCAGGATAACCCTGAATACCATTTTTATTTAAACATATATCCAATCCCTTTTTAAAGTTATCTATTGAATCCGCTGTCACCACCTCCCTTGGTAGAGAATTCCACAGATTAACTACCCTTACTGTGAAGAACCCTTTTCTTTCTTTAAGGTTGAATCTTTTTACTTCTAACCTCAAAGGATGTCCTTGTGTCAATTGAAAACCTCTTGGCACAAAAAGCTCACTTTGACAAATCTTTATACTGACCCTGGATGTATTTATATAGGGTAATCATATCCCCTCTTAGACACCTTTTTTCTAGAGAAAATACATTTAATTTGGCTAGTCTTCCTTCATAACTTAGCCCCTCATTCCCCTTATTAGTCTGGATGCCATTCTCTGTACTTTTTCCAGTTCTCATGTCCTTTTTATGAAGTGGTGTCCAAACTGTACTCCATATTCCAAATGAGGCATACTAGGGATTTGTTTAGTGGTAGAATTATATTTGCTTCCCTTGCTCCTATACCATTCTTAATACATGCTAATAGTGTATTTGCACTCCCAAATCCCTTTCAATATCTGATACCCCTAGATTTGTCTTATTACGTTTATAAATTGCATGGTTATTTTTCCTTCCCAGATGCATAATGTTGCATTTATTCGTATTAAATCTCATCTGCCATTTAATGGCCCATTTCTCTAATTTATGCAAATCCATTTGGAGGGAAAGTACATCATTTTCTGATTGAATTGCCTTGCACAACTTTGTGTCCTCAGCAAAAATGAAGACAATACATGCCAGTCCTACTTCTAAGTCGTTAATAAATATGTTAAAAAGGAGAGGACCTAATATTGAGCCCTGAGGAACCCCACTTACCACATTAGTCCAATCTGATTATGTTCCATTTACAACAACCCTTTGCTTCCTGACTTTTAGCCAGCTCTCAATATCACTTTCCCTTTAATTCAAAATACAGTATTGTGTTTATATTTGCATTTACAGTGCTACTGACAGGACTTTAACCCCCTTGCGGTTTTTCTCTAGTACCCATAGGCTTTTTGGCTCCATTTGCTGTTTACGGGTTTGAACAGTTCACCCTTGTGGATTAGTAGCAATTTAAAAGTGATTTGCAAACATAACATTTAGAGGCTTGTCAGATCAAAGGCTTAGCGGCAACAGAGTTCCGATTTTGACAGCCCGTAGGGTTTTTTGCATGTAACCTGCAGATCGTTTGCGGGTCGCTAAAAGAGGCCAATTTAATAGTCTTAAGTCTAGCGGGCTCCTTTACGGGCTACGAGTTTTACCGTTGTAGGAATTTAATAGGGCTTTAGCTAAATTGAAAATATGCTACATTTTCAAAAGAGGTTTATGGAAAAATATTTTTACCATAAACATATTCCTTAAAGAGAGAGTATATGCATGGCTATTTAAAATATAGCATAATGAAAGTCCTCTTTCCACCTCTGCGGGGTTGCCATAATGACCATTCACATTCCTTCCATCCTTCAGATGTGAGGTGGGAGGAAAGCAATTTGTGAATCTCCATGCTGCTTCTTCTAATGCAGTACCAGCATATTCCTATGGGTGATATAGTGTTGCTTCTAGTACAGTTTCCCACTCCACCTGACTGCTGGAACTGAAAGAAAGCTGCTGGTGCAGTAGATGCATATTTAAAAAATGTCTTTTTTAAAGGAACTCTTCTGGCAAAAACTAGTTTAATATAAATGTTTTATCTAATTAATTTTGTTCTCCTAAATATAATTATGATAAAAAATACACTTCACTTTCTATTAAGAAGTCCCCAGAGTAGATTTTCACATTCTTGTCTCCAACATAACCATCCCACCTTTCATGCCCCCATCTTGTATAAGCGTAAATTTATTTTTCTATTAATATAAAAAAAAAAAATCCATAGTGAAAAACCTATTTAAATAAAGAATAAAACACATTCTTTTAAATGCACTTCACAGTCTGTGCATTCATGAGCTGCCTGGCAGACATAAACTGTTCTTCACTAGAGTGGCAATTAAATATTATAAATATATGTTGTATATCAAATAACATTACAAACTAAATGTAAAACCTGCAGGTGGGGCTGAATATTGATTTATTTGTTCTGCTCTAGAAGAGTGACACTTTTATTATCAGTAGAGGACATCTGTTCACATCTGTTGGTGGATTCACATATTGTGTTCATGTGGTTTAAATAAAGTCAGATATTTAGCACTAACTAATGAAAAACAAAGAACGTTGCAAAACCACTGCTTTCCGTTTGGTCTAATGGTATTTCAACATTCTCAGACATGATCCTTCTCCTTTACTGGTAATAGACAAGTAAGAAAGATGAAACACCCATTGTGTATGTGTATATACAAACACATCTGTGGAAAGCAAAGGTCAAACTGAGTTTTTGCTATTGCTAAGTTGATATTTGTTTGTTAAATCTTCTTTATAGAGTTATCTAAAGAGGCATGTGGCCAGATGCACTAAATGTGGACTGTTAGAGGACTCTTTCTCCATTTCGGAGATGGAGCTACTGCAGGTGCTGCAGAATCATCACTGTCTGGGGTAAAAGGGGAATTTACTAGAGAGGAGAATGGTAAAAAAACGTGTTTTTCCTGTTGGCATATTTATTGACCGAGGGCACCTACCATGCATATATACATATATATAGTAGTAGGACTGCATGGGTTAACTTTCCTGCTCAGTTGATTAGCTGCACCTGAGCAGCCTGATTTAAGACTTTTCCTGGAGTATGGGATAGCCTGCTGAAGGAACTATTTCACCTTTGATGGAAAATGGTTCTGACAGATAAGGGACACAGCCTGTGCCCCAAACTACGCAAATCTTTTTGGGGGGTTTTGGGAAAAGACCCATGTGTTTACAGTTGAACTGTCAAGATTCACATCAAATATCCACTCATGGCATAGATACATTGACGACATTTTGCTAATGTGGAGAGGTTCCAAAAAGGAGTTTTAGCAATTTATTGATATCTTGAACAAGAATACATTGGGTCTGAGGTTTACAAATGAAATTAAAAAAGATACCTTGGAATTTTTGGATCTAAAAATTATTAAAAACTTAGAAGGAGAAATTAACACTGCAGTGTTCAGAAAGAGTACAGCCACCAATACTCTGTTAACCTGGTCCAGTCAACATCCGACACCCCTAAAAATAGGGATTTCTATCGGACAATATATTAGAATTAAAATAAACTGCAACAATGATCAAGACTTTAAAATACAAGTGGATACTTTAAGAGAAAGATTCTGTGAACGAGGCTATCCAAATCGAATACTCATGAGAGCCTACAAAAAGGTGCTGGAAATGGATAGAAGCAAAATGCTATATGATCCAAAGATTAAACGTCAAGATGTATAATGACATTCAATACTGATAACGAGGAGCTCCTCTCCATACTGAATAAATATTGGCATCTGCTCACAGATGACCCTGCTCTAGATAAAGTGCTTTCTAAAAATGTATAGATAACATACAGGAGAAGTAAGAGCTTAAAAGTCATCCTAGTGCACAGCCTGTTTTCTAGAGAAAAAAACAACAAATTCTTGGCTCAAGAAAACCACTGGTTTATTTTGATGTGGCCACTGTCCAGCTTGTCAATATATTAAACCAGAACAAATATTTACCCATCCAGCAACTGGAAAAGAATACCATCTGAAATCCTTCTTTAACTGTGCCTCCACTTATGTGGTATATGTTATGGTATATTCTTGTGGAAAGATCTATGTTGAAAAGAAAGACAGATGCGCAAGAAGGAGAATATTAGAACACATCTCCTCTGTAAGAAATCATCTTGATACCCCTGTGGCAAGACATATTAGACTGTACCATCAAAATGACCTAAAAAATATGGAATTTCACATCATAGATGAAGTGAAGCGGGGACCTAAAGGAGGTGATTTAAGTAGGAAACTCCTACAGAGAGAAAGTGAATGGATTTACCATTTGAAAGACCAAAGTCCCTCAAGCCTAAACAAAGGCTTTTCTTATGGTGCCTTTATTGGAATCTAAGTCTGAAAAGAAGTTATAGAAACTCAAAAAAACATTATAGTCTTAATAATGCAGTCTAACAATAATATCATAATATATATCATCAATAATATGTCTCGTTAATTATAAACTACCCACATAAAAGAGTATACTCTGCAGGTTCACGATCAATAATAAATAAATAGAAAATCTATAATATGCCTCAATTAGGTCTACAACTGTATCAATAAAGGATTCTGATAAGTTGTATTATGTACAATTACAAATAAACTAGTTTACACAAAGTTTAAATATAATACACCTTAATGCACTATCTCTTGTATAAAAAGGAAAGGAAGGCACATTTGTTTATAAGACATTAATGAAGACAAGCTTTCTTACAATTGTAAAGACTTTATTACATTCAGCCCAAAAAGTTCCAATAAAATATGACAACCACTATCTGAATTAAATGCCACAACCAAGTAGGCGCCGGCATCAAACAAATGCCCCAATAAAGATGGCGCCGTCTATAAGCAAAGCTCACACTAATTTGAATGATGAATTTAATGTCATGCGCATGTCTTAAAAGAGTTAGCTGAAAAAGCCACCGTACACATCGTTGGAAATAAATGCTACAACAAAGATGGCATTTTAGGCAACTGATGAATTGTGATTGGCTGAAGTAACGTTTACGCTGAATGACGCATCACGTTACAATATGCAGCAAGGTCGAATCACAACTTTTTTTAGGGTGTTTGAGAATGACGCATGTCATGATGCACAAAGGTACCTCCCTCATTTTTTGAGATTAAAAAAATGCCAATCGAAGGATCACTCTCTCACATCCTTTGACAAAGACAGTTCTATCTGCCGAAACCGGTCAGGCGAGAAGTTTCTCTCTTTACTATTGACACAACCAAGTTTTGATGGATATGGCATGGTATCGTATAACTCTAATTTTATTGTGATGCTGGTGTAGAGGTTCCCTCGTTAGGGCGGTCCCGTAATGCTTGCTGTTAACAAGCTATTTTTGAGTTTGGGGAATTGTTATAGCCCACTGCTAAACCATCATAAGAGATATTATTCCGTTTTCCCAATAACTCAGAGACCAGATGTCATTTCTATTGGTTTTAATTTTATGTTTTCTCCCTTTTCGTAATTTTTTATTTATTTAGCATTTAAGGGTATGCAATGATTTTGGTCTCCAGGCGTATGAGGATTGCCCATATATTATCTATCTATTGTGAAGTAAACTAGTGAATTTCGTTTAAGCAGGGTGTCTTAAACATATTAGTAACATCAGGAGATCTCTATTAAGTACTTTTGACAATCACTTTTATGTTTTCTTTGTACACACATATCTACATTTTTTACATGCATTCTTTAGCCTTGTCCCAACTATTATTGCACTGTCAATATTTATATCACTACAAAGCACCTTATACAGAGGCTACCTGAGTAGTATATTTGCACTTTTATAAAGCACCTTATATATGGGGACTATCCCAGCACTACACACAATCTATACAGGGGTTCTCCCATCACTATTTTTGCACTTTATAAAGCGCTTTATATAAATAAATTATCATAGTATAATATAAACATTTATTCAGTCAATAGTACTGATTTTGAATAACTGTATTTAATAGCGACATAGTAATCAGATTTTCAATTTAATACCTACTTTTTTGGTTCTCCTTTCATTATTTTTTGTACCTTATTAATTGTGTCCATAAGTGATAATTTGATTATGATATAAATGTTCTATAAGGATATTTATTTGTCCTTTTGATATGATATTCATCTTTACAGACACCTTTGGAGGCTAATTAGAGTTTCGTTGGTACTTTTAAATATGTAAGGCTAATATTTTTTGACGTAGTTTTTTCTTATTTATTATATACTTATAAAAGTTTAATATTTTTATACCTTAAGCTGAAGTTATAGCCTGCTGAAGGACTGATTGTTTGTATTTTGTCTGACCTGGACAAAGACACACACAGTGAGATAGCAGCCTGTAGCTTTTTAGCGCTTGGAGCAGATTGCAGACCAAGAAATATGAAGACTATATAGGCCAGTGATTTTCAACAAACTTTTAAACTATTTTGCCCCACCCATGTTCGTCTTTTGTACCCCCCACCCCCCTCTCATTATTTGGAGATTATGCTAACACCATTGTGTTAATCAATGTAACACTATCACTTCCTGAAGCTATACTAATTTTCTTTCAGGCCATCCTTACTTCTGGTCTCTCTCTCTCTCTCTCTCTCTGATTCCTGGCTGCAATACCCTGCCTCCCGCCCCTGTTTGCTTTCAATTTATTGATTCACACAAATCTTCTACACCTGATCAATTAGCAGCACTTGATAACTATTCCTATTAACCCTTTACACAATGTTTCATTGTGCCTTCTTCTTCCTCATATCCCCCTGCCTTTTCCTTGGGTTCTTCTCAATGTTTCCCCTTCTTGTCTCCAACATAACCATCCCACCTTTCATGCCCTCCACTCTTTTGTTCTCCCATGAGCTAATTTTATTCAAGCTATTTAAACTTTAACATTCCCATCTGTGGGTCCACTAGGGGCAAACACCATATTACATAATAGTGTCATTCACATTACATCAAATCCCTTTCCCCTCCAACTATTGACTAACTTTCTAACTTTTCACAACTTCCTACTTATGTAAACTCTAATTTCCTTCCTAACCTTCCTATTGCTTGTCTGCTCCTCCCCAGGTTTCTGCCTCTTCCTTTCCCTTTAGATTGTAAGTAGCCCAAAACAGGGCCCTCCAATTTCTGCAGTTGTTAATACTGTATATTGTATATTTGATTGTTCTTATCCCCTGTACAGAGCTACAGAATATGTTGGCACATTACAAAAAAAATTAATAATAATAATTATATATATATATATATATATATATATATATATATGCACAGGGCCCATCCACTAGCTCCCTTCCTCTATTATTTTAATACCATAAAAAAGAAAATTGACATATCCATTTCCTTCAAATAGCCACGTAGACACATATTCTCGAAAAATGATATATAAACAAAGTTGACAATTCTGATTTTCTCTATAAATGTGGCTTACACAACTACTTATAGTAGTTTGCTATGCATGTCCAGATTTGAGATTTTTTTTTACCACCTTTTAAGTCATACATTATCTTAATTTAACAATCTCAAGATGACAAATTTTGATGTTATAAGAATGCGTATGTTCCTTCCAAAAATCTCCGTGGCTTAACAACTCATCACTCACTTACAAATCTGTCCCTCAATTACCATGTGTCACCTTTTCAGTGTCTACCAGAGGGATTGTGCCCATTACATTACTTTTAGACTATAAAATCCTGAGCAGGAACGTTACAAATCAATTCTTCATTTGCACTTCTTGACAGAGCGGCTCTACTTCCAGCTCAGACCCGTGCGGCTCTAAGTGACCCATCATACTTCATTTAGATAACTGCCGCAGCTGCTTAATTGCACATCTCCATTTTGTCATTTTATATAAAGTAATTATGGTCTATGGGGAAAGGAATACACTACTAACCTTTATGAGAAAGCAGTTTGTCAAACGATTCACCCCATTTCGCCACTTCTTCAGGGGACACTCTGTGCAAGAAACAAGAAACGGACTGTGATAAAGAGCCTGTTTAGTATATTTATGGAAGCCACTGAACATATGTTATCCGTGTTCCTTCTCTAAAATATTTCACAAGGTGTCTGCTCAGATTACTCTGTAACTCATTTCTTTACATCCACTAGAGTCTTCACATTCATTTAGTTTAATTGTAGCAGACGTTGTGTTTCTATGACCAGTCTGGAATACATTTACACAACTAAACCAGGTACTTGTATCTGAAGTATAATTCATCGAAGCTAAAATTCTCTCGTATTTAATATACAGGGATACTGAATGTGTCATATTAAAAGTATGCACTTTTTTTGCAATGTACATATATATATATATATATACAGTGTATATATATATATATATATATATATATATATATATATATATATATATATAGACACACACACACTCACATATGAATATATATAGGTATATATATTTAAAGAATTGCAGTATAAAGTGATACCTTTTTATTGGACAAACATATTCATAATATTTGTGAAGAACATTTGAAAGATGAACCTCTCTTTATCCAGTCAAGAACTTCTGACTTGATAAAGAGAGGATCATCTCTCGAAAGCTCGTCACTATTATTATAAATATGTTAGTTCAACAAAAAAATGTATCTCTATATACTGCAATACTCTGATTAATTATCTGGATTACTGGACCCTCATGGCTACCTCACTCTTAAAAATAGTATTTCTGAAATTGACAAGATCCATGGTATTGTTAGGCCAATATGGGCTGATTTGTTTCATAACTGATTGCAAATTATCTGTTGCTTATGGAGAAAAAGTAAGAATGCTGTAAAATCAATCCCAGCCAGTGTCAGAGCCAGTGAATTGCAACTTCTTTTTATATATATATATATATATATATATATATATATATATATATATATATATATATATAGGGGAAGTTCTATTATCATCCACCCCTATATTCGTCAAAACCAATATTAGTCAATTTTTTAGGGAAAAAATGCTTTTATATTTATCCAAAAATCCAATTTTAAAAACAGACAGGAACAGACAGCATTGGACAAGTGCTTTGCTAAATCGAGTGCTAGTGAAAGGGACAAAATAGACCTTGATCATCAGAATTGGAGTTACCTGATGTTTAATGAAAAGTATCCCCCTTCTAATAGTCCATCTGCTATTCTTCAGCTTCTGCCGTCATTAACTCCTCGGTAAAGGTAAAGAGACATTTTTATTTATTTATGTATCAGATTTAGGTCTGGGAATGGATTATTCCAATTTTAATTATTTCTTATGGAAAAAAATGATTCTATCTTCATCCAATTCAATATCTTCCTGTCCCTCAGGAACGGATTAATGATGCATATAGAGGTTCCACTGTGTATAGTGAATAAACAGTACATTTGTAGTCACATTTGGACGTCTAAAGAACTCTGATAAATACAGTTATTGCACTGCACTCTGGAAAAAATGGGTGGGGTTATGCAAATGAGTCTACAAAGCATTTTCATTCCTCAATCTAACACTACTTTATACATGGCTCCCTTTAACATATGCCTGCTGTATAATACAACTTCCAAGCTTAGGATCACATTTCAAATGTTGCTTTGCACTGGTAACAATTTATTTTAATTTTTTAATTTTTAATAAGTTCATTGATAAACATACTTTATCATTTGAGATCTAAAAGAAAGATGGGATTATCGTATCTATACATTGTATTAGCCTTTTTTCTCCACAGTAAACCATTCCTCAGTTTTTCAGCATTGTATGTGTAGGCTAACATGAGGTTTAATATAATATAAAAGCGGGATAAATTTGGGGAGGGGATCTAACTACATGATAAAATTAGTGGGGCATTATTTTGACACCCTGAATAATAAAAGTAGACTATAAATCAAATAAGTATATTGTAGTAACTAATTACAGCCTTATTAAATTGCAATTCTGCCAATTAAATAGGGCTCTATTTAAGTACATAGCATATTTTACAGAAGTTTTTAGTTAGTGAACTTCTACCCAAAAGCAAGGTCTTCACTAACTAAATTAGTAAAAAAAATATGCTGTGCACTTATATAGAGCCCTATTCAATTGGCCGAATCACAATTTAATAAGGCTGTTAGTGTCCAGGAACTGCTCAATTGCATAAGAATACAGCAGAAACAATTTTACAAATAAATGGCCAGCACAACGCATAGCTAGTTTACCATGCATATATGTGTGTATATATATATGTATATATATATATATATATATATATATATATATATATATATATATATATATATATATATATATACTGTATTTCTGGGAGTTTTAAACAGGCAATAGGTTTTTCACTTATTGTTAGACATTCAAATGAGAACACTATATATATTTATTTTTCCCACCATAAATTAAATGATTGTTGTGGTAAACTATCTCCCCATAAAATCTACTACACAAGCTAGGAACCAGCCCCGCGCTGAGAGGCAGTGACGTCGAAACAGCTGACTGTGGGTAGGTTTCATGGCTTGTGTATAATCCATTGGATTATAGAGCAAAGTGTTTGTTGGTACATTGGCATAATCCCCTGCCCAAATTCCCAGAATGCATTCTGGGAACTTGGGTAAGGGGTTATGCAAATCTCAGACTTCTGAGCAGGAAACAAGTTTTTTTTAACTGTTTTAGACATTGAAATGTGAACAAAAATGTACTATTTATTTACTAATATATATATTTATATATATTCCCTTTTTATTGGACAAACATATTCATTTATTAGGACAATTTTTCAAGAGATAACCTCCCTTTATCTATGCATAAATAAAAATGGATTTGTGAAAAATCCATCCATTGCTATGCTTGAAACTGAAATACGGTAAGCATATGCTTAAAAGGAGAAATGTATAAAATGGTATGGATTGACGGAGTTAGGGTGCATTATGGTCTCATTTCCATGTCCCTGCCCAGTTTTCACAGAGTGCAGTGCATAAACTGTATTTCTGAGAAATTTGAGCAGGAAATAAGTTTATTAACTTATTTTTTAGACATTCAAATAGAATCACTAATGTACTATTCGTTGTTTGTACTCCTATATATATATATATATATATATATATATATATAGATAGATTATTTATATACGGTATATATTTGGATCTGAAAATATAGCAGCTGCCTTCTAGCGAAAAGCCATATTTTCCATTGACCTTATAGGGGTGGAAACCAGCCGCAGCTGCTTCTGAAATTTGACAGTACATTTAATAGTGCATATTGTTTTTTTAAATCACTGAATATGAATTATATATATTTATATATATATATATATACTATATATATATATATATATATATATATATATACAGTATATATCTATATATTTATGTATATATATATATATATATATTTATGTATATATATATATATATATATATATATATATATGTATATATATATATATATATATATATATATATATATATAGTATGTATATGCCCTATCCTCCCCAGGGTCTTTTCGGTTCCTACGCCCTTGGCTGTCACTATGTGACATATTATTTTCTAGGATGTCAAAGCTATTTTTAACAGCAGTCTTTTACTCTTTGTCTTTTGCGACTGCTGAACTGTAGCGCTCTCTCGCCGTACACTTAGCGCTGATGACATGTGACACGAGAGAACATTTCTATTTGCTTTGTGGTTACTGTCAGTGTGACATTCGCCAATCGTGTTATCTCAGACAGGGGTGTAGGAGCCAGTAATAATTCTGGGGGAGATACAGCACATTGTATATACAGGCCGTAAAATAGCTTATGTATACATACATACAAACATAGAAAAGTCCCCCCCCCCATGATCTCAGAGTAAGAACATTTTAACGTTTCTCAGATACATTTTCTGTCCTGCTTCTGTAACTATTTCTCAAGATACCCAAGAATAGTCAAGTACAATATTATTCTCAGCCCTTTAAACAAGAGGGTGGAAAATCATATCTAAAGGTTGTTTAACTTGTTTTACATAAAATAAGAATTGTCCTAAAGGTATATGGAGGGCCCTGGATGTTACTAGGCATATCATATCCCTGTGTATCTATTTACTCTATGTACTGTATTTTATTAAGAACTTCTTATAATATCTGTATGGGTCTGGCCTCTGCAGTGTATGCAGTCACAGATTCTGTAGGGCAGGATGTGCAGTGTAGTGTACTAGCCTATCAGAACTTGTCTCTAATGTTACAGAATGTTGGTGAGTGATGTACACTGATTGGTTAGTATGAGATACAGCAAAGTACAGCAGAGTCAGTGTCGTCATGAGCTGCAGAGGGAATATTTGCTTGATTTTGGGCAATAAAACGGAGCTTATAAGCACTTCTTAATAAAATAAAGTACAAAAAAGTAGATATATACACAGGTATATTATATATCTACTAACATCCAGGAACCTTCCATGATATTTTAAATAATATAATTGATCATTATTGCTTGTATAGCCTCCCACAATAATCTACATAGATACAAAGGTTAAGGATGTAAATAACACACAGATTTTATTTAAGTTGTATTAATTAATTCAATTAAATCAAGTTTAATATTAATTAATTAATATTGCAGTGAGTAAAAACACATTTTTAGAACTGTAGGTTCTAGTTTCAAATCCACCATCATCCCCTTTTCTATTCCTTACATTAAAAAAATATTTTCAGTTTTACTATTTATGTAAAAAACGATTACAACTCCCTTATTTATCTCATACTAACACTTTACACTTCATATATATTTTAAATTTTGTCATGTGGCGTAAATAAAAATGACTATTTTTAGAGAAGTTGTAGGATTCAAGCATACATCTGCCATTTTGTAATCTAGGTTATGTACCACTGGGCTATTTGCTTTCAAACTTTGCAACAGTGAAAAAGAACAATATAAGTAACACAGAGCTAATGTGTTATCACATATATAGTTCTCAGCAGCGCGCTTGCCAAAAAACAATGGTAACGCAATGTTAAAAAAGCGGGCTCGCAAAGCGAGGGCCGCGGTTGCGGCCAGGCAAGGAGCACCGAAGAAGCTCACTGCGCTGGTGCAGATGAGCGCCATAGGCGCTCATTCCTATGACCCCGCACAACTTAAGCATCATACCTACGACCCGCAGGACTACAGATCAACAGAAAACTCAAATACACAATTCACAGAGCGAGACCCGTAGCACCTTGAAAAAAATCTCCTGCAAATATTACGGCCCATAACACTTTGAAAAGGAAATCACCACTCAGAGAAAAAAAAAAATACAACCCGCAAAAAAATACCAAACAACACGAAAAACAGAAAAAAATACCCAAAACAAAAAAACATACAAAAAACATTACAAACAGCCCGGGGGGACATCGAGGACGTCTGGGAGTGAGGTTGCACGCAAATTTAAGTCGAATTTGCAGAGTTTCGCCTCTCGAAAATCGCCTACGCAAGAAAAAAAATGTCCGCTGAAAAAAACAAAAACGAGGCGACACAACCCCTAAGCACGTAAAACAGAGCCAGGCACATACGACTTTTACCCAGGAATGTACGAGGTACAAAATACACTATAACAAACTACGCTAACACATACACAATCGCCGCCATTTTACAACACTACATTGAAACTAATAACATTACCATTCTAAAATGCTGCTTTACCAAACTAAACAAACGGTTTGCCCTCGCACACGCAGCCTATTTATACTGCACACTTGCCACATTGCTGACACTTACACCACAGGTCAGCAACAGTCCAAATGTACAGCAATTGTTAGCTCGTCAGCATATTAATTGCTGGATACATTAATTACAAATAGGTCAAGTATATTCATTTATTATTTAATTAATTCATAAATTATTATAAAAAAAATAATTTATATAAATAAATAATAAAACCACCAGAGGAGAGGATCGCAATGAGGGCCGAATGCGCTCATTGCGAGCCACGCCATCAGCGCCGAAGGCACTCATCGCTGGGCTCACACTGAACACACAGGGTGCTCATAGAACCAAAAGTACACCAGGGGAGAGCCTCGCAATGAGAGCCGAAGGTGCTGAGAGGACCGAAAACCTTACATTGTGCGGCAAACAGCATTGCCTGCCTTATAATTTTATTGCCGTCATTTTTTGAGTGGCAAGTCGCTAGTATAATATGTTTACTATTCAGTATTACTACACCCATATTTGTCTGTAGTCACAATTAATATATATATCTCCTTCTGGATCGCTACCTTGTTTTGGTGAAGGGGCTTGTATACCTCAATGAAGCTGTGAGCTATATCATGTATGGCCACTCAAGATGGGCGTGTCATAACAGAGAGGGCAGACAAATCACAGTCCATTGGAGTAGTAAATGGCAACTCACTCCAGTAACTTTGCCAAGAAAACCTTATGGATAAGCACAACCAGAGACATAACAATTGTGTTTGGCGTGCTGAGGTCCATATGGTCACAGAGAGTCAGACACAACTGAACGACTAAACAACAACAATACATATATGTAAAACATGTGAATAAATATAACAAAACAGGTTAAGGTGAGATTTGAACCAGTGTCTGCCACTTCATAATCTAGACACCTAATAATTTAACTACTAGCTTGTGTTGTAGGAGGTGAAAATGAACAATATATGTAACTAGCGAATTGCCCGTCAAAAAATGACGGAAATGAAATTGTAAGTGAGCTAATGCTGTTTAGTGTGTAATAATGAAATATATAATACATTAATAAATGAATATACTTTACCTATTTAAAAGCATTGTGTGGAAGAGCTGTGAATGTGTTTTGATGTTGCTGCAGCATTAGTGGTGTGAATCTGCTGTGTAAGCGTGCTGAATGTGTGCAGTGTAACACTGTGCGTGCGCGAGGCCAAACCGTTGTCGTGTACTGCCGCATTGGCGTCAAATGGCGAGTAATGTGTGTTATACGTTTGTATCGGAATATCCGTAGGTGTTTTGTGGTGTTTTGCGAGTTTCTTGTGGTGTTTTGCGAGTTTAGAGTGCTGTAGCCTCGTTTTCGTTTTGTTCGGCGGCCATTTTTTCTCTCGCTTCGATTTTTTTTTAGTCTCTAAACTGATTTATTTGAAGTAAAATCGAGGTGTAAGTTGTATTTTTGAGGTGCTGGGTGCTCCCTCTTGGTGTAGGTAAGTTTTTTATGTATGTGGTGTGTGTATGTATTGTGTTTTACATTTTGTAATGTTCGCGAGTTGCGTCTGAGTGTTGCGAGTCCGTAATGTGTGTGAACGTATGTCGTATGTTGTTTGCGAGTGTCGTAATGTGTGTGTCGTACTGTTTGGGTTGCAACGTGAAGTTTGCGAGGGTCGCAGTTGCTGGCAAGGAGCGCCTTCGGCGCTCCATGCCAGCAACTGAGACCCTCGGGCAGTGCCCTCGCTTCTCAGACAGGGGTGTGTTAGGCCTCTGTGTAGTGTATACATTTTTTGTTATAAAGTGTTTTGTTCTTATTGTATCACTGACAAGGAAGGTCAGTTATTAAGTGAGAATAAAGAATGTTTTGCAAATCCAGCATTGAATTAATTTGTTTATATGTAACTTGGAATTATTAGATAATTTGCTTGGCAAGAAACATAAATGTTCTAAATATTCATTTGAAAATATTAATTTTATTGTCCCCATAATGCAGACTGGCATCAAAATATTTGTGCATTGGGGCATATTCTAATTTCCCCCCCCCCTGAAAACATTGTCAATAAACCCTTTTGTATGTCTGTGTGTGTGCTTGTGTCGTTCAGTCGTGTCTGACTCTCTGTGATGGCATGGACCATAACACACCATGCTGGTCCACTTGGCATTCATGGCAGATACTGGAGTAGGTTGCCAGTTCCTTCCCCAGTGGGCCACAGCATACAGCTCCTGATATTCCTAGGTGGTCTCCCATCCAAAATCTGAACAGGTCCAAACCTGCATGGCTTCAGGGTGGGGTAACCTCATGGTTCCCTGACTGGAATCAAACACAGGTCGCAGAGGTTGAAACCCTAATAACATTGAATAATATTAACTTTCGGCTGAAGCATTAAAAAGACAAACCAGCTAGACAAACACAACATTTTGTCTGCCCCCACTGCAATTAACAGCAAAATATTATTTATTTTACTATATTTATTTTAATTTCTCCAACCATAAACCCAATATCAAGTCTAGTTCTTCAAAGGTTTACTATAAGTATTGATCTTTTTACAAAAATATAAAGGATGTAGAACTGAACTTTTTCCTTCATTATTATTTTTTTTTTTAAATGCTGTTTCTACGTACAACTAAATTCCACTTTTCCAAACAGAAGCCTAATGTGTAGATTAGATCAATTCTGCTCTAGAATTGTGTAGATCAGCCAGGAAAATGTCTTATTTAACAATGCTGTAAAGATTAAGGAGGCAGATATCTCGCCGTATCTATACGACGCAAGTAATGTTTGTCAACATATCTTGCGACCTTATGTTATCAAACAACGGCTAGTGATATGTGAATGGGTGATATATGCTATCTGTTAGCTGATTACGAAGAAATAGAACAAAACAACAAAGATATGGCTGGGCTAACGCATTTTACATGTTTTATGAAGCCTAGTGAAATAAACAATATTAGCAGTAGTGTGAGTAATGGCAGATGGCATACACCGATTGTTTTTAAAGGACACATTAAAAATGCAGGTTCTCTAGGGCTTACATTTAAGTGGACACAGAAGTAACCATCTGATAGCGAGTTGAAAAGAACATTGAAAAAGTGTTTTCCTTTTTTAAATTGCTGGTGAATCAACAGTTGTTTCATTATAGTGTGTAGAGTGTATTAAATCATTCCCTGAAACTACTGTATAAATAATGAGACTACAACATGAGAGGAGTAGGCATGTTCTGTCCTGGAGAGTCACATACAGGCCAGGATTTTGCTTCTTCGGCCATCCTGATTGACTCACTAGTGCACACAAAGGAAATCTATCATTCTAGACCTGTGTGTGGCTCTCCATGACTGAACTCTCCCATCCTTGGACTACACCAACCAAGGCACTGGAGCAATAAGAAAAGTGTTTTACTTTTGTAAACTGCTGCTGAATCAACAATTGTTTATTTAGGGATTGTAAAGTGTATTAACTCCTTCCTGGAAACTATTGTATAAGTAATGAGAATACACCGGGGATAAGTAAGTTCCATCCTGGAGAGCCATACACAGACCATTTTTAAAATATCCATGCTGCATACATGCTATACCAGTGGTCCCCAAACCTCTCCTCAAGGCTCCATAGACAGGTCAGGTTTTCGATATAACAGTGTGTGACCACAGCTGAGGCAATTAGTATTCAACAGGAGCTTCTAATTTTTTCACCTTTTTTCACTGTTAAATCAAAAACCTGATCCATCTGAGGAGCCTTAAAATGAGGTTTGGTAACCACTGGGCTAGACTATAGCCTCTTCATTTGACTCACCTGTGCACAGAAAGGAAATCTATAAACCCAGGCCTGTGTGCAGCTCTCCAGGACTGAACTTGCTGAACCCTTTACTACACAAACCGAGGTGCTGGAACCTACTATGCAATGCAATATTGTGAAAACGTTGTTGTCTAATTTTTTACACTCACTGAAAAAGCACCGAAGAGCAGAACAAATACAATCCAGGCTTTCAGCCTTATTAAATTGCGATTCGGTAAATTTAGAAGGGCTCTATTTAAGCACACAACATATTTTTTTACAGAAGTTTTTAGTTGGTGAACTTCTATCCAGAAGCAAGGTCTTCACTAACTAAAAACTTCTGTAAAAAAAATATGTGGTGTGCTTATATAGAGCCCTTTTAAATTTACCGAATCGCAATTTAATAAGGCTGTTTATTTTTAAACAGAATAAAACACACAGAGAATATAAGTGGACATAATGACAGCTATACTCTCCGCAGTACATTGGCAGTCGCTTATTCCCATGATGCATGCATTTAGACTATCACATTTACTACCACTTACAGTGCATTGCAGAACATCATATCTCCCATGCATACTAATTTAGTTATTGTGTTAATCATGCCAAGTTTGCACACTGATAAAGACTTAGAAAAAGCATCCATGTATCACAAACTAATGAGAGACACCAGGAGAGCTCTAGTTTTGCACTATTACTCTGCATCTGTTTGTCTTTCCTAGTGACTGACTTATCCTAGACACATAACTTTAAAAAGGGATTGGATATATTTTTAAATAAAAAGGGCATACAGGGTTATCCTGGATAATTAGAGCGGGAGTAATGATCCAGGGAGGAGTCCGATTGCCAGGAAGGAATTCATTTATTTTCTCTTTTGAGACAATTGGCTAAGTTACACTTGGGTTTTATTTCTGTTTGCTTCCTCTGGATGAATTAACAATTAGCAATTAATCCACATATTGCATATTATGAGAGGACATCTAAAGGGGTTAAACTTGATGTACTAAAAGTCTTTTTTCAACCTCAATTACTATGTAACTATGTAACCTCTCATTTACCTTCTCCTCAAATTACAACTTTTCTGTTGAAAGCAATGTGTAGCCAGCATGGGTTGCACTGCTAAGTTATATGTGGGTATTCTTATTTTAAAATATTTTATTCAGTAGGGCTTCTAGGATAGGGGACTTTTGAGTTTGCTATATGAAGATGGAGGTTTTGCTGGAAGAGTTTCATTTATTTCCAACATGTTGAATTATGTTAATAAATATATTTGTATATGAATCAAAAAGAGCATTATATGAGTATTGCACAGTTATATGTTGAAAAGGTTGGTTTAGGGAACGCCGTAATGTTGTAACTGGGTGAGTAATAGATTACGGGGGATGTTTTGAAACATGTTAATGCTGCCACGGCTAAGAGGAAATGGACTAAGGGGGCTATTGTAAGAAAAGGGAAATATACTGATTTGGAAATACAATTAACAGGATGGTATATATGAAGGGTATGATACAATAAACATTGGGATAAATGGAAAACAGGATGACCATAAGGATATATGTATTTTTTATGTTTATGAACTTTATTTATGCTTAGAAGCTCTGTTTTTACTGCCTAAAATAAAAAAAGAATAGTCCCTGTATGGGTCTGCCCACTCTGTATGCTAAACAACAAAGTCAGAGGTGCTCATCAGAGAACAAACCAAGCTTAATAGGTTAGCTCTATGGCCATGATAAGCCACTCTGAGAGCAACCTCTTTTAGCTCACTTGTGCCCTGTCTATCATACTAATCAATCAGTGACCATCTCTCAGCAACATGTTGCAACATTTTGCTGATATGTGTCCCTGATAGGCTAGGACACTACACTGCACAGTGTCATGCCCTAGCCTATCAGGGACCACATCTCTCTTGCTGAGAGTTGGTCACTGATTGGCTAGTATGAGACACAGCATAGCAAGTACTAAGGAGTATGTGTCTTTGTGAGCTGCAGAGGGCAGACCCAAGCAGGAAATATGTTTTTAATTTTAATCTTATAAGCCCTTCTTAATAAAAGAAAGTACATACAAGTAAATAGACACACAGGGATTATTACATATCTAGTAACATACAGAAACCTTCCATAATCCTTTAATGGGCCACAGGAAATAAGGCAGGTGAAACTAGAGAAGGGTGCAATAGGGTGGAAAAAATTAAGATGGTGGGAAATTACATAAGTCTTTTTAAGAAGGTGGTTGGATGATGGATGAAATAGGAGGAATAATAAATAAGGTAAATTAAATGTGGTGTGTTCATCTGAGTGCATTATGTCTAATTATTTGAAAACATATTCATAAGAAATATTAAGCAATTGATTCAGATGAACAAGTTGAGCGCTTGTTTTATTGAAGTGAATCTGTGTCCATTCTTAACCACTCAGAGTGGCGCCACTACCAAATTGGCGTTGTGGGACCCGCGTTCGAGGAGTATTGGAGGCATATATATCTCCCGTCCATCAAGCATAATCTAGGCACAATCCAGGGGATGGGGGACAAACACAGGGGCTCTCTCAAATAAAAACAAAAATAATAAAAGCAAAAACAATACTCAAATATTCTACAGAACACTGCACAATATGACATAAACCCCATATTCACAATATCATAATCAATACTCAAAATTAATAATATGTCATGAAAGATCAATAAAGATCAATGAAAAATAATAATAACAAATACCAAAAACAGTGTACATAAACGTGTGTATAAATATATACCATCTGGTGTATAGGCAAATATAAGCATATATATTCACCCACATGTGCATACTCCCCACTCCAACTATAAAACAATTACAGAAACCTAAAACATGCTTTAATAGTAATTCCTAAAAAGACCATAATCATAAATTCCAACCAGAGGGTTATTAAATAAACCACTCAATATATACCTATCTATACACACATATGTAAATATATTGATGTGCAAACACCAAAAATTATTCATTAACCCTAGTGTTTGCAACCATTAGGAAACTAGTATCTTACTTAAAGTTGAATAGGCTACTAAATCAATTACACCGATATATCATATCTCTAAAAAGGTTGCCAAATCAATATCCCTATTCAGCCCATATGGTTCCAAGGTGTTTAACTTATGGATCCACTGGGTTTCTCTTTGTCTCAATTGCAACATACGTTCCCTCGTCTTTTATTGTATGGTATATAGTCAACTGCCTGGATTGTGATCCCTTCAACATTCTTATCATGAACCTGAACCATATGTGAAGAGAAACCATTAGTCAACACTCCTTTCTCCACATTATACAAATGTTCATAGAACCATCTTTTTAAAGATCTACTGGTTCGGCCCGTGTATTGTAGCCCACAAAAACAAGTGATCACATACACTACTTAATCACTTTTACAAGTCAAAAAATGGTTAATCTTAAAATCTCTCCCCAAATATTAGACCTAATGACATTTTTGTCTTTAGTCTTCAAATGTCTACATGTATTACATTTTTTGGTATTGCACTTATAACATCCTTTTAAACAATTTACCCAATTTGAACTATTCCTATTGGTCTCTTTCCTTAACTCACTTGGGGCTAGAATCTGCTTCAAATTGCGGTTTCTTTTGAAAGTGATAACTGTTTTTTCTGGGATAATTTACCTAAGGATATTATCCTAGTGAAATCTTATTTGTAAAAATCACTAATAATGTTTAATATTAATTATATGCAATTATATTTACAATTATATTTATATGTCCGCATTTTATGTTTGTAAATGGGTATTGTCATTGCCCCTTTAATACAAAACCTAAAAGAGACAATGTTAGCTCCGGGGTTGGGGGTGGAGGAGCTACAAACTATTAGGATCCATTACATTGCAGTAGATTAGGATAAAGGAGGCCTCATTATTTACCTGAGAAGAGTGGTAGAACATTTGTTTTATTTTCTGCTGTTTGGATCACCCCCCCCCACCCCACCCATGTCACAGCACCACCCGCACAATGCCTAACACTGTGTAGCTCCGCCCCCCACCATGTCATAGACTGAACTCACCATGGTCCTGATTCAATTGCCCAATTCATAAAAGGAGAGAAAAAGGAGAGCAAAGACAGAAAAGTAGAGAGAGAAGGGAGAGGATAAAAGAGAGAGGGTAAAACAGAGTAAGAGAAGAGAGAGCAAAGATAGACAGGGGGCAAGAGAATAAAGGGAGAGGAGAGAGAAAATGAGAGAAATAAGGAGAACAAAAAACAGAAAAGAGAGAGAGAATGGAGAGGAGAGAGGAAAGGATATTTCATAACTAATTGCATATTGTTTGTTGCTAGAAGTACATTTATATTCTTACATATAAACTATGTACTTTTTGGTGGTTATCACCATTCTGTAAGTATGGGCCGAGTGCTGATGTGAGGTATGTATCCTGTAGACCTGACATGCTAGACATCCCCTTGGTTGATTATATTTATATATACAGTACATATATATATATATATATATATATATCACATATATAGTTGTGAGCAAGCGGGTTGCTGCTAACGCGAAGCGAGGGCCTCAGTTGCTGGCATGGAGCGCTGAAGGTGCTCCTTGCCAGCAACTGCGGACCTCGCAAAATTTACGGAATTACGAGAAACAAATACGAGACGCGGAACTTAGAAAAAAAAATTACGACCTCAGAAAAATTCGACCTTACCGCCCGAAACCCGCGTACATGAAAACATTAAAAACACAATAAATACACACAACAAATACATAAAAAGCTTACCTACAGCAAGGGGGGCACCCAGGACCTCGAAAACTGAAGTTACACCTCAATTTCACTCGAAATACAAGAGTTTAGACACCCGAAAATCCCCTAAGCGAGAGAAAAAATGGCCGCCAAAAAACGAAAACGAGGCTACAGGACTCTAGAGACGCAAAACACCACCAAACACCTTGATTTTCCAAAAAAGATGGACGCGATCCAAGAACAAGGACGCCAAATCAGCCACAGCCGCGTACAATAAATACACACAACAAATACATAAAAAGCTTACCTACAGCAAGGGGGGCACCCAGGACCTCGAAAACTGAAGTTACACCTCAATTTCACTCAAAATACAAGAGTTTAGACACCCGAAAATCCCCTAAGCGAGAGAAAAAATGGCCGCCAAAAAACGAAAACGAGGCTACAGGACTCTAGAGACGCAAAACACCACCAAACACCTTGATTTTCCAAAAAAGATGGACGCGATCCAAGAACAAGGACGCCAAATCAGCCACAGCCGCGTACCACACATTAGGCGCAATTTTACAACACTAACTTACACAATCCGGAAGTACACAGCTACCCTAACGGATTTTCCTCGCGCACGCACACTATTTACACTACACACTGCACACATTGCTGACACTTACACAGCAGCTCCACAGCCCTCAAAACACACATTGTATGCTGCAGCAACATCCAAACAGATTGCCAGCTCTTCTGCACAATGCTTCCAGCAGATATTACTTCAGAATAGGTAAAGTATATTTATGTATTATTTTATTAATTACACAAACAACCAACAGCCTCGCAATGAGCGCCGAAGGCACTCAGCGCGAGGCTCGCAATGAGTGCCGAAGCATCTTGGAACACCAACAAAATTAATCTCTCAACCAAACACTATTACCTGCCTTACAATCTTATTAATGATTAATACATGCAAATGACAATACAATGTATCTCACACATTCAATACAAAAATAGCAATGTCATACATTGCTCCCTTAAAGCATATGCCTGCTGTGTTAAACAGCTTTTAAGCAAAGCACCGGGTTGGACTTTGCACAAACCAAGAATCACACACACACACACACATACATATATATATATATATATATATATATATATATATATATATATATATATATATATATATATATGTTGCAATTCACTAGCTCTGACACTGGCTGGGATTGATTTTACAGCATTCTTACTTTTTCTCCATAAGCAATAGATAATATGCAATCAGTTATGAAACAAATCAGCCCATATTGGCCTAACAATACCATGGATCTTGTCAAATTCAGAAATACTATTTTACGGTTCACACAACTGTATAACACGGTTACTGTATTTCAAGATAAGCAGATTGGACAATCAATTTGTTAAAGTAAAGATAACTATCTCTCTGCAGATAGAATGAAGATAGAAATATATTTCACATTGCTAAGCAGAATGTTCTACTGCTGAGAATACAATACACTGGAGCAGAATTGATTCATGAAACACTCACCTTGTAACACAGGTCAAACTCTCCGCTTTCTCCGAAAATAAATTTTCATGGGATCCTGATTTCTGAGGGAGAAGACTTTGTCTGTTTTGTGACTTCTCCTTATGCCTAAAATATAAATATTTATTATATTACTTGAACTATATATATATATATATATATATATATATATATATATATATATATACATATATATATATATATATATATATATATATATATATATATACATATATATATATATATATATATATATATATATACATATATATATATATATATATATATATATATATATATATATATACATAAATATATATATACACACACATGTATATACATAGGCAGGAATAAGGTAAGATAATTGGGGATTGCTCCAGGGATTTTTATCACCAAATTATTCATTAACTTTTGTATGCAGACGTGCACAGACGCTAAATTAATTTTAATTACCTTTAAAAAAACGGCAAAGAGTCTTGATACGATATGTCAGGGCCAAAGTATGTCAATATGCACATACAAACTGCTCCAAATATCTATATGTAAATAACTTTTAAATATAGTAGTGAGAATAAAGACTTCATGCCCGCGGTATATCGCACTTCCCTGCTATAATAAATATAGCATCTAAACATTCATACACATTTAATCATAAGAAGACCACACTAATATGGCGCATATAATATTGCACTATATATCATATGGTACTAGCCGGATTTGAAATGTAATTTCCCAGATTTATAATTATATATGACCCCACCAGTTAACCATAATCCAGTGTTGTAAAGCCAATGGCGTGTTAGTAGTCATATATAATTCAGGCTTATATCACATATTATGGTCCTATACACCGGAAGTGCAAGTTAACTGCTGCCTTATCAGTCCCTTAGTAGTCAAACATGTGGAGTCATATATTTAAAAGTATTTTTGTTTAGATGACTTTTAAAGCTTGTCAAATCGCATTAAAACAATATTTTATGTAAAGCAAAGTTGCCACAGCTCTCGGTTCCCACTGTGTTTCCAGACAAGGTAGCACTGCAGAGACATTAGTTTTGGTAATACCAAGGACACGCGATAGGAGCAATCACTGTTTCCTATAATGGTGAAAAATGTAGGTTAAACTGGATCGATCCATGGAGACATCTACAGCTAGTAACAGGGGACGATGTAAGACCATGCCCAAAAGCCGTTTGTTATCACTGCTAGGGGTAACCAGTGAAGGATACCAGTGGGATTGTGTGGAGCATAACCAGACATAAAGTCCCCAACCTCCATTTGCAGAATGAAGCAACCTGACTGATAACTAAAACTAAAGTATAGGTTTTTCATTGTTATTATTCTTGTTTTATGTTAATAATAATCATTTGCATTAAATATGTTTTTTCATTAACACTGTATAATGTATACATAATAAATATATACATTTTGTTAAGTTCTGTCTCCATGTTCTCAAGAACCTCAAATAATTGTAAAGACATTTTATAGGGTTGAAGGGGTTACATTTTTCCTTGTGATCAATTTGGGTTTTTTATGACTTTTATAGTTCTAGGTAGCCAAAATGAACCAATAGGTTAATACACCTTAAATGCCGTGGTGGTGGCCGATCTCGGTAGTGTTTTCATGGCACGCACTCACACATATATACAATTACTTGCTAAAGAAGGTTATACTGTGTAGTGCATGTCAAATCGAACACTAATGAATAAATAATGTAAGAATACATCATGAATAATGGTGTAGTATGGTCCAGTATTGTTATCTTAGGGTTCTGGTGGCATTTACAAAGCACTTGGCCAAATGTCACCAGAATCCATAGTTGATGTTGGATCATATTACATGGTTACACATTATATCTTCTCTATATATTCAGTATCCTTTCTTTTTGTATCTCCCACTTCAACTTTCTCCCCCATAATTCCTCACTTTCATGTTCTCTCTTTCTCTCCCAAATTCAACTTTTTGCTCTCTTCCTTTTCTCACCCCTTTTTCTCCATCATCCTCCTTTCATTTATCTTCTGTATGCCTTTTCTATGCATCCCCTTTCTTTCTTCTCTTAACCATTTTTCTCTTCTCCATGTATCCTTTATTTTTCTCCTCATACCTATTTCTTTCTTCCATCTCCCTTTTCTCCTTCATTCCATCTTTTTTTCTTTTTCTCCTACTTCATATCTCCCTTCCTCTCACTCATTCACCAATTCTATCTCCCCCACTTATGCTTTATTTCTTTCCTCCATCTGAGATTTCTATTTGCCCCTTTTTTGCCCTCCTCCATTAAATTCTCTATTTCTCATCCATCCCCACTTTTATTTCTATCCTTCACTGACCATTTCCTCCTTTCTCAATCCACAAGGGATTGTTTCCTGCTCCTTTTTTTTTTCTTTCCCTTCCTCTGTCTCCCCATTTCAACATTATATTTCCTACAACTCCTCCTCATCCACGTTTCCTCTTTCCTCATTCACTTACCCTTTTTCTAATCCACTTCTCATCAACTTTCCACCCAACTTTAATTCTGTTCTCTGCCCCCTTTCTCTAGCCTCCATTTCCTAATTTTTCTCTCCACTATCCACTTTCTTCATTTCCTCCAATCATTCTTTCCTTGTTCTTCATTCTCTCACTGTATATATTCTACTTTCCATCTTTTCATCTCCGCCATTCCTTACTTTACCTTATACGTAGGAGCCATAATAATTCTGGTGGGTGGATACAGTTCATTCATACACACATACAAACATAGAAAATTCTGAGTGGAAGGGGGGCAGTGCCCCCCCCCCTCCTCCCATCCCTTCCAGTTCCATGCTTATAAGTCCCTACATTATTCTCCTCCATTCCACTCTCTTTAGTTCCCCCCCCTCTTTCTCTTCTA